>OZ030025.1:41915685-42230685 GCA_964023405.1 Apodemus agrarius | reverse complement strand
TTCTCTCCTCTTCTCTTTTCTTCTTTTTTCTCTCTAAAAGTTGAAAAATCTTATAAATAAGAAATCTGGACATCTGTCTTTGGACGGAGTTGAGGGCATTGTGGGTATCATGGAAACCTTTCAGGAGCTTGGACAAGTTCTTTTGTACCACTGGTTACATGGAAAAGGCACATCATTGCAAATTTATGTAGGTTCACTGCAAACTACAATCAAATGCAATCAGGCAGTGACACACTGTCTTTGTGAGTTACAACTACTGATCTTTCTAATTTTTAAAATTTATATTTTGTATATGTATTTGTGTTCATATTTATGTGAGTGCAAATGTCTATATTTCCTTAACCACTCTCTATTTACTCATTGAGGCAGGGTTTCTGAGCTGAATAAGGAGCTCAGCCTTATGTCTATAGCTAGCCAGTTGCTGCTGGGATCCCTGTTTCTACCTCCTTTGGTAACAAGCAATCTGCCAATTTCAGCTGTCATTTATGTACATGATGGAAATCTACAAATTCTGCTTCTCACAGTTGCACAGCAAATACTTAACCTGTTCAAACATCCCATCTCAATATTGAATAAAACACATGATTAAAAGAAAATGAAAATTTATTTGGGGGGAGAAAATATAATTAGAGATGAGAAGCTCCCTTCTTCTGTGACAGCTTGAGGACTGATTTCAAATTCTGTACTTTGGCCAAGTTATTTTTTAATTTATCATTCCTGAGTATCAATTTCCTCATGGAGTGTTAGAGTTCAAATGAGGTCATGCACATACAATTTGCAGCGCATTTTTGCATCTGATAAGAACTTAATGAACTATTGCTGCTATATTAGAATTGGGTTTTTCTTTTTCTTTTTAAAATTTAATTTCTTTTGAGAATTTCATTTATGAGCATTTACATCATTCTCACCCCTCCCTCACCTGCCTCCAACTCCTCCTGTATCCTCCTCACTCCCTATAAAATTTATGACTTCCTCTTCTTTAACTATTATTGTAAATACACATACACACATATACACATGTGGATATATAATCACAGTCTGTTGAATTCACTTAGTATTGCTCCTATGTGTCTAGGGCTGAATTCTTGGGATTGAAAACAACCATCAGTGAGAAGAAAGAGCATTTCATTCTCAGAAGCCATTTTTGCCTGTAGTTTTTCATCTGTGGATGAGGTTTTGTGACATTTCCCACAGTCATGTTGTGATGTCAATGGATGTTGTCATTGTGATCATCTTGTTTAGTTGACCATATTTTTGAGATTTCATGAGTGCAATCTCTTGGTACTAGATAGAAGACACTATCTCACAGAAGATGTCCTGGTCTTCTGTCTCTTACAACCTTTCTGTCCCCTCTTATGCAAAGTTCCTTGAGGTCTTATTATTATATCAGCTAGGGTTGGGCATCCATCAATCATCGATCAGTCAGTTGTTCTTGAAGTTTGGGCAGTTGTAGATCTCTATAATGCTGCAAAAAGAAAAGCAGGATAACAATAAAGAAGGACAATAAAGAGGAGGAATAAATAGTATTAAGGCTGATTGAAAAGGTCATAGGAAAACATTTTATGTCTATTTAAGATTATGAACACACACACACACACACACACACACACACACACACACACACACGGTTTAGAGTGAAGTTATGCCACTTAGGGATGATCTCTCCAACAACAATAGGCTATCTATTCAAAATCACAGTGCCAGGCATGAGAAACCTCCCTTTCAGTTGTTGGTCAAAGGAGTTGAAGAATCTCCTAAACAATATAGGCTATTGCTATTGTTCTTGGTTACTTCACAGAACTTGAAGGTTACATCTCTACTGCTGAAGACACCACACATTTGAGACAGAATTTGGAAGAATTAAGTTGGGACTGATGGGAAAGCCTTCCCTTTGAGGGACAGCTCTTAGTATTTAAAGGCGCAATGAGAAGAAAAATAAATACTAGTTCTAGGGAGCTGTGTACTACAGTCATTTTTCTAAGCCAGTGTGCTTCCTGAATGCATTGTAGGACTTATCCTCATAGCCACAGACAAGTGTCATTCTTACCCCTCATCAAAGACTGAATTTTGAATAAAGGTGAAGTGCAGCTCTTCACATGCACAATAACCCTGATGAATGTTTACCTAGCATTATATCAGCATAGTGTAAAGGAGGAACGTACTCTCCCAGTGATCTATTCTGAGAATAGATGCTTTCCTCTCTTTTGCAATTCTCCTTTAGAATAATGTTTTCAACGGAGAACAACAAATCAATGTAGAGTTCTGAAAATATCTTGCCTGTTTAAACATAATTTCTTGCAATTATAATCATACTCGAGCCCATATTTGAAATAAGGGTGCCAAGTAGGTTTTCTGAATAAATGCAACTGCGCTTGATAATAATTGCTTGATAATAACAGTCAGATGATTTGTAAAGCAGTGGGAGTGACTGAACATCAGATATGCTAGGTGAATTCTAAATGTATGAATGGTACCATCATTAAAAAGACATATATATGGGCAGCAGTTCTTCAAAATTCCAAGCTAATGCAACAAATAATATATATGAAGGGAAAATTCTAGACTTAGTTTGTTATAAATGGCATATTGATATATCCATTTTTAACTTGTCTTGTTATAAAATATGAGTAGCCTGGTTGCAATTTAAAATCAGAATGCTATCTCTTAAATTCTCATATTTCTAGATCAGAGTTCTTTATTTAAAATATTATTTATAGTAAGATATCAGTATCTAGATATTCTATCTCATAGAATAATTTTCTGCCTTTCATGTCCCTGCTTAGACTTTCTGTCTGTAGAATTTATGCACATGTCTATGTGTAGGTATAATATTTAACCAACAGGCTAGGGAATTGTGAGACTAGAAAACAAAATCTTAATTATTGATAAAGTAGGATTCTCTTGAGTTTTCAACATCTTACTACTCATGCCCTTGAGACACAGATGTCACATGGAATTTTAAAATCAAGAATTCAAGCGTCTATGGGACAGCACGTACCAAGTTCACTTCTGCATGCAGTGAAACTTTACAAACCAAGTAAGAGGTTTTGAGGAGACAAATACACAACGTCAGGGAAATGCCCGACCCTGCTTATGTTTGTTTTTTAACCCCTCATAATGGCCCAACCAGTCAAGGTATCTGTGACCCTGCACAGCCTAGAGAACAATGCCGCTCAGAAACTCAGCAGGAAATGGTTGGCAGCTCCGACCTAAGTAGGTCTAGGATGGCTGAGTCAAGGTAGTCTCTAAAGATGACCTTAGTGTATGGACACACAGGCCTCTAAGAGTTAATCATAGAGTTGCTGAAGTATTTCAGCTCAGAAGAGAAGGGGAGAGGAGCTAGTCCCAGGACCCCAGTGGAGGCTATAGGGAAAGATGCCTTGAGAGTGGAAGGGACAGACAGAGATAAAGTTGCAGGAAGGGAACGGACTTCATCTCACTTTTCCCTTCTAATCTGGTAGTCTCAGAGCTGGACCTGAATGGAAACCACTGGAATATCAAGTGATATTGCCTCTCAGTTTCTTGATATAGAGTTGTATGGAAAGCACATATAGGAAGAATCAAAACTCAGAGAGGCTAGTCTGCTAGTGAGAAGTCACACAGCCAAGATATTGTACAGCCCAGACTGGAACTCAGGTGTAACTCTCAAAAAGTCTTACTATTTCGATTATGTCAACTGTTGCATAATTAATATTATTATTATTATGCATGATAGCATACATAATAATTATGTGTAAATATTATTAAGATGCAGAAGTAGTGATAATGCAATGCCTACTTCTAGTTGCTGCATTTTACAATAGAAACTTAGACAGTCTCAAAGTTTCTTTTTTAAAAATATTTATTTATTTATTTTTTGTATGTGAGTACACTGTTGCTGTCTTCAGACACACCAGATGAGGGCATAAGATCACATTGTAGATGGTTGTGAGCCACCATGTGGTTGCTGGGAATTGAACTCAAGACCTGTGGAAGAGCAGTCAGTGTTCTTTACTGCTGAGCCATCTCTCCAGCCCAGTCTCAAAGTTTCTAACAGGCACTATCTATTTCTTCAGTAAAAATGCCACAAAAAGAAAATGATATGGAAGTCTGTTGTCAAGATAGTCAGATACACTTGGTACTGACAAGGAGAGGATAAATGGACTATGCACTAAATAGTTTAAGACCAGAATGCTGAGAAATGGATCAATAATTTCATCTTATGCCTAAATTTATTTACTGAAAATGTCATTGTTAAAATTAGGCTTGGGACTGGAGAGATGGTTCAGTGGTTAAAAGCACTTTTTTCTTGTAGAAGACCTGGGTTTAATTATTTTCCCTCATGCAGTGGCTTACAACCATCCATAACTCCAGTTCCAGGGCATCTGATGCCTTCATCTAAGTCCTTGGGTACCAGACATGTATGTGGTGCACATACAACAAATGAATAAATAATATAAAAATTAAAATTAAAGTTTCAGTACATTATCTCCAGTGGTCATCATTAATTTGTTGAAGTTCTGACTAATAACAGGATTCTAATTTGCATCTTCTCTTTGTGTGTATATGTTTGTACATTTTTGTGTTGTTGGGTATGTGTACATGTACATATATGTGGGGGGGTGGATTTTTTGTGTGGAACCTAAGGTCATTGTTGGGTTTCTTTCCTTAATTGTGTCTGCCTTTGTTTTGAGGTATAGTCTCCAACTGAAACATTAATTTGCTAGGTTGGCTGGTCTATAAGCTTTGGAGATTCATGTATTTTCTCCTTACCCCAGTATTATGCTACCTTTTTTATAGTGTGGATTCTGAGAATCTGAAACCAGGTCCTCATGTTTTCATAGTAGGCCCTTTATTCTCTGAGTCAGCCCTTTAGTTCCATTTTCACAGTTTAAAAATGGTTTCAAATTGTCTAACAGAAAAATTATTTGGCTTTTAAAATACATTTTAAGTCAATGGCTGTTTTTCTCATTATATATATATACACACACACACACATATATATGTATATACATATATGTATATACATATACATATATATATTTATATGTGTGTGTGTGTGCGTGTGCGTGTGCGTGTGCGTGTGCGTGTGTGTGTGTGTGTGTGTGTGTGTCAACTGGCACTGGTAAATGAATGGAGTAAAAATGAAATGAAATGCTTGCCACCAGTAAGAGCAACGGAACACTAATCTCATTTTTACAGGTTTCATCAGATGCAAAGGATTTTTCCTTAAACACTAGAAACAGTCTATAAGCATGAGATACAATCATGATTTAGATATTCTAGAGTAGATTTTATTTTTTAAATTATTAATGGTATAAAGGAAAGTCTTGTTGGCTAATTTATTGTCAAATAATTTACCCCTCAATAGAATTTCCTATTTTAAAAAACTAAAGCAAATCCTGGTGTTTGTATTTCCTAGCTTCTTCTGGTGCATAAGAACGATAGGCAGAAGCAGGAGGCTTGTTCCCGGTGTGGAAGGCAGTGACTTAGCTTATAGCTAAATGACAGTGATGGCCACTGGGAACCCTGCATGCTGTTAACAGACTGAGGATCAGTTGACAAAAGGGTGAGAAAAAATTCGGAAATATTTATTAAGTACTAACGACATGGTACTGCTGACTCACTGCCGTCTTTTTAATTTCACCCCGGGAATTCAGTACAAGTGTAATTATTGATTTCAGTTAGCGTTGGTAATGGTCATGATTCAGGATCGAATATTTTTTATATCAATTTAAAGTGTGTTTGGAGGCAATCGAAGGTAGAATTTTAGTGGTAGGAGCCCAGACATACTGCCGTACATTGTGCTTTAGTTATTTTACTACTTCTGAAATGTTGTGGTTATGTGCATAAGCGTTTTACCTCTATGTACGATGTGTGCATTTGCCTTTGTGCATGCATGTTTACCATGTGCATGCCCTAATGCTTGAGGAAGCCAGGAGAGCACAGATGATCCCCTGGAACTGAAGTTACAGGTGACTGCGAGCCACCGTGCTGTGCTGAGGAATGAATCCACCTATTCTGGAAAAGGTGCTCAGGGCTCCAAACTTCTGGTCCATCTCTCTAGTCCCACCTTTTATAAATTACATGGAAAGGGAAGAATAGGTAGAGGATATTAACACCTACTTTAAAGAACCTGCAGAACTGGAAGAGTTAGTATTTGAACTTGGGTTCAGGCTGGTTTGGACTCAAATTCCTGCACCATCACCCACCAGTGGTACCACTTGACACATCGGGCCAGTGACAGCAGCTGTCCACAGGGCTGTGTGAGGAGTGATCACAAGCCCTCCCAGCAGTGTCTGCCACAGAGAAGACTTTCGGTGACTTTTGAAATCCTGTGAGCTGGGTTAACCTACTTCATTACCCCATGCTAGCTGCATAGGGTAACAGCTTTTTGCAACTGTTCATACCAAGAGAGATACTATAAAAATATTAATCTACAAATAATTTAAAGTCAACACCCTTCAAATTGTTGTTTAGAATTTAAAAATAGAGAGATTAAAAAGTTGAGACAGGATAGATAGAGAATATGAAAAAAAAATATAGTCTGAGAGATAGCAAACATTTTCCCCATAAGTGGTCATTGATTAATTATGTAACTTTAGAGGGCACTAATTAACCTCTTGGGTATCATCTCTCTCAGTCATCAAATAGGCATCAAAACACCTCAGAGAGAAAAAATGTACTCCACCTCAATGTGTTCGTATCGTTACAGACTATTTAGATGTACTTTGTATGGCTACAGAGACTTCTGGCAAAAATGAGATGTTTAGAAACCAGGGGACTTTCTAGTGCATCCTCAACCTTTAGCTATGTGAGCTAAGAACTTAGGAAGGGGCTGAGGAGTGACTCTACGGACCCCTTTCCTAGGAACCAGCAATCATCAGATTATTTAACAGAGTGATGTCAGATGTCAAGCAGGCTTTGGCCCAGTCTTGCTATTTCAGTGGCAAAACTGCTCCTTTAGCTTTGCTGGATCCTTTAGCCATTCCTCACTTCATTAGCCCAAAGTTCATTTCCAATCTGCAAAGGCCACACCAGGAACATAGTACATTCCAATTATAATTTGAAACACCTGGCCTTCTTTGGCCCGAGGCCACATCTGGGGGCCAGCACATCTCTCTGCAGTGATCTGAGCCTTGTCTTGGCCTTCCCCACAACTGCAAACACAACACTAGGAAAGATTAATTTTAGTGGAACAAGGCCAGAGAAAACAAACCTCACCAAGAATTTAAAATATTAAAAACCTATTAACTGAGACAATGGGAAGCCAATATTAGCTCCAAGGTGAAAGCATGCTTAATCAAATAAACAACTGGCATTAGCAACAGTCTACAAGTACATGGATTAAGAGGGTAAGACACTTCCCAAGGATAAAGTAACTACCCCCAAACCAGTGCTTAGATGGAGAACAACCTTGTTTTCTTTTTAAAAGATTGACTTAATTTTACTCTGCATGTATTAGTGTTTTGCCTATATGTGTGCCGTGTAGCATGTGCACACCTAGAGTTATGGACAGTTGTGGGTTACCATGTGGAGCCCAGGTCCTCTCTAAGAGTAGTTAGGTGCTCTTAACTGTGGAGCTATTGCTCTGGTCCCTCTTCCTCCAGTTCCTTTCTATGCTGACTTTCTCTTGACTCAGAGCCTCTAGTTATATGTGCAGATGTGGGGTGTATGCACTGATTTAAATGTGTGAAGACAACAGTGAAAAAGAGCCCGTGAGAACACGGATCTGTGATATGCTATCTGTGAAAGTGGACACCGCCCTTTATAGATTCCCCCTTACAGCGGGATGAGTTCAGTTTGTGCTTTGTGAGTTTACTTTGTGCCTCTGTGCTCCTCATTGCTGTGCACCGCTTCCCTCTCTCCCTCCCTCTCTCCTCCACTATCCCCCACCCCTTGTCCCTTCATTTTCTTGAGGTTTTATATAACAGAAACTTGCAGGCCTAGAAGATGGTTTTCCAATTAGTATCTTGGTTCTGCCAAGATTAAGTCACTGGTTCATCTCAGTTCAACAGCATTATCTTAAGTGCCTCTTACAGGACTTAGTGCAGAGATGCAAGCGTAAACAAGTCTTTTTAAGTGAACTGACCAGGGACCTAGTTGAGTGTCTTGTGACCCGCCACTCCCTCACATGCTCCCATGGCCTTATCAACTGATGGCACAAAGGCTAAGACACTTACAATGTTCCTTTCTTTGCTCCCGTGGGTTTGAATTATCAGCCAGTGTTACTAAAGTGAAATAAGGGAAAATGATGCCTTTATGTAGTACTTTCCTTTACTATAGAAAGCAAATTGGTGTCAATAAAACTTGGCAACTATCAGGGACATTTCCATCCAGGAGATATTAAAACTGTTTCCATGAATTTTATGCTATAGTTATGACAAGCCCAAGTTTTGTGCCTAGGGCACAGAACAACAAATAAATGAAGTGTATAGAAATCAATTTGTGATATATCATAAACTAAGTAAAAAATTTAAGAAGTATAAAGTTGTATTTGGTTCTTCATGCTAGTGACTTTCTAGAGGTGGATGGTCAGAAGTATTATTCTGCTCCAGGGGAGACTGGTATCATCTCACTCCTGGATATGTCTTTGTATCTAGTGTCCAAGGAACTTTACAACGTATCTCCTAAATTTTCCTAAGGTTGGTAACTGAAAGGGAAACATCTGGTTTCCTGAGCACTCACAGGTTGATATTTATAAATTTAGAGGATGGAAATCCTTGAGGATGGAAACAGGCAAGAAAAGAGAAAGGGAGGGACTTAAAGATGCACAAGGGAATTTGGAGGAGTAATAAAAAAAATCTCATTGCCTTGCCTTTCATTAATGTATATATAGTTTGAAAATATCAAATTGTATGTTTTATATCCAGTTCAGTATAGACCAGCTATATCTATATAAAATCACTTAATATGACATGAAGAGAGTAGAATTTAAGAGGAGCTTTGATTCTCTGCTGTTAAGTGGGTGACCATGCACTTCTCAGCAATTTTACAATTGAAAGGTAGCAAGGAAAATGGCAGAATACTTTCCATCTAAGTCTAAGATCTAAGGCTCTTCATGTCAGAGAAACAAGGGAGTGATGGGATGGATGTTAAATCTCCCATTTTTAATCAAACTCATGTTCTTACTATATACTTTTGGGTAAATACCAAGAGGGCATTGCATGTTAATGAATAATTGACGATGCCCTCTGAATTCGTATAGGAGGAGTGACTAGTAGCTTGCAGTTTAGCTACTAGTGGGGTTCACAGTTGCCTCTCCAAAGAACTTCTTGAAGATTATCCATGAGTCAAGTTCTTTTTGTAATTTTCAAAAATACAGAAAGTGAGATTGTGAGCTTCCGACAGCCCTCTTTCTCCTCAGGATTTCTGAATCACACATGGCATTTTTGCAGGGTTCTTTAATGTCCTACCACCAACTGAGCCAGATGGTCGATAAAGCTTTGATTGGGATAAGTGGTTCATTGCTTTCCTCAAACATAGTATTTGAAAAGTTTGTTGAAGGAGGAGCCCCTCCACATGTTAACCTGTTTTAAAGCTCCACCAGTCCCCTGAAAGAGTTCTTTTTATTAAAAAACTATTTCCAACACATTTTTGGAAGGAAAAAAATCTGTTTCTTTCTTATGTAATCTCTACCATTTTTACGTAACATTTCTGAGAAATGACAAGTACTAAGTCACTGAAATCTGAAAGGCAGTATGGCATGAGTAAGTATGGTCCCCAACAGGCTCATGTTTGAAGGCTTAGTCATCAGGGATTGATGCTACTTAAAAGAATTAGGAGATGGGACCTTGTTGGAGTAGGTGTGGCTTTGTTGGAGGAAGGGTGTCACTAGGCTTCAAAGTTTCAGAAGCTGAAGCCAGGCCCAGGGGCTCTTTCTTTCTTTCTGTTGTTTGCAAATCTAGATGTGGAACTTTCAATTCATTTTCTAGTAACATGTCTACCTCTCCATGCTGCTATGTTCCCCGCCATGATGACAATGGTTTAAACTTCCGAACTGTAAGCCAGCCCCAATTAAATGCTTTCCTTTATAGGAGTCACTGTGGCCATGGTGTCTTTTTACAGCAATAGAACACTGACTAAAACAGGTTCTCATGGCAAAGATGATGGCCCTTTTATTATGTGTGGATACAGCTTGAAAAGTAGCAAAAGGTGGTTCCAGAGAAGCCATCTTTTATCCTTTCTTTTGACCAGAGAGCTTTTCTAATAGAATTACATACAGAAAATTATCACAGCGTTCCAGCCCATAGAATAAGATGAGGAATGAGGACAACTTTAAAACAGACTGTGGGGCTGACAGGTGTTGTAGCTAAAGCTTGGTGGGTTATGGTGCACATTCATCTCAGGAGACTCTTACTAATTTTATAGAATTGAAATGATAATAGTTTAGTTACAGGTTATAAGCCTGAAACAGGCTCACAGCTTTTCAACCAGAAGGTCAACTTCTTATGACTCCTTTTTTAAACAGCTCAACCCTCAATGGGAGGAGGTTATCACTCCCAGCTCCCACAGATAAGCAAAGACATACATCTGGCTTCTTTGGTGACTTCTTAACTAGCATAAATAAGGAAGTACCTTCAGATGGACAAGGAAGAGAAATATTTTTTTTTTGATGCATCAAATCAGCCTGATGAAGATCAGTCCTATGTGAAGAATCTCTTTCTACTTTCTAAAAAAATAATTGTTGTTCTTCAGCATAAGGACATATAATCTAGGCAAGGAGCTTAACATTGAGGAACACATTGCATGTGTTCCAATTCAGAGACTTGTCACTGAACCATCTTCCAAGTCTCCAGTAAGGTGAAAGGCTAAGTTCATTCAGAGTAGCTAGCCTTCCTGTGCTATTGCAGACCAAAGCTATGCATTATAACTGCAGGTTATAAGAAGAGTAAAGGGGGAGGAAGAGCCTCAGGCAAGGGACTAGTGTCTGGCCTCTTGGATAAACTAACCAGGTAAAGTTCTCCTGGTCTAGCACTGGGCATACCAACTTGTATGTTAGGGTTTCTCTTGCTGTGAAGAGACACCATGACCATGACAACTCTTAAAAAGAAGAACGTTGAATTGAGGCTGGTTTACAGTTTCAGAGGTTCAGTTCATGGTAGCTCCTAGGCAGGCATGGTGCTGGAGAAGGAGCCAAGGGTTCTATATCAGGATTGGCAGGCAGCAGGAAAAGAGAGAGAGAGAGAGAGAGAGAGAGAGAGAGAGAGAGAGAGAGAGAGAGAGAGAGAGGTAGTGAGCTTGGTTTGAGGATTTGAAAACTCAAAGCCCACCCTCAGTGACACTTCAACAAGGTCATACCTCCTAATAGTACCACTCCCCAGAGATCAGGGTTTTAAATATGAGTCTATTCAGGGTATTCTTATTTAACCACCATATTCCACATTCCATTCCTTGGTCACCATAGGTTTGTAGTCATATCACAATACAGATATGCATTCAGTTCAACTTCAAAAGTGTCCACAGTCTAGCAACCTTGTTTAAAAGTCCAACGTCTCTTCTGAGACTCATGGCAATCTTAATTGTAATCCCCTGTAAAATTAAAATGAAAAATTAGATCTCATCCTTACAACATATAATGGCACAGGATGCACATTACCATTCCAAACACGAGGAAATTGGACATAGTGAGAAAATGATGGATCAAAGTAATACTGAAAGCCAGCAGGGCAAACTTCAAACTATTCATCTTCATGTCCAGTGTTAAAGTGCTCTTCAGATCTCCAACTCCTTTCAGTTTCATTAACTGAAGTACACTTATTTCTCTTGAGCTGGTTCCACACCCTGTTAGCAGCCTTAGAACATGGACTCTTCATTTGACCCGTTGTTTTTGATGTTTTTTTTTTCATTGCCTAAGTATAGATGTTTTAGAACTTACTCTGTAGACCAGGCTGTCCTTGAACTTTGAAATTCACCTGCCTCTGCCTTCCAAGTGTTGGAATTAAAGGTGTGAGCCACCACACCCAATCCTATGCTTTTCTTTAATTCCTTTTCATAAATTGGAAGCTTAGCTGAATGGGGTCTTGCCCTGAGATTACCATTCCCTTTATTCTATTCATTATCAGAGTTTTTGTTAAAATGTTTATCTCCTGGAGCACTGGACTTCCATTATACTTCCTGGTACTTCTTTTCCCCTAAAATTATACATTTTGTGTTTTTCCTTACTTAGCTTGCTCCTTGTCATTATAGATCTACATCCACATAAGCATGGCCACTAATAACCAAAGAACACAGTCAATACTAGGTTTTCTAGAAATATCATCAGTCAAAACAGTTAATTTATAAGTCTTCAATTTATCCTTAGATAAAATTTTTGGACAGGGGCAGAAAGAAGCCACATTCTTTGCCCAAATATCACAAGAATAGTCTCTAGATCTAATATTATTCTCCTATGAATGGGTCCACATAGTTCAAATCACCATCAGCACTACTGTCTTCCATTCTACTAGTATACTCATTAAATTGCTTAAATCATTCAACTGCTTTCTTTATCCCAAGTCTCAAAGTCCACATTCCTCCGAATAAAAGCATGGTTATGCCTGGGCAGCAATACTCAACTCTCTGGTACCAACCTCTGGGGTAGTTGGGGTTTTTATTGTTGTGAGGAGGCACCATGATCATAGTATTTCTTATGAAGAAAAATATTTAATAGGGAGATGGCTTGCCGTTCAGAGGTTTAGCCATTATTAGCATAGCTGGCATGTCGACAGACTTGCTGTTGGAGGAGGAGCTGTGAGTTCTAGTTCTGGAATGGCAAGCAGCCAGAAGAGAGCTATAGACACTGGACATAGATGGAGCATTTGAAACCTCAAAACCCACCCCCAGAGACACACGTCCCTTAACAAGGCCACATATCCTAATAGTGCCACTCCCTGGTGACCAAACTTCAAGTGGGAGTCTATGGTGGCCATTCTTACTCAAGCCACCACATTGTCACTCTGTAGAGTGGGGCCAGTGTGAGACATTTTCCTCTTGTTTGCTATGAAACGAAATGAAATGATTGTCAGGAGACTGTTTTGATGTAGAACATACAATCCTTCAAAGCTAGGTTGAAATGGGTACTATTCTACACAGGAAGAATCAGGCTCAAGGTCCTTAAATTGTTTATTCATAGACAGATAATTGGTTAGAGAGAGGAAGGGTACTTGAGTCTGTGTCCTCTGACTAATCCTACTTATTCTGTACGTTTTTAGCTAGTTATATTATTACCCTAAAGAAGTAGATCCATATTTAGAATTTATTACAGCAAATTCATAACAAATAATGACTGTATTTCAAGAAGATTGCACCATGATAAAATATGTAGAATCTGGCATCAAAATGCTGCAGTTTAAATCCAGTCATAGTATAAATCTATGAACTAGGTAAAACTCCTAAACTCATTTGTTACTTACTTCATAGATTTGTGGAGATTAATGAGTTAACAAGCATAAAATACTTGGAACAGGGCCTGGCAGCTTTTACAGGCTACCTAACTATGACATCAAATACCATTGTTGACATAATTGACACTTATTAGTATAGAAGTGGAAAGGATTTATTACATTTATTCCTGCTCTGTGGGAACAAGAATTAGTTCTGAATGTCATGCTTTTACTGTTGATTTGGATCCTGCCAGACATTCATTAGGGGCTGGAGAGCTGGGGCACTCAAGTGAATTCTTATTCCATTCCCAGCTAATGCCTTAAAGATCAGGAAATACACATGTGCTTTCGAAGGTACCCTCTCAACCTGCATGTGCACTGGACTTACTGGAGGCATTTATGCTATGTTGCATTTCATACAATTAGGGAGAGCTTGTCATTGGGATAGTAATTAAATATATGGACATATAAGCACATTCCTGGGCATCTTCCCATATCATATTTGTCTTCTGCGGAAATATGCAGTCTTCAATAATCTCTTCTGTGTCCAAGCACACTTCCCTAGTTACATTCAGGTCACATGGATTTAAATTTTTTTACATGTTGATAATAATTCTCAAATTTATTCCCAGGCTTGATTTGGTTTATGAATGCTAGACTAACTCCATCTTACCACTTTTAACTTTTTTTTTTAGTATACTTTTTTTTATTGGATATATTCTATATTTACAATTTATTTCCCTTTTTCTGGTTCCCCACCCCCAAAGGTCCCACATGCCCTTTTCCCTCCCCCTGCTCCCTCATCCACCCCCTCCCACCTTACTGTTCTTGTACTCCCCCACAATGATGTTTTGGTCCATTCTAGCGCCAGTGTCCACTACTTTCTTCTTGTGAGACATCATTTGGTATCTGATTTATGTCTTTGGTGTTCCAAGCTTCTAGGCTAATATCCACTTATCAGTGACTGTATACCATGGGTATTCTTTTGAGACTGGGTCACCTCACTTAGTATGACATTCTCTAGCTCCATCCACTTCTCTAAGAATTTCATGAATTCATTGTTTCTAATGACTAAATAGTACTCCATTGTGTATATATACCACATTTTTTGTATCCATTCCTCTGTTGAGGGACATCTGGGTTCTTTCCAGCTTCATTTTATGTGTATGATTACTTTTTGTCTGCTACATGCTTTCCCATTACCCTCAGAGGTCCGAAGAGGGAGTCGCATTCCCTCATACTGGAGCCACAGATGATTATGAACCATGTGTGTGCTCTGGGAATTGAATCCAGGTCCTCTTGGGGATCAGTCAGTGCTTGTAATCACTGAGCCGTCTCTCAGTCCCTCTATTACCTCTTGGAAGTCTTGATGAATTTACCAAAACAACATAAGTAAGCACAGTTGTTATCACCTCCTCCCCAAATAATCTTCATCTACTATTCCCTGTTTCAGGCAGTGGTATCTCCATTTTTCCAATGACCAAGTCCTAAATTCTGCAGTCATCAGGCACTCTTTTCTCATACTTATGCCCATTTTGTTAAGAAATCTCATGGTTTAGCAAACATCTTTAAAAGCTATCCAGACTCTAATTTTTTTTCACTACCTCCTATGACTCTTATCTGAGTTACCATCCTTTCATATGGATTTTTATAAAGTCTTCTTAATATGTCTCTATAATCCCAAATATGATGGTTTATATATGCTTGGCCCAGGGAGTAGCACTATTTGGAAGTGTGGCCTTGTTGGGGTAGGTGTGACCTTGTTGGAATAGGTGTGTCATTATGGGCATGGGCTTTAATACTGTACTCCTAGCTGGCTGGAGGCCAGTATTCTGCTAGCAGCCTCCAGATGAAGATGTAGAATTCTCAGCTCCTCCTGTACCATACCTGCTTATATGCTGCCATGTTCCTACCTTGATGATAATGAACTGAACCTCTGTACCTGTTTGCCATCCCCAGTCAAATGTCGTTATAGGAGTTGCCTTGGTCATGATGTCTGTTCACAGCAGTAAAACCCTAACTAAATTACCACTTGTCTAAGTCAGCTTTTTGTATTTAGTAAAATTCCCAAGAAGAGCAACTCTACATTTCTGTTTTCTGTCCATGGTCTGCTAGTTTCATTGCTTTTAAATGTCAAACATTGCATGCAGAGAGCATGTGGTAGGGCAACGCTGCTTACCTCATGGTGTCCAGGAACAGAAAGCAGAGAAGTAAGAATCAGAGGAGGAAGAGAAAGAGGAAGAGGGAGAGGAAGAATAAAAGAAGAAAAATGAGTGGAAGTGCATAGGGACAAGATGGACCTTCTAAAAGCATGCCCTAGTGGGCACCATGCCCCCAAATCTCCTTCTGCCCTTTTGGTCTCTACTGTGGATGAATCCATTGATAGAGTTAATGCCCTTGAGAAATAATCTCTTCTCAATAGCACCAGCAACTGGGGTCCAAGACTTCATCACATGAGCTTTGGGGACAGTTTTGTTTCTAGGCATAGTAGCAGCCCTACTTTTCTTTCTTTTCAGCACAGCATTTGGGATGGTTGCAGGCTGGATCATGTCCAGTTTCTACTTTTTTAAAAAACTTTTTAAAAAATTAATTAATTAATTAATTTTTTATGAGTACACTGTAGCTGTCTTCAGACACACCAGAAGAGGGCATTGGATCCCATTACAGATGGTTGCTGGGAATTGAACTCAGGACCTCTGGAAGAACAGTCAGTGCTCTTAACCGCTGAGCCATCTCTCCAGCTCCAGTTTCTACTTTTGAAATGGCTTAGAGATCTGTATTATTTGACTGCCTCTGGCTATTGTTGCTTGCCTTGGTCATGCCTGTTTACAGATTGTTCCCACCTTCCTTTGCTGCTGAGGCCCACTTGATTACCTTATCTGGTATGATACCAGTTCTTTTCATCTTTCTATGATCTTATTTCATCCTCAACAGGGTACTGCTTATAACAACACTTTAAGTTGTCTGTTCCTTAAAACGCTTGAGATGATGAATATTTCTGAATTCAAGAATTTTAGATTTTAGTGAAGAATGCTTTTTATTATGTATGGTATATCAGCAAGTCTTATATTCAAACATATTTCTATGTGAATCTGTATTTAGTTATGTGTCATATTTATTAATTCAATTGAGGATAAACTACATGAGGACATAATTTGAGATTCATAGCTTGCCATGTTGAACATGGTAAATGTTCAAGGGTTACGAGATTGGATGAATTTGTCCTATAACTCTTCCTTTCCTTCCTTCCATTCTTAATGAACTAGTTATTATCTCTTGCATGTAAATGTTTCCATCTGGGCTTTGCCTTTCCTGGATTATTAAATTCTGTCATGTATCTAATTTCATTTTTATTAGCCAAATTTTTTGTTGTCTAGACCAGTGGTTCTCAACCTGTGGGTTGTGACCCCTTTAGAAGGTTAAGAACCATGAGTCTAGACTCTAGACCCAATCATAACCAATTATTACTTCTCACTAGAAATGCAGTCCATGATACCCTTTTCTGACCTATCACCATAGACTATGTATCTGCTAATATTGCATTGTATCCAATTCTGATTATTTTATTTCTTTTATTAATGAAATTTAAAACAACATAGTCAGTTCATCAGCATTGCAAGATCCTTTAGGATGAAGCCTATAATCACCACCAGGGTTAGAAAAATGTCAAGTAAAATTCTTATTCACAGTGCTATGCTCAAGTTTAACAAATCACGTATTTTGCAGGTTTTGCAATAGATGCTTAAACTATAGTGATGAACTAGATTCAATTCTAAGTCTGAGGATATTTACTTACTGCTGAGAATGAAAAGTGAAAAAGAAACTTGGTCATTATATTTGAACTGACTGATTCCTTGACAGGGAGTATCAGGACTATGGGGAAATCAGTTTGATCTTGAAGGTCAAGGGATCTCTTGTGCACTGGCCAAAGGCAGGAGCTATAAAATGTCCAAGTCGCTCAAAGAGGAATCAGGGCAAAACAATTTGTAAGTAGAATTGTCTGCATTTGTCAATCCCCAGAGCTATCAGAGAGAAAACATGCATCATTGTACATCAGTCCCATTTCGACAGACTGCGGGCACTTGGACGTTTATCATATAGGATGCTAGAGAGGCAAGGGGTATAATCAAAGATGGCGTTAGAGTTAAAGGCAGGCAAAGCTATGAAGGATGTTGAACCCCATGAATGAGAAATGTGGTCTCTTATTTAGAGACATGCCCAAGAGCCTGCTATATGCATAGCCTCCCACTATAAGGAGATTATAGTTGTAGTATAAAGAAAGGGCTGGAAAGAATGAGATTGGAAAGAGGCAGTGTTTGCGGTAATACTTATTAGAAAATTCCCCTAAATGATGGTACTGATTTTCAAATATTTGTAGAGATGGGAAAATAAATCTTGCTGACTGTGCTGAGGGGATTATAAGCATATGGGTACAGATTTATTGATTAGAAAGTATTGGCTTTGATTTTATGGCCTTCAAGGAAGCAGATTCTCCAAAAATATAGGAAAAAGATGACAATATATTTGACTGGCAGGTATGTGGTTTACAAAGTAGGTAGGCCATGGGTTGAGCCATGCTTCTGAGAGCATATATGGGGTCCCCAGAGGGTAGCAGAAGGATGGGTCAGAGGTGCCACAGAGAGATTGACAGTGACAAATGGGCTGTGAACTCCACCAGAGCCCAGAACCCAGCATGCCCAACATTATATTCTGATGAAAGAAACTCCATAGATACTGAAAGAAGTAAATCTGTTAGACAGATGCCTTTGTTACTGGCAGGCAATCTTCTTCCTAAAGCCCTCTGAGAAAGCTTGATAATGACTGAGTCTGATGCGAGGAATAACTTGTCAAGCTAATTTAGGATAGATTAAGGAATCTCTCTCTAAAAAAGAAAGGAAAAGAAACATGGGAATAGAAAAACATCATTAGTGGAGTGTTTAGAACTTCTTTTGTTAGGGACCAGGACTTCTTTTTGATTATTTCCGGTTTTAATACACAACAGAGCCTAACATTATTCTTAGTAGTTTGGTTCCAGTAATAACAGTTCATTCCTTGTCCACTTAGAAAAGCTGTATCTGTGTTTGACCTCTTGAGCCTATTCCTTCTGCATCCCAATTACAGGCATACAGTCTGATGCCATCATGTATAACTTCTGCTGTTCGTGTGGTTTTCTTTTTTAAAGTCTGATAAAAGTAAGTGTGGTATATTTACAACCATTTCATATGTCAGCTGTACAGTTAACAGAAGGTGACTACAATCCAGAAGATGTGTTCCCTCATTCTTTGATAAATAAATACTGCTCTATAAAACAATAAAACACAAGCATTTAGGTGCAATATGAAAAAAAAGAAAATAAGGAATGTATGCTCTATGTAGGAATACTGGGCTTTGGGATGGATTCACCAGAAAAAATTGACTCTAGGAGTCAAAGTTTTGAGCAAATCTGGAAGTAACCAGAGTGTTGAGATTGTTTTTGCATGGACATGAAAGTCCAGAGTCCACAGAGAAGGAACAATCCAAATCAGGTTTCACCATCCAGCAAGAATTTATTCCTTGGCAATCCCTCTGAAGAATTCACAACCAAAACCCAACCCCAACCCTTGGCCCAGACCACTAAGCAAGACAGAACTCTTACTTTCTGTTTTTAAAAAGAATAATGAAAAAAAATGACACTTGGCTACAAAAGAAGAAATGCAATTCACCTGGAGCCAAAAGGGAAGGTTATCATGAAGGATGTCTGTTGTCTTTCCTAACAGTTCAGACATGGCTAGTTTTCAGGAGAAGATGTTAACAAAATAAGTGTTTTTAAAAAATGTGATGGACATGGATGTTTCTGGGAGAAGTTTTTCTTCCATTATCATAATAATGACTTTACCTGCCAACATATAAAGAAAGTAAAAGAAAAACAGAAAGAAGAAAGAAAATGAAAGGGGAAAGAGAGAATATCAAAGAAGCTTGGTTTGGGGGGTGGTGGTGCCGTGTTTCCATGTTTGGGGATGACATATTGTATCATATCAATCCTGCTCCCCTTTTTACCTCAATTTTCTAACATACTCCCCTGATCTCCATGTCAACATTCTTGAGCTTAATCAGCCATTGTAAGAACTTAATAGCAGAAATCAACCGATAACCTACGTTAAAAACTGGTCTCTAACTATCAGAATATGGGATGCCTTGATAGATGTTGGAGAGATGGGTCAGTAGCTAAGAGCACTTGCTGCTCCCAAGAGGGTCTGTGTTTGGTTCCAGTACCCACACAGGGCGGCTCACAGTGCCTGAGGAGCTCCAGTTTCAGGGGCATCAGATGTCTCTGGCTTATGTGGGAACCTGCTAAGCAAAGCACAAACACACAAGAAATAAACCAAAATAAATCAATTCAAATTGATCAACATCTTAAACAGGACTGCAAACTATCAATCCATTACAAGAGAACACATGTAGAGAATTCCATGACACTGGTCTGAGCAGAGATTTTTTTCAGATCTGATTTGGTAGAAGCCATGAAAGAGAAACAAGGGTGTGAGGTTTGCTGAGCCTTAAAATCTACACAAGAAAGGAAGTAATAAAGCGAACTCTCAGCCCAACCTGTGAGAAAGTATTTTCAGCTCGGGGAATTACATATAAGACATTTTTTAATGGAATTTTAAAAATATTTTTCTATATTCTTTGTTTATATCCCAAAGACTTTCCCCTTTCCCAGTTCCCCCCTCACCATAAGTCCCATAAGTCCTCTTCCCCTTGCCCATTCCCCAATCATCCCCCGACCATTTCTCTGTTCTGGTACTCTCCTACAAAACTGGATCCAGTCTTTTCGAGAACAGGGTCCTCTCCTTCCTTCTTCTTGGGAATCTTTTTTAATTTGCTAATTGTGCCTTGAGTATTCAGAGCTTCTGGGCTCATTAATATCCACTTATCAGTGATTGCATTTCAAGTGTATTCTTTTGTGATTGGGTTAACTCACTTAGGATGATATTTTCCAGATCCAACCATTTGCCTACAAATTGCATGAATTTATTATTTTTAATTGCTGAGTAGTACTCCATTGTGTAAATATATGACATTTTCTGTATCCATTCCCCCTTTGATGGACATCTGGGCTCCTTCCAGCTTCTGGCTATTATAAATAAGGCTGCTATGAACATAGGGGAGCATGTGTCTTTATTGCATGCAGGGAAATCCTCTGGGCATATGCCTAGGAGTGGTATGACAGGGTCCTCTGGAAATGTCATGCCCAATTTTCTGAGGAACCACCAGACTGATTTCCAGAGCGGTTGTACCATCTTGCAATCCCACCAACAGTGGAGGAGTGTTCCTTTTTCTCCACATCCTTGCCAGGACCTTTTGCCTAAAGAATTGACAAATGGGACATCATAAAATTACAAAGTTTCTGTAAGGTAAAGGACACGGTCAGAAGGCAACCAACAAATTGGGAAAAGATCTTCAACAACCCTACATCTGACAGAGGGCTAATATCCAATATATACAAAGAAAGCAAGAAGTTAGACCCCAAAAGAACCAAATAACCTTATTAAAAATGGAGTACAGAGCTAAACAAAGAATTTTCTTCTGAAGAAATTCAGATGGCTGAGAAGCACCTTAAGAAATGTTCAACATCATTAGTCATTAGGGAAATGCAAATCAAAGCAACCCTGAGATTCCACCTCACACCAGTCAGAATGGCTAAGATATAAGACATTATTATCCAAATATTTGAGCATTAAATCACATATGTCCCTGTATACAAATGAGTAAATTATTTGAATAGCTGTTTCTCAAGACATACAATCAGTTAATAGATGCATAAAAAAGCACATTTGTAATTATAAATCTATAAACTAGAACCAACATTTCACCTTTTATCTAGTAGACTAAGGAAAATAAAAAGAAGGAAACTCTATGGATGTTTGATAAAAATCCAAAAGTATCATTATTTTATAATTACCTAAATTATATATCATACATATATTTATCTTATTGAAGTTATGTCCGGCGCTATCGTCTCGCCAGCAAGAACACACGCGAACACCAGGATCCTTCTGCAGCAAATCGTTTATTGCATTTTGAAGAGGAAGACCACAAGGCCCCACGAGCTACCCCCTATATGGTCCCCAAGGTTGCATGTCCAGGTCTGATTGGTTGCTTACTCATGATCTCACTGGCATGGCCCGGGGTGGGTACAGACTTGGCGCGAACACACTCTTGCACATGCGCACACAGTTTGATTCCTGAAGAGAGGTCTGGCTGGTGCAGCGGAAGCCAGCGCCATCTTGTGATGGCAAATGCTATCGCGGCTTTCCACAAAGTTATGCATGCCACTGGAGTGGACAAAACTTCCCCACAAGAGTCACAAACTAACAAGAACCCCAGTGCTAGGTATGAGAGTGGATATTGGATAGAGTAGTCTATGACTATAAAACTGTATTGGATATTGCTGCTGCTCTTGGTTACCACTCAGAGACTGAAGGCAAGTCCATATTGAAGATGACATGCATGTTAGACACAGCACTCAGAAGACTGGATCTCAAGCTAACCTGAAAGCCTCTTTCTTGAGATAGTACCGGAGGAAATATGAAAGTTGCCAAAGCAGGAAAACACATGTGACACTTAGAAACCACATCAATGTTCAGCATAGAATGTTACCCCTAAATCTGCAAGAGTAGAACTAATAGCTCAGCAGCACTTACAGCTAATAGCTGTCTAATTAGACTCAAGCTCAGTAAATAAATCATGCCCAGTACCAGAAACCTAGCCAACTACCTAGAGCTAATGAGGCCATTAATTGTAAGGGGGAGCCTACTATTGTCTCGTTTCTACATCAGGGTAAGTCCTAACTGTATTCTAAAACTTATATTTATAGATAAATGTAGCTCTTACCCCCATATGAAGAAGCTTCTCTTCAAAGCAAGTGGAGACAGAAAACCTTAACTGATCACAAGGCAGAGATCAACTGAGCATGCAGTGCCCAGCTCAACTACAGCACACAAGGCCCACACCCAAGGCTCAGGAAACATCACAGAAGAAGAAGAGGTATAAAAGTTGTGAGAGCCAGAGGGCCAGGAAGTCTGATGTGAGCATGTGCCTTCTAGAAATGACAGGGACGTTATACATATGATACCTCAACAATATTTATGCCCTAAATAGGACCTGAAAAAGTACACCACCAATAAATATGTTAACACAGAGGAGGAATATCTCAGAGGGCCCTACCCTTAGACAAAGAACTCATAGCATCTAAGAACAGCGATGAGCTCTTAATGGAGTGATTATCCCATCCATGTAAAGTGCTCAGCTCTGAAGTTATGTACACACAAGCAACATTAAATGGACACATCAGATTGTTTATATACTTATATATGCAGCAATAATAATCATAGACAAATAGGCCATACATTTGAGAGGCAGTAGGAATATGGGAGGAGTTGGCAGGAGGAAACATAGGAGGGACTTGAGAAAGCAAAGGGAGGTGGGGCTGAGTGTTATAATTATGTCTTAATTAAAACAAAGTAAAGAAAAATAGGAACAATCTTGGCCTAGAGAGAATACTTACTGGTGAGAGTGCTGTTCTTCTAGAAGACCCGAATTTGGTTCAAGCACCCATGTAAGGATGTTCAAAACTGTCTGCAACTTCAGCATCAGGGGCTGTGATGCTTGCTTCTGGCATACACACAGACAGGCACACAACACATGGAAACTAAATCTTTGAGGTCAGAGAACCAAGGTTTGGCTCCCAGCCCTCACATGGTAGCTCAGAACTGCCTGTAACTCCATTTCCAGAAGATCTGGCTGCCTCTCCTAGGCTCTCGTGGCTTCAGAATAGACACAGAATGCTTTCACATATACACTCACACATACACATGCACATGCACATGCACATACACATACATATAAAAAATAAGAAGGACCTTTCACTGTAGCTTTTTAAAGTCACAAACACAGTTTGTTATCAACGCTGTATCATCTAAAGTAGTTTATTATTTTTCTTTATTTATGTAAATGATTTCCCTTCTCTTTGGTCTTGGGAATTGAGCTTTGGGCTCCCAATGTACTGTGTGAGTAGACAAGAGAAAGACATTTTCAGGAAGGCAAATGACTTTTTATTCTGTAAAGCTGTTAGATACATATCAAGGGCGATACTAAAGTGTTAAATAAACATTTATACCTATCCAAACTAAAACAGTTTAGAAGTAGTTGCAGAGAGAACACTGAGGGTCAAGGCATTTAGTCTATGCTTTCAAATGTGGTTTGATTATTTGAAACAAAAATTATTTCTTGGCAAAATTCTTTGTTAGTATAGTGTATATTTCATTAAATATATCAGTAACAATGGCCATTGAATTTTTTTCTCCTTGGTACAGTTAATTCCTCAGTATCTCTGGGAAGATTGAACCCATGATGCTCTTGGATACTGAATGCACAGATGCTCAAGTCCATTATATAAAATGGGAAAATATACCCCGGGAACATCTTACCCAAATATTTAAAATTATCACTAGGCTCCTTTAACATTTTAAAATTACATTATTATTTACCTATTTTGTATGTGCATACATGACTGTTTGCATGTGCCACAGTGTCAGAGCACAGCTTGTGGAAGACAGTTCTCTCCTTTACCATGTTGTAGAATTCAGCTGGTCAGCCTGGTAAGTCAGCACCTTTACCTGGTGATTCATCTTGTTCCTTCTCCAGGCTGCTTTAACATCAACATAATGTAAATGACTGAGACAGTTGTATTATTTAGAGAATAATGACCAGAAGATAAGTCTATACATGTATAATACACAAACTTTTTAAAATATCTTGACCTGTGGGTCACTGGACCCATGGGTGAAGAAACTGTAGATATAGGATGTGGTTATGTTTGTTATTTTTAATTTTAATTTTTTATTCTTTAATCTTTTTTTTCAGTCCAGTCTTTATCCCTGTCCAGGTTTACCCTTTGACTGTTCCAAGAGGATGCCCCCACCCCAACTCTGACCTCACTCCCTGGGGTCTCAAGTCTCTCAGGGGTGAGGTGCATCTTCTCTTACTGAGGCCAGAGAAGGCAGTCCTCTGCTGTATATGTGTTGGGGGCCTCAGACCAGCTAGTATATACTGCCTGATGGTGGTTCAGTGTCAGAAATCTTAGGGGTCTGTTGGTCTTCCTTCCTATGGGGTTTCTTCTTCAGCTTCCTCCAGCCTTTCCCTAATTCAAACACAGGGGTCTCCGGCTTCAGTTCATTGGTTAGGTTTAAATATCTGCATCTGTGTCAGTTAGCTGCTTGGTAGGTCTCTTGGAGGAGTCTTAAGGACTCCTGTCTGTAAGCACAGGATAGCATCAGTAATAGCACCAGGCCTTGGGGCCTCCCCTTGAGATGGATCCCAATTTGGGCCAATCACTGGACCTCCTTTCCCTCAGCCTCTTCTCCATTTTTGTTCCTGCAGTTCTTTCAGACAGGAACAATCTATTTCTGCAGAACATAGCTGAAAAGCAATTGGTACAGATACCTCTTTTCCAGAAACAAAAGGAAAACGCATGGCTTTGAATAATTTCATGAATTCCTGTGCAATCCTGAGATGACTAAACTCAGTCTTTATCTCATGGTCCACCCTATGACTCGTCCTCATCCCATGCCTCCTCCCCTGCCTCCAAGAGGATGCTCCCACACCCCCACTCAGACCCCACTCCCTGGGGTCTCAAGTCATAGTTTTTGACTGTGGGATGGCATCCCCATCCATTTGATGTCCTGTCTTTCTACTGGAGGTTGATTCTACAAGTTCCTCCCCCCCACTGTAGAGCATTTCATCTAAGGTTCGTTCCTCCCTCCCTTTGAGTCCTGAGTGTCTCTCAACTCCCAGGTCTCTGATACATTCTGGAGGGCTATATTTGGTTTAAAAATATTCTGAAACTTGGAGGATATTTTTTTGATGGCAGGAAGGGGGTTTATGGGCTGGTTCAGGTACATACCCATCATGTTATGGACAGATGTGTGGACATTTGGGATTCACATTCCAATTGTTTACATTGAGATGCTCCTGGCCAGGCTGTAAGTAGATCTGTTCCCTCAGGAAGATGGAAAGTCTTGGAGAATGGCCCTAGTGAATTGACAGGCCAGCTTCCTCTAGATCAGTGCTTCTCAACATTCCTAACACTGCAACACTTTAATGCAGATCCGCATGCTGTGGTGACCCCCAACAATAAAATTAGTTTCATTGCCACTTCATAACTATAATTTTGCGACTATTATGAGACATCTTGTAAATAATACAGGGTCTCAGGTGACCCATGCAAAGTGGTCATTTGACCTCCAAAGGTGTTGTTCCCACAGGTTGAGAGCCACTGCTCCAGATTTTGGTAATTTTCCTAGTCTTTGTATCATTCCTCATGGCTATGGACACTTTCTGGAAAGTTATAATCCTTCCTGAACCTTTTCTCTTCCTCCAGAGTTTAGTCATCTCAGGATTGCACAGGGATTCATAACGTTATTCAAAGCCACTGCCTTTTCTGGAGAAGAGGTGGCTGTACCAATTGCTTTTCAGCTATGATCTGCAGAGATGATCTCTATTTTCTTTAAAACAGTTTACAGAATTATTTATCACAGTTTCCAACTATTAGAAGGATCAGCTCTGGGTAGCACTCTATATCGGTTAGAATTACCTCTGACAGAGTATATGAGAGCCAGGCAATTTTTCTAATCTGAGGAGATCTCAAGATCTACAGTTGAATGTTGCTTCAGTGCCTCACAGGCATCTTTGAATATTGAAGTCTGCTTGTATTGTTCATGCTTTGTTGGTGCGTTGAAACTTTTTGGATTGGAGATTGAAACTTGGTGGTAAAGTACTTACCCAGGCTTGGTCTTGGGTTGAATCCAAGCCTAATGTAGCATCCAACCAGTTGTACTAGGTGGACATAGCCTTTCACTCCCCAGAAGCCAATGACATGCCCCTTTCCCAGCGTTCAGCTTGCCATTTTCATAGTCATTCCCTATGTATATTTCTTTGGTTTCTGTTTATTTGTAGGTAGATGTAGATTATTAATGCAACCCTTTGGACACAATACTTATTTGTGGAGGCTCATTATATGTGTTTGAACAAAATCACTCATTAGTTTGCCATTAAATTTATCAATGCTCATTTGTAGAAACACTTTTCTACCCCATAAATATTATCAGGACAAAGAATTATTCAATTTAATGGATTGTTCTGTGCTTGCCCATTTGGTCCAGTTAAAAACAAAACAAAACAAAAACAAAAAAACAAAACAAAAAAAACAAAATGAAAAACAAAAACAAACAAACAAACAAACAAAAAACCCCACCCAAACCCCAAACCCCAATGTTGATGTCCTTTTCTCTTGTTGTCACAGAGAAGGCAGACACAGTTTGGGGACAGCATTATCATTCAGAATACCACCCAGTTCATTCACTTCTAGACTTGTCTGAGCAGCAGTCAGGGAGTTCTGTGGCTCTAATTCACTGCTGCTAGGGTGCCACATTTCAATGTTCACATGACAATGCACTTGCGATATCAATCAAAGTGAAAGTCTTCCGTTTAGGATGCTCTTACCCTCCCAAAATGACATTGTTCATCTTCTCTGTAAATGTGTTTTTTTGGGAAACTACCTAACGTCTGGTGTAACTTTTCCCCAGTGTCTACTTCAGACGATATCCTAGCGTTTCCTGTACTTTGCACTTTTCACATTCCTTAGCCAGATGTTCAGTAGAAAATATTTTCTCGGCTGGGAAAGGGACTTGTCAGCAGTGGTGGGAATTATCAGTATGGGGAACACTTTTTTTTTTTTTTTTTGGTTTTGCACGGGAGACTGGCAGAAATATTTGAAATATGAAGCCCAGTCATCTCCTTAATATACTTTAATAAACTCCAGCTCTAGAGTAGCGACAGAAAACTGAAACTGGAGACTCCAGAGTGTGCAAAAATATGGAACCTATTCAGAATTTATTACTATCCACTCTGCTCGCAATCCTGGCTCTCCTCAGCCTATATGTGATAAATGAACCTTCTGGGTATGTTTGCATCAACATTTATGAGTTCCTAGAATAAATGACCTGAGGGTTTTTTTTTTTTTGAAGCAACATTCCCTAGAGGGCTCAAAGGTAACTGAAATATCTTTGGCTCAGAATATTCTTTAAGTTAACTTTGAAGCCAGGGAATTTAATTGAATATGAAAACCCACTTAAGAATAAAAATTGGAAGATACTTTGGGCATTGCATTATGAGGCCCTAAGCTAAACATTTCAAAAATATTTTACTTCAAATAAAATTCTCATTCAGTTGGCTGGTTAATTAAATATTATTCTTCCCCTCCCCACCCGCTTGAATTTTGCTGAGAGGAAAGAACTCTGATGCCTAGTATTAAGAAGTATAAATATGTTGGAACACAAGAGGTCATGGGTTCTGGGCAACTTCGGAAAGTGCCAGCTTTTTTTTTTTTCCTTTTCAATTAAGGAAAGAAATCCATCCCTTGCTTTGATCTGTTCTTTTCCTGCTTTCCCTTGAAGCTGTTAGAGTGTTATGGTCTTCCAACTCTGATGGTGTGATTTGAAAAGGGAGTACAATCTCCCCCATTGCTTCTGAGCAGGTCTCTGGAGAGTCCCCAAGGAGGATGCCCTTTAAGCTGCACTATCTGTCGGTTCAGACTTCTTTGTACCCCTCTCCTACCACATTATTGACATGGAATCCCTCCTGCTCTGAGAAGTCTATCTACAAAGCCTCTCTTTTATGTCATGAGTTGGTTTTAATTAAAACCCCCCCTTTTTTTTCTGGTACCATGAAAGCAAGCCCTTAGGGAAGAGGCATATGAGTGAGTGAGGTCCCTGGGTCCAGTGTCTGCATTGCACGGTATCTTCAGCAACAGAGACTTACCTTCCACTGTGAGGGTCTGGGGACCAGGGCCGTGGTAGGGGTAGGGGTGGGGTGAGTTAGAACCAAAGACAAATAGCAAGAATCTATAATGTTTCCCGAGTGTCTTGGACAACTCTGGTCAATAACTCAAAGGAGGGTTTTTGTGTTGGGCTTTTGTTAGATGGTTGTTGGCTCTTGATGGAACACTGTTAGCCTAGATGGAAATTTTCACTTAAAGTATATGTGCATATCTATATACAAACTTATATGTATTATAGGTATTTTAGGTAAGTAATACTATGATTCCTATGACTTTTTAGACATTCCTTTATTTCAGTTTCCTCTCTTCTTTGTTGTTGATACCCCCTCTCTAATTAGAGATCTCTACTTCGGTCCATTTCTTCTTTCACATCTCTTGTGCCTTATGCTTCCATTCTCTATCTTTTCCACACATCTTCCTCCCACCCCAGATCTTGCTATTGCCTTCCCTTTACTTTCCTGATTCCTTCAGTTGCTCTAGGCTATGTACTAGGTATGAAACTAGGAGCCTCCAATGACAGAGAACATGTGATGTCTGTCTTTCTGCATCTGGGTGACCTTACTCCATATGATCTTTTCTAGCTCCGTACATTTATCCGAAGTTTTATGATTTCATGTTTCTTCACAGGTGAGTACTATTCCATAGTTTATTATATGTACCACAGTTTCATTCTCCATCCATCTATTGAAGGCCAGGAGGTGTTAATCCAGCCTCCAGAGGAGGGAAACAACCAATTATTCTCCCAGCTCTGATGTCTGTGAACTACAAAGCCCAGCATGACACAATAACCCTAAGGGTGCAGTGGTAGCATAGTAGAAAACAACAGCTTTCTAATTATACTGAAGACCTGCTCATCAAGAGGGAAATCATGCTTGGTACAGGAACCCAGCCAACAACCTGGGGATATCGAAGTTGTATATATTGGAGGAGAACCCCCAGTTACAACTTTACTAAAACCAGCACAATCCCTAACCTCACACACATAAGAGTAGTTCTCACGCTCATGAAGAAAAACTTCTTTTTGCAGACAGAGACCATTACAGAAAACAACAAAAAATCAGAATTCAGAGTTGCTGAGCCTAGTGACAATGGTTATATCACCAACACAACACAACCTCTGTACCCAAGGCTTAAAGATCATTATGGAAAAGGAAGCAGAAAAAATTATTAGTCCAAGGAACAGGCATGGTTTTATAGCACTTTAATGCCACAGTTTAGTGGGAAGGTTATAGAAATAATTGATATACACATATTAAACATTTATGCATTCCTACCAACATGAAGCCTAGCCCTAATTAGAGTCAGTTTCCACCAACCATTTCCTAAAAATCTTCTACCTGACTATCAGTCCAACTACAGAGTCAGAAATATAGTGTCTTGCCAAATAAACTCTACACTTCTCTTCCTGGAAGTAGACAGGGGAATTGTGAAGCATTTACCACACTCATTTCAAGGTCAATAAGGGAACTTAGTAGGCATTTTAAGTGAGTGTTATTATGTTTGCCTATGAGCAATTGTGAAAATTCTAGGTGATAGCGAGCTGGCAATGTTGATCCACAAACCCATAAAAATATTCAGAGTCTTTACAGATATAGCATATGCATAGTACAGTATATAACATGCACGGTACAAAGTAGAGCTACATGCTATTGTTTTCTGGACACTTCCTGGACATATCTGATTATTAAGTAATCATAAAACCATCCAATTGCTAGCCCCACTTTGCATATTAAAAACACTTCTGCATTATTTCGTCTTACTTCCCTTTCCAGAGTTTCTGACTGAAAAATATTGAAGAGTGTGTTTGAAAAAGATCTGGATTGCTCTGAAGATAAATAAAAATGTAAACATTTTGCTTTTTCATGCAGGGCATGGTAGTGTACACCCTTAATTAAAGCACCCAGGAAGCAGAGGTAGGTGGATCTTTGTGAGTTCTGTAGAACAGCCTGGTCTACAGAACAACTTCCAGGACAGTCCAGACTGCACGGAGAGAACCTGTCTAAAAATCCTGAAAAATAAGAAAAGGAAAAGAAAAATAACCATGTTAAGTAATTACATTTATTCCTGTTTTTGTGTGTTTGCATTGGGATGATAAGTGTGTATGAGTCCAGATACACGCACACTGTGGTACCTGTGTAGAGGGTCAGAGAACAGCATTCAGGAGTTAATTCCTTCCTTTCACAGTGGGTTCCAGGGATCGGACTCAGGATGTCAGGTTTGGGGAGCGTGTACATTTACCCATGAGACATCTCCCTGGCTCAATTAAAAAAATAAAACAAACCACATGCCTTGGCTTGGCTCGCTCCTCACTTGGCACCTCAGTGCCTTTGAGATGGAGTGACTAGGGAAGGACTCTTGCGTGTGCACTAATGCTAGGGCCAGCTGCTCTAAGGTTAAACCAAAGCATTTGCATTTCGAAACCAAAGCTCTTTAGCTTACAAAATAATGAGTGTCGTCATGACGTTTTTTTTTCAGAACTACATGTCTTTTCAATTTGCTTGTGATCAGTCGTCCTCCATTCCCCCTCCCCGATTTCTTAGTTGTCGAGATTTTTTGTTTTAATAGTCCTCTTACAGCATACATTATCTAAAGTATGTGATACATAATTTACAATAGATATATAAGATTCTGCACATGAGAGAAAATATGCAATATTAGTATTGTTGAGTCTGGATTATTTATGTTAACATAATAATCTCCAGTTCTGTGCTTTTTTTTTTCTGAAGATGACATAGTTTAAGATTTTATAGCTGAATAAAACTAACACAAATAAAAGAACTCTAAGTTCTTTTAAGTCAGAAGCCCACTTCAGAAATTGTCATGAGCAGACTTCAATCTTTGCTTTTGTTTTTTTTTTAATTTTGTTTTTTTCAAGACACAGTCTCTGTGTAGCCTTGGCTGACACCCTTCACAATAGCCACAAACAATATAAAGTATCTTGGTGTGACTCTAACCAAACAAGTGAAAGAGCTGTATGACAAGAACTTCAGGTCTCTGAAGAAGGAAATGGAAGAAGACCTCAGAAAATGGAAAAATCTTCCATGCTCGTGGATTGGCAGGATTAATATAGTTAAAATTACCATCTTGCTAAAAGCAATATACAGATTCAATGCAATCCCCATCAAAATCCCAACTCAGTTCTTCATAGAGTTAGAAAGAGCAATTCTCAAATTCATCTAGAATAACCAAAAACCCAGGATAGCTAAAATTATTCTCAACAATAAAATCTTCTGGGGGAATCAGTATCCCGGACCTCAAGCAATACTGCAGAGCAATAGTGTCACTGTACCAATACCATGCAGGTGGATCAATGGAATAGCATTGAAGACCCAGAAATGAACTCACACAACTATGGTCACTTGATCTTTGACAAAGGAGCTGAAAACATCCAGTGGAAAAAAGATAGCCTTTTCAACAAATGGTGCTGGTTCAATTGGAGGTCAGCATGCAGAAGAATGTGAATTGATCCATTCTTATTTCCTTGTACTAAGCTCAACTCTAAGTGGATCAAGGATGTCAGCATAAAAACCAAAACACTGAAACTAGTAGAAAAGAAACTGGGGAAGACCCTTGAGGACATGGGCACAGGGGAAAAGTTCCTGAACAGAACACCAATAGCTTATGCTCTAAGATCAAGAATTGACAAATGGGACCTCATAAAATTACAAAGTTTCTGCAAGGCAAAGGACACTGTCAGAAGGACACAGCGGCAACCAACAAATTGGGAAAAGATCTTCACCAACCCTACATCTGACAGAGGACTAATATCCAATATATACAAAGAACTCAAGAAGTTAGACCCCAGAGAACCAAATAACCTTATTAAAAATGGGGTACAGAGCTAAGCAAAGAATTTGCACCTGAAGAAATTTGGATGGCTGAGAAGCACCTTAAAAAATATTCACCATCATTAGTCATTAGGGACATGCAAATTAAAACAACCCTGAGATTCACCTCACACCAGTCAGAATGGCTAAGATTAAAAACTCAGGAGACAGCAGGTGTTGGAAAGGATGTGGAGAAAGAAAAACAATCCTCCACTGCTGGTGGGATTGCAAGATGGTACAGCCACTATGGAAATCAGTCTGGCGGTTCCTCAGAAAATTGGGCATGACACTTCCAGAGGACCCTGTCATATCACTCCTGGGCATATACTCAGAGGATTCCCTGCATGCAGCAAGGACACATGCTCCACTATGTTCATAGCAGCCTTATTTATAATAGTCAGAAGCTGGAAAGAACCCAGATGTCCCTCAAAGGAGGAATGGATACAGAAAATGTCATATATTCACACAATGGAGTACTACTCAGCAATTAAAAACAATGAATTCACAAAATTCTTAGGTAAATGGTTGGAACTGGAAAATACCATTCTATGTGAGGTAATCCAATCACAAAAGAACACACATGAAATGAAATCACTAATATGTGGATATTAATTAGCCCAGAAGCTCTGAATACTCAAGACACAATTAGCAAATCATATGATTCCCAAGAAGAAGGAAGGAGTGGACCCTGGTCCTGAAAAGACTTGATCCAGTATTGTAAGGGAGTACCAGGACAGAGAAAGGGGAGGGGGTGATAAGGGATTGGGTGGAGGGAAGAGGAGTTATGGGACATATGGTGAGGGAGGAACTAGGAAAGGGGAAAGCATTTGGAATGTAAACAAAGAATAAAGAAAAGAAAAGAAAAGAAAAGAAAAGAGAGACTCAGAAGGGAAAGGGATATTGAAGTCCCTGAGGATACCCAAGGGTCACTATGTACTATTTGACATTTTATTTGTGAAGAAATACAAGTGCACAGGTTTTGAGAGATTACTCCAACTTCCATGTAGGAAAAATCAAAATCTAACTCTGAAGGTGGTATCTGTCAACAGCCATGGAGGACAGACTATTGGGATGATATAATGGGAGAGTGGATGTCTGTGGGAGGAGCTGAAATTTCCTAAAGTGACCCTTTACTCTTGCATTTGTGTTCTATCATGAACTATGAACTGAGGGACATTGAGAAATCTTCAGACCTATTGGAAAGTGCTGTTGAACAGTTAACTTACTAACAGTTAACCTAGGTACATATACCAAGCTGAATTTTACTCATGACAGAGAAAGAAAATTTCACAAATATCTCAGTTTTTTAAATTGAGAAAGAGTTCATATTTATTTATTTGTTTGTTTGTTTGCTTGCTTGCTTGCTTGGTGAAATTGCTCTAAGGTTTTCAGTTCTGAAAAACCACTGCAAATGATCCTTGGCTGGGCAAGTTTCTAAAAATATGGAAAAGAACAGAAAACAAATCTTTATATTTTTCAGATTAATTTAAGAACTTGATGTTTGATTTTGGAAAAAAAACAGTTCACTTTATTTCAAGCTGTATATTAAGACAAGAGAAATCTCAGGCCCTTCTTCAGAGCTGGCTGTCTTAAGACATTCTTCGGAGCTTTTGTGCTCAGCCATGCCTAGCTAACACAAAGTTCTCTCCCTGAGAAACCAGCCATCCGCACGGCTCAGGCTTCTCCTGAAGAATATTTGAAGTGACCAAAGCCCAAAGGCCCAGAGTCATAATTAGGAATCTTTATTGCAATTCTGATGTCCTCATTGTTCAGTGACACACGAAAACATCTTTACATTTTAGTATCATGTAATCAGCACAGAGTCACTTTCCCTGGAAATCTTGACCCTTTTCTATTAAATTACTCTTAAGTGATTTGCAGGTCGACCAGCTCAGGTTTGTCTTTTACATTACTCGCATGATTGCTTTTCCATTTTATACAGCAAATGTCTCCTAAGTCAAAGAACACATCCTCTCAAAGACGTCAGATTCCCTTTAAATTCACGTTCAGTTTAATGAAACAGGATGGGAAGCTCCGTTTCCACCATCATTCTCGGCTCTGGCTAACAAGGCAGACCAGCACTACTGAGTGATAGAAACCTCCAGGCTGACAACACCTGGTGTTGGATGATTTCAGACACAAAGAAATCCACTCCTTCTGAGGCAGCTGTACGGCGGCTGCCTGCAAAGTTAAGCGATAGCATAAGGACCATGCTTAACCAACTTCTGGGCTTAAAAAAAAAAAAAAAGAAAGGAAGGAATAATGAAAGAGGATGGAGAACATCTGCCCAGCGTCTGTTGCAAGAAACCTTCTCTCTCTCATGAAGCTCAGACTCTATTTCTTGAAGTGTCACTTTGAACAACTAAAACTGGCATAAAATTTAGGTAATGATAACGTGGGGCGGGGTGGGGGGAATGAGGTAATAAGAATGGAAACCTTATCTCTCTAGGAAGAAATGCCGACTAAAATACTGAGTTTGGGGGGTGCTTCGGGTACGTATCAAGACATCTGGGCAAACAGGCTCTCGGCTTAGGTCCCTTCCAAGTAGTTTTTCTATATCCTCAATAAATAGATCTCTCTACTCCCAGTCTCACATGACACCTCAACCACAAGTTGATTCAGTAAATGACTTTTGAAAGATGTCTAATCTGTTAAGATACGTCTGGTGATTTGGGAAAGCTTTGATATTCTCTCAGATCTTCATTTTTCTTCATGGAAAATCTCCAAGAATCTGCAGTTTACATAGACTTTGGAAGCAAACTGTACTTTTATGTCTTCAATTATAAAACAGTAAAACATGAAAGGAGATAGACAATAATATAAAGACTACTCACATGACCACAGAAAATCTTTAAAACTTCAACTTTTGGCTGTCTTTTTAAAGGATACTGTGTGTGTGTGTGTGTGTGTGTGTGTGTGTGTGTACTTATATTAGCTTCACAGTCCAGGGAAGGCAGGGCAGGAGCTCAGCTCAGGAATCTAAAGGCAAGAGTTGAGGCAGAGACCAGGGAGGAACAATGCCTCCTGGTTTTCTCAGCCTGCTTTCTGACACAACTCAGGACCTCCTGCTTAGGGATAGCACTGCTCACAGTGGTCTCAGCCCATGTATGTTTATCTTTAATCAAGAAAATGCTCCATAAGTCAAATTAGTAGAGACATTTTTACAAATGGGGTTGCTTCTCAGGAGATGAGTTTTTGTCATATGCTAGGAAGTGAACAAGTGATCTTGACTGCCAAGCCATCTATCCTGTCCTATACTTTGGTGACTTTAAAACATGTTTAAATTGATAATATTTAGCTCCAGAAAAATAAGATTTATTTCACTTTTTACTTCTTCTCATAACTTTTGAAAATGAAGCAAATGCTTGTAGACAATTCAAACGTCTACATTTTAAGCCTTGAGCTTGCTGTTCCTTCCTCAAAGGGTGCATAGGTCACAGGTGAGTGTGTAACGTTGTACATATTGGCTCACCAGTATGAACTTATGTTGTTTATTTTATATATATATATATATATATATATATATATATGTGTGTGTGTGTGTGTGTGTGTGTGTGTGTGTACATACACACACACACACACACACACACACACACACACACACACATATATATCCACTTCATGTTTGGATTTGTTTTTGTCTTGTCATCTAGTTAAAAGGCCATTGCTTCTCTGTCTTTGGAAAAGAAAGCTTTCACTTCTTAAGTATCTTTTCAATCTATCCTGGACTATTATTTTATTAAAATAAAATAAAAACAGATGATTTAAAAGGCATGATAAAACAAAGCTCTGACAAACACAAATGTCACTTTTGATGATTATGTGGAGCAGATAAATATTGCTGTATCTGATTCTACAAATGTTTTTAAAAGACCCCGCTAGATTTTCATTGTCACCTTGACATCAGGTTGCTGTGACTCTCTTTTCTGGCATTGGCCCACAGACATACTTTAAGTTAGATTGATTTATATCATTTTCACAAACATTTATTACTGTATTGATTCATCAGCACCTGCTTTGGGAGATTATTTGCTCAAAGGTTTCTTTATCACAAACAGTGTTGCAATGAATGTTATAACCTAGTCCCAAGCATGAAGCAGTGGGACACAGTATGATTTCTGAATTAAAAGAGATGTTTAAGTTCTTCCACAGTGGTTTTCATTCATTTTCTTTCTCTTCTGTTAACCTAAAAGAACTTTGGAAGACAAAATAATTCCTGTACTTCCTATTTGTATGTAAATACCAACCAAAAATTATTCTATGGTAATATAGCATGTTAAGTGTATCTTATACTTTGTAAATTATAAAATGGTAATAGTTGTGCTCAATTTATATCCGAGAGATAATATTCTTTTAATTGGACAAAAGGGGGAAATATTGTGGATTGCAGTGTGTATTTTTTAGTTCTCCAAGAGGTAGGCCCTGATGATCACATACTCAGGTGAGGTCAGGTGAAATCTTCATTGGTCAGATAAGGCCTGTGATTGGGTTGTGGAAGGAAAAGGTGGAGCTAAAAGTTTTAGAGAAGAAAGAGAAGAAGAGAGGGCATGGAGACAGAGGACATAGAGTGAAGATGGAGGAAGAAGATAGAGCAGAACCACTTGACCTGGAGGAGCTACAAGTAGCTAGTGACTTCATAGCTGATCAATAGAGTACTGAAGCAGTATATTCATCTAATCTATGTGTATAGCTTATAATTGTATTATTGAGTTGTGTGTTCTTTGCATGGGCATGGGCATTTTGGGGCTGGAGATTTACCATTATAAATCTGGCTGGTATATTCTAAGTCTCTAGTGTTTTCATTTCACAGTGCTAAGGGGGATCTGAGTGAGCATAGCTGGCATTCTGCAGGCTAGCCACTGGGCAGTAATTTCAGGTTAAACTGGTTTGGTTAGCTTAGCATGCTAGACTCGGAACTAGGGCAAGATGCTAGCTTTGGGGGTGGGCAAGACTACTGTTTGTTGCTGGTGCAATAGCTGAATTTAGTGTGGGTTCATTTTTAAACTACAAGCTACATTCTAACACTTCATAGAATATGTGCAGTTGCAGGTAAGTGAATATATGAGAGGTAAGTGGACACACAAGTTTCTTATCTCTGCCTTCTGAAGGGGCCAAGAAATACTACATTTCCGGAAACAACATTACTCTAGATATTGAGGTCTAATTCTATTCTCTAATGAAAACACAGATCTCTGAAGAAATAGCTGAATTGAGGGCATGTCAGGGAGGTATAAGAATAAAGCAGACATCTTGCAGGATTAGAAACCCTGGAAATTCTCCAGACAATGTGTCACAGTAAAACAGAAGCCAACTTGAAAAGATCCCAATAGCCAAAGTGGGACAATGTGACGATTGAAATACATGATGTAGTATTTGATTGTAACTCAGAATAGAAAAATAAATGCAGATGAGTTCATACTAATACAAATAGTTAAATAAATAAATACACAAGGAAGAAGAGATGAACCTCTAGAATGGAAACTGCACTTTGTCTAGGTATTATAAACAGTTTGAGGACACAATATGAAATACCATAATTTCCAGGTTCTTACATGAAGTATGTGCATAAAGATTTCCTTAATAAAGGACAAGTTGGGTCATACCAGGGTTGAAAGAATGACTTTACAGTAGAATATGAAAGACAATGACATAGCTAGGCAAGGGTATTAGGATTCTCTAGTGCAGTGATTCTCATTCTTCCTAATCCTGCGGCCCTTATGGTGACCTCCCCATCCATAAAAGTATTTTTTATTAAAACTGCATAACTGTAATTTTGCTAGTTATAAATTGTAATGTAAATATCTGAGATACAGAGCATCTAATATGCTATGCCTCAGAAGGGTCCTTCAACACCTCCATGAGGGTCATGACCCACAGGTTGAGAAATGCTTCTGTATCGGAATACAGAATTGGTCAAAAAGAGTATATGTAAAGGAGAGTTATTCAACTGGCCTACTGGCAGTTGTCCAGCTAGTACCACAGTGGCTGTCTCCTGACAGAAGGTCCACTAATCCAGTAATTGTTCAGAATCCTGAAGAAGTAGGCTCTACTGCCAATGAAGGAATGAACTTGCCAATGAGAGCAAGGGCAAGCAGAGAAAGAACCAAAGCTACTGCTGTTCTGATTAGGAAATCCCCCCCCCCCCCGTGCCAGTGAGTTCAAGGCTCTTTCCCACTTTCTCTTCTATTAGATTCAGTGTATCTGGTTTTATGTAGCGGTCCTTAATCCACTCGGACTTGAGCTTTGTGTAAGGTGATAAGTATGGATCTATTTTCATTTTTTTTCTACATAAAGATCATCAGTTAGACCAGCACCACGTACTGAAGATGCTCTCTTTTTTTCCCACTGTATGTTTTGGGCTTCGTTGTCAAAGATCAAGTGTCTGTAAATGTGTGGTTTTATTTCTGGGTTTTCAATTCTATTTCATTGATCTACCTGCCTGTCGCTGTGCCAACATGCAGTTCTTTTTTTTTTTTTTTTTTTTTTTTTTTTTTTAATTTTATTTTCTATATTCTATGTTTACATTCCAAAGGCTTTCCCCTTTCCCAGTTCCCACCCACCATAGTTCCCATAGTTCCTCTCCCCCCCATCTGTTCCCCAATAATTCCCCCTCCCCCCTCGGTTTCTTTACTAAACTGGAAGCAATCTTTACAGGCCCAGGGTCCTCTCCTTTCTTCTTCTTGGGAATCATTTGACTTGCTATTTGTGTCTTGAGTATTTAGGGCTTCTGGGCTCATTAATATCCACTTATCAGTGATTGCATTTCAGGTGCATTCTTTTGTGATTGGGTTAATTCACTCAGGATGATATTTTCCAGGTCTAACCATTTACCTACAAATTGCATGAATTCATTATTTTTAATTGCTGTGTAGTATTCCATTGTATAAATATACCACATTTTCTGTATCCATTCCTCCTTTGAGGGATATTTGGGCTGCTTCCAATTTCTGGCTATTATAAACAAGGCTGCTATAAACATAGTGGAGCATGTGTCCTTATTGCATGCAGGGGAATCCTCTGGGTATATGCCCAGGAGTGGTATGCCAGGGTCCTCTGGAAGTAACATGCCCAATTTTCTGAGGAACCGCCAAACTGATTTCCAGAGCGGTTTTACCATTTTGCAATCCCACCAACAGTGGAGGAGTGTTCCTCTTTCTCCACATCCTCGCCAGCACTTGTTGTCTCTTGAGTTTTTAATCTTAGCCATTCTGACTGGTGTGAGGTGGAATCTCAGGGTTGTTTTGATTTGCATTTCCCTGATGACTAATGATGTTGAACATCTTTTAAGGTGTTTCTCGGCCATCCGAATTTCTTCTGGTGAGAATTCTTTGTTTAGCTCTGTGCCCCATTTTTTGATAGGGTTATTTGGTTCTTTGCGGTCTAACTTCTTGAGTTCTTTGTATATATTGGATATTAGCCCTCTGTCGGATGTGGGGTTGGTGAAGATCTTTTCCCACTTTGTTGGTTGCCGTTTTGTCCTTCTGACAGTGTCCTTTGCTTTGCAGAAACTTTGTAATTTTATGAGGTCCCATTTGTCGATTCTTGATCTTAGAGCATAAGCTATTGGTGTTCTGTTCAGGAACTTTTCCCCTGTGCCCAAGTCCTCCAGGGTCTTCCCAAGTTTCTTTTCTAATAGTTTCAGTGTGTCTGGTTTTATGTGGAGGTCCTTGATCCACTTGGAGTTGATCTTAGTACAAGGAGATAAGAGTGGGTCAATTCGCATTCTTCTGCATGTTGACCTCCAGTTGAACCAGCACCATTTGTTGAAAAGGCTATCTTTTTTCCACCGGATGGTTGTGGCTCCTTTATCAAAGATCAAGTGACCATAAGTCTGTGGGTTAATTTCTGGGTCTTCAATCCTATTCCATTGATCTACCTGCCTGTTGCTGTACCAATACCATGCAGTTTTTAACACAATTGCTCTGTAGTACTGCTTGAGGTCAGGGATATTGATTCCCCCAGAAGTCCTTTTATTGTTGAGAATAGTTTTAGCTATCCTGGGTTTTTTGTTGCTCCAGATGAATTTGAGAATTGCTCTTTCTAGATCTATGAAGAATTGATTTGGGATTTTGATGGGGATTGCATTGAATCTGTAGATTGCTTTTGGCAAGATGGCCATTTTTACTATATTGATCCTGCCAATCCAGGAGCAAGAAATATTTTTCCATCTCCTGAGGTCTTCTTCGATTTCTTTCTTCAGGGACTTGAAGTTCCTGTCATACAGATCTTTCACTTGTTTGGTTAGAGTTACGCCAAGGTACTTTATGTTGTTTGTGGCTATTGTGAAGGGTGTTATTTCCCTAACTTCTTTCTCAGCCTGCTTGTCCTTTGAGTACAAGAAGGCTACTGATTTGCTTGAGTTAATTTTATAACCAGCCACGTTGCTGAAGTTGTTTATCAGCTGTAGAAGTTCTCTGGTGGAGTTTTTTGGATCGCTTAAGTAGACTATCATATCATCTGCAAATAATGATACTTTGACTTCTTCCTTTCCAATTTGTATCCCTTTGACTTCCTTATGTTGTCTGATTGCTCTCGCTAGAACTTCAAGTACTATATTGAAAAGATATGGAGAGAGAGGACAGCCTTGTCTAGTCCCTGATTTTAGTGGAATTGCTTCAAGTTTCTCTCCATTTATTTTGATGTTGGCTACTGGTTTGCTGTAGATTGCTTTTACTATGTTTAGGTATGGGCCTTGAATTCCTGCTCTTTCCAAGACTTTTAGCATGAAAGGATGCTGAATTTTGTCAAATGCTTTTTCAGCATCTAATGAGATGACCATGTGGTTTTTTTCTTTTAGTTTGTTTATGTAGTGGATTACATTGATGGATTTCCGTATATTGAACCATCCCTGCATTCCTGGAATGAAGCCTACTTGATCATGGTGAATGATCGTTTTGATATGCTCTTGGATTCGGTTGGCAAGGATTTTATTTAGTATTTTTGCATCTATATTCATAAGAGAAATTGGCCTGTAGTTCTCTTTCTTTGTTGGATCTTTTTGTGGTTTAGGTATCAGCGTAATTGTGGTTTCGAAGAATGAGTTGGGCAGTGTCCCTTCTGTCTCTATTTTGTGGAATAGTTTGAAGAGTATTGGTGTTAAGTCTTCTTTGAAGGTCTGGTAGAATTCTGCACTAAAACCATCTGGTCCCGTACTTTTTTTGGTTGGGAGGCTTTCTATAACCCCTTCTATTTCTTTAAGGGTTATGGGACTGTTTAGCTGGTCTACTTGATGCTGATTTAATTTTGGTATTTGGTATCTGTCTAGGAAATTGTCCATTTCCTCCAGATTCTCCAGTTGTTTTGAGTATAGGCCTTTGTAGTAGGATCTGATGATCTTTTGAATTTCCTCTGTTTCTGTTGTTATATCCCCCTTTTCATTTTTAATTTTGTTAATTTGGATACTATCTCTGTGCCCTTTGGTTAGTCTAGCTAAGGGCTTATCTATCTTGTTGATTTTCTCGAAGAACCAGCTCTTGGTTTTGTTGATTCTTTGTATGGTTCTCTTTGTTTCTGCTTGATTGATTTCAGCCCTTAGTTTGATGATTTCCTCTCTTCTACTCCTCCTGGGTGAGTTAGCTTCTTTTTGTTCCAGCGCCTTCAGGTGTGCTGTTAAGTTGCTAGTGTATGCTCTTTCCAGTTTCTTTTTGGAGGCACTCAGGGCTATGAGTTTTCCTCTTAGCACTGCTTTCATTGTATCCCAGAGATTTGGGTAGGTCGTACCTTCATTTTCATTGAAGTCTAAAAAGTCTTTGATTTCTTTCTTTATTTCTTCCTTGACCAGGGTGTCATTGAGTAGAGTATTGTTCAGTTTCCATGTGTATGTGGGCTTTCTGTAGTTCTTCTTGCTATTGAAGATCACTTTTACTCCATAGTGATCCGATAGGAGACATGGGATTAGTTCGGTCTTCTTGTATTTGTTGAGGTCTGTCTTGTGACCAATTATATGATCAATTTTTGAGAAGGTACCGTGCGGTGCTGAGAAAAAGGTATACTCTTTTGTTTTAGGATGGAATGTTCTATATATATCTGTTAAATCCAATTGGTCCAAAGCTTCAATTAGTTTCACTGTGTCCCTGTTTAGTTTCTGCTTTCCTGATCGGTCCATTGAGGAGAGTGGAGTGTTGAAGTCACCTACAATCATTGTGTTAGGTGCGATGTGTGCTTTAAGCTTTAGTAAAGTTTCTTTTACGAATGAGGGTGCCCTTGCATTTGGTGCATAGATGTTCAGTATTGAGAATTCTTCTTGGTGGATTTTCCCTTTGACAAGCAGGAAGTGACCTTCTGTGTCTCTTTTGATGACTTTAGGTTGAAAGTCGATTTTATCTGATATTAGAATGGCTACTCCAGCTTGTTTCCTGGGACCATTTGCTTGTAGAACTGTCTTCCAGCCTTTTACTCTAAGGAGGTGTTTGTCTTTGACACTGAGATGTGTTTCCTGTATGCAGCAAAATGTAGGGTCCTGTTTCCGTATCCAGTCTGTTAGTCTGTGTCTTTTGATTGGGGAATTGAGTCCATTGATATTAAGAGATATTAAGGAATAGTAATTATTACTTCCTGACATTTTGGGAATTGTTATTATTATTTGTATTTGAGTGGTTCTCTTCTTTTGGGTTGGATGAGATGGGGTTTCTATCTTGTTTCTTCTGGGGTGTTGTTTCCCCCCTTGTGTTGGTATTTTTCCCCTATTATCCTTTGTAGGGCTGGGTTTGTAGATAAGTATCTTGCAAATTTGGTTTTGTCGTGGAATATCTTGGTTTCCCCATCTATGGCAATTGAGAGTTTCGCTGGGTATAGTAGTCTTGGCTGAAGTTTGTGTTCTCTTAGGGTCTGCATAAGGTCTGCCCAGGATCTTCTAGCTTTCATGGTCTCAGGTGAGAAGTCTGGTGTAATTCTGATAGGTCTACCTTTATATGTTACTTGTCCTTTTTCTCTTACTGCCTTTAATATTCTTTCTTTGTTTAGTACATTTGGGGTTTTGACTATTATGTGACGGGAAGTATTTCTGTTCTGGTCCAGTCTATTTGGGGTTCTATAGGCTTCTTGTATATTCATGGGCATCTCTCTCTTTAGGTTGGGGAAATTTTCTTCCATAATTTTGTAGAAGATATTTGCTGGCCCTTTAAGTTGTAGATCTTCATTCTCATCTATCCCTATAATCCTTAGGTTTGGTCTTCTCATTGTGTCCTGGATTTCCTGAATGTTTTGGGTTACCAGCTTTTTGCATTTTGCATTTTCTTTAATTGTTGAATCCATGGTTCCTATGGTATCTTCAGCATCTGAGATTCTGTCTTCTATCTCTTGTATTCTATTGTTGATATTTGCATCTATGACTCCTGATTTCTTCCCCAGGTTTTCTATTTCCAACATTGTCTCCCTTTGCGATTGCTTAGTTGTTTCTACTTCTGTTTTTAGATTTTGTATGGTTTTGCTCAGATCTTTCAGTTGCTTGTTTGTGTTTTCCTGTAATTCTTTAAGGGATTTTTGTGTTTCCTCCTTTATGACTTCTACTCGTTGACCCATGTTCTCTTGTATTTCTTTGGGTGATTTTTGTTTCTCCCCCTTATTGGGATTCACTTTTTGCTCTATATTCTCCTGGATTTCTTTAAGTGATTTTTGTGTCTGCCTTGTATGGGCTTCTAGTTTTTGATCTATTTTCTCCTCTATTACTTTAAGAAATTTATCTAAGTGATCCTCAATCTGCATCTTTACCAGTGATTTTAGATCTGAGTCTTGTTTTTCTGGTGTGTTGAGATATCTGGGATTTAATTGTGTTTGTCTTGCAATGGCTTCTAGCTTTTGATCTATTTTCTCATGTATTACTTTAAGAGATTTATCTAAGTGTTCCTCTATCAGCATCCTGACCAGTGATTTTAGATCTGAGTCTTGTTTTTCTGGTGTTTCGGGGTATCCAATATTTATTGCTGTTGGGGAACTGGGTTCGGATGCCGCCATATTGCCTTGATTTTTGTTAGTAGCGATCTTACGTTTGCCTTTTGCCATCTGGTTAACTCTGGTGTTAGTTGGTCCTGTAGATACTAGCTGGTGCTTGACCCTCCTGTGGGGTTGTAAGGCTATTTCCCAGTGACTGGGATACCTGAATCACTGTCCTGCGGGGCTCTTGCTCACAGATTGCTGACAGGTGGCCTGAGTCCCCCGAGGTCTTAACCTCAGGATATCCCAGGTATTTGGTTCCGCCTGTTGGGCGGCTGCTCTGCACTGCTCCTGCTCAGGGTTCGCTGTCTGATATCCTGTTTCCCCAGGGGTCTTAAAGTTGGGATATCTCAGTTATCTGGTTCCGCCTGCTGGTCCCAAGCTGCTGGGAAGCTGGCTGGGTCCGGTTTCCAGCTTCCCTGCCACTGGCTGGATGGGAGGCTGGTTCGGCCTCCGGCTGGGTCTGGGTACCTGGCACACTGGCTGACTCTGGCTTCCTCACCACCAGCTGGACGGGAAGCTGCAGGCAATATGGCAGCTGCCTGCAGGGAGCTCGGGGTCCGCCCCGCGCGCGAGTGCAGAGTGCACCCGCTATTCTGTGCCCAATTCCCACTCCAGGCCTGAGTCCCCGAAGGTCTTAAGCTCGGGCTGTGTCGGGTACCTGGTTCTGCCGCCGCCGCCAGATGGTTCTGAGCACCTGGGACGCTGGGTGACCCTCCGGCTTCCCCACCGCCAGCTGGGCGGGAAGCTGCAGGCAATATGGCAGCTGCCTGCAGGGAGCTCGGGGTCCGCCCCGCGCGCGAGTGCAGAGTGCACCCGCTATTCTGTGCCCAATTCCCACTCCAGGCCTGAGTCCCCGAAGGTCTTAAGCTCGGGCTGTGTCGGGTACCTGGTTCTGCCGCCGCCGCCGGATGGTTCTGAGCACCTGGCACGCTGGGTGACCCTCCGGCTTCCCCACCACCAGCTGGGCGGGAAGCTGCAGGCAATATGGCAGCTGCCTGCAGGGAGCTCGGGGTCCGCCCCGCGCGCGAGTGCAGAGTGCACCCGCTATTCTGTGCCCAATTCCCACTCCAGGCCTGAGTCCCCGAAGGTCTTAAGCTCGGGCTGTGTCGGGTACCTGGTTCTGCCGCCGCCGCCAGATGGTTCTGAGCACCTGGGACGCTGGGTGACCCTCCGGCTTCCCCACCGCCAGCTGGGCGGGAAGCTGCAGGCAATATGGCAGCTGCCTGCAGGGAGCTCGGGGTCCGCCCCGCCCAACATGCAGTTCTTTTATCACTATTGCTTTGTAGCAAAGCTTGAGGTCAGGGATGGTGATCCTCCCAGAAGTTCTTTTATTGTTGAGAATTGTTTTGGCTATTCTGTTTTTGTTGTTGTTTTGTTTAGTTTTTCCCTATGAAGTTGAGAATTGCTCTTTCCATGTCTGTGAAGAATTGTGTTGGAATTTTGACGTGGATTGCATGGAATCTGTAGATTGCTTTTGATAAGATGGCCATTTTCACTATGTTAACCCTGAGCATGGGAGATCTTCCCATCTTCTGAGGTCTTTTTCAATTTCTTTTTTCAGGGATATGAAGTTCTTGTCATATGGGGTTTTCACTTGCTTAGTAAGAGTTACACCAAGATATTTTATAGTATTTGTGGCTACTGTGAAAGGTGTTGCTTCATTAATTTTCTTCTCAGTCTGTTTATCATTTGTATAAAGGAAGGCTACTGATTTGTTTTAGTTAATTTTATACCCTGCCACTTTGCTGAAGTTGTTTATCAGCTATAGGAGCTCTCTAGTGGAGTTTTGTGGGTTGCTTATATATACTCAGGCTCTAAGATCAATAATTGATAAATGGGACCTTATGAAACTAGAAAGCTTCTGTAAGGCAAAGGACATAGTCAATAGGACAAATCACAACCTATATACTGGGAATAAAACTTCACTAACCCTACATATTACAGAGGGCTAATATCCAAAATATATAAAGAACTCAAGAAGTTAACCTCCAAAAATGGGGTACAGGGCTAAACAGAGAAATGACACCCTATCATATCACAAGGATACGTGCATCATCATGTTCACATAGCCATATATGTAATAGGTAGAAGCTGGAAATAACCCAGATGTCCCACAACAGAAGAATGAATACAGAAAACGTGGTTCATTGACACAGTGGAATACTACTCAACTATTAAGAAACAAGGACATCATGAATTTTGCAGACAAATGTATAGAACTAGATCATGTCATTCTGAGTGAGGCAACCAAGACCCAAAATGACATGCATGGTATGAACTCACTAATAAGTGGATATTAGCCCCAAAGTACAGAATACCTAGGATACAACCCACAGACCTTAAGAAGTGTAACAAGCAGAAATGCCCAAGTGAGGTTTCAACCCCACTTAGAAGGGGAAAAGGAAGTAATCAGGAGAGGTAGAGGGAGGGAGGCACATGGGAGGGAACTGAAGGGGGAGGGGAAAAGGGTAACAGGATCAGGTATGGGACAGAACCAGAGAGAAACCCAGAGGGCCAAGAGAATAAATGGAAATAGGCAGCACTGGGATGTGAGCACTCAGGCCTGACACAATCACATGCAATGATGTGCTTACAGAAGAAAGCCTGGCATAGCTGTCCTCTGAGAGGCCCTACCAGCAGCTGACTGAGACAGAAGCAGATACTTACACCCAACTATTGGACTGAAGTCAGGGACCCCTGTGGTTGAATTAGCTGAAGGGAAGAACAGGGAGAACATAGGAAGAACAGCAGTCTCAGTCAACCCAGACCATTGGAGCTTCCAGAGAGTAAGACTCCAACCAGTGGCATGCACGGGCCAGTCTGAGGCTCCTGGCATAAATGTAGCAGAGGTCTGCATGGTCAGGCCTCAGTGGGAGATTAATCCTCAATAGATTTGAGGGCTAGGGGAAGGGGGAGGCCTGATTGGGGGAAGCACCCTCTTAGAGGCAAGGGGGAGGAGCAGTGAGATGAGGAACAGTGGAAGGGGAGACTAGGGGGTGCAACGGCTGGAATATAAATTTTAAGAAATGAAGAAAAAAATTGCCAAAGCATCCTTCTTCTTTTCCGCTAAACAGGCTGCCAGAGGAAGGCTGACTTGAATGTAAGGTGGGTTTTCTTTCTTTTTTTTTTTTTTTAAAGATTTATTTATTTATTATATGTGAGTACACTATAGCTGTTTCAGACACACCAGAAGAGGGCATCAGATCTCTTTACGGATGGTTGTGAGCCACCATGTGGTTGCTGGGATTTGAACCCAGGACCTTCAGAAGAGCAGTCGGTGCTCTTACCCTCTGAGCCATCTCTCCAGCCCCCGTAAGGTGGGTTTTCTGATCTCAAAAGATTTGGGTTAAAGGTGGGTGCAGATTAAATTGAGTCTTCCTGTTGCAAATGAACCAATTAACTAAAACTCCCTCACAGGTGTTCACAGGGTTTAAGTCAACAGCCTCCACAGTGGTTGAGTTCTAAATCCTTGGTGATGATACCACAGGTCCTTGGTGTGAAGAACGTATGTTCTAGATCTATAAAAAGCCCAGCCATTGTTTTTAATTGCTGAGTAGTATTCCATTGTGTAAATGTACCATATTTTCTGTATCCATTCCTCCATTGAGGGACATCTGGGTTATTTCCAGCTTCTGGCTATTATAAATAAAGCTGCTATGAACATAGTGAAGCATGGGTCCTAATTGCATGCCGGGGAATGCCCAGGAGTGGTATAACAGGATCCTCTGGAAGTGTCATGCCCAATTTTCTGAGGAACCGCCAGACTGATTTCCAGAGCGGTTGTACCATCTTGCAATCCCACCAGCAGTGGAGGAGTGTTCCTCTTTCTCCACATCCTCACCAACACCTGCTGTCTCCTGAGTTTTTAATCTTAGCCATTCTGACTGGTGTGAGGCGAATTCATGAAATTCTTAGGCAAATGGTTGGAAGTGGAAAATATCATTCTAAGTGAGGTAACCCAATCACAAAAGAACACACATGGAATGCAGTCACTTATAAGTGGATATTAGCATAGAAGATCTGAATACCCAAGGCACAATTAACATATCAAATGATTCCCAAGAAGAAGGAAGAGGGTCCTGGTCCTGGAAAGGCTTGATGCAGCAATGTAGGGGAATACCAGACAGAGACATGGGAGGGGTTTGATTGGGGAATGGGTGAAGAGAAGAGGGCTTATGGGACTTTTGGGGGAGGGGGAACTGGGAAAGGGGAAATCATTTGGAATGTAAACAAAGAATGTAGAAAATAAAAAAAGTGAGGTTTACAATGAAAATATCAATATAACCCCTTATTACTACCATTTAACAATTATTATATAAATGCTTTGGTGATGTGGTTTCTCCATTTATATCATACTCACATCTAAATAAAGATGGTTTACCCTCTGGGGGGCTCATTGGGGTTGGGGGAAGCCTAGCCATAGGATAACCATGAGAAAAAAGATATCAGAAAAAGCCAAATGTTAGGACATTCTATAAAGGCATGATCTGTAATCCTCCAACCAATGGGGGTCATAAAAAGCAAGGGAAACATAGGCAATCTGACTCTGGCTAGAGCAGTTAGAGAAGGCATGGTGACCGAATGTAATATGGTGTCCCGGGTGAGCTAATGGAACAGAAGATGCACACCAAGTATCCATTAAGGAACATCCAAATGAACTGTGGAATTCTGCCAAGAACAGTGCGTTGAGACTGGCTTATTATTTCTGACAGCCAGACCATAGACATGTACAATGCTATAATAGAGGCAAGATAAACTGCATATATAAATTTATTGTAAAATAAGATGCCTTCTTTCTTTCTTTCTTTCTTCTTTCCTTCCTTCCTTCCTTCCTTCCTTCCTCCCTCCCTCCCTCCCTCCCTCCCTCCCTCCCTCCCTCCCTCCCTCTCTCTCTCTCTCTCTTTCTTTCTTTCTTTCTTTCTTTCTTTCTTTCTAGAACATTTTCTTTATTTACATTTCAAATGTTCTTCCCTTTCCTGGTTTCCCCCAGTCCCAGAAGTCCTCTATCCCATGCCCCGACCCCTGCTTCTATGAGGGTGTTCTTGATCTTATAAATTAAGATGCTTATCTTTTAAAAAGCCTTTTAGGGAATAAGGCCAACGACACCATGCATTTACACAAATCTCCATGATCCGAAGCAAAATGACTAGTAATATGTGAAGTGTGATTTGGTGGATTTTCTATCATGAATGATACTTTGATCTACTATAGCTTTATAATGTATTTTGAAATTGGTAATAATTCTCCCAACTGTGTTAAGTTCAAATTTCAGGATTTTGATTTTTGTTTGTTTGTTTGTTTGCTGTTGTTTTGCATTTGCCATTTATTTTTTTTAACCAATCTAAACCAAACCAAACCAAGCCAAATGAAACCAAATCAACCAATCAAACAAAAACTCTACAAAGTTCACAACAGACTTTAGATTCAACCAATCAACAAATTTGTGAAGATTGACATCTTAAGAGACTTTTCATTTTTCCCACTTATCCATAATAGCTTCTGTATATAGATTTTTCCGTTCTTTGTTCAAGATTCCAAATGATTTTACAAGGAAAAATGCTTCATTATGTTAATTTAGAAAACAATTCTTGCATACATGCGTGTGCGTGTGTGCTCTAGTGTTCACGCTCTAGCATCCGGGCACATTGAGGGAGGTTGTGGAGTTGGTTCTCTCTCTCCATGGTTGGAGCTCAGTAATCAGGCTTACGTTGCAAGTGTTCTTATCACTGTGCCATTTCCCTAGCCTTGACTTCAATTTTGATTGTTTGTTGCTATTACTAAGAACAAAATAAAAATGAATTTTTTAATTTTGTCTTTTGGTTTTGTATTTTATATTACAATGTTTAACTTAAAAATTAATTCCAGGTGTGTGCTTAGCTTTGTCCCTTCCTTCCTTCCTTCCTTCCTTCCTTCCTTCCTTCCTTCCTTCCTTCCTTCCTTCCTTCCTCCCCAAACCCTCCCCATCTCTCCCCTCTCTCCTTCCTGACTTAGCTTCCTAAAGGTGGATCAGAGACCTGTACTGCTACACTCATCCTACACTCATTGAAGTTTCCTAAAGATGTTTTATGTACAGGGAATCATGTTGCTATAAATAACTTCTGTGTTCTTTCTCTTTTCAACATCTATGCCTTCCATATATAATATCTCTTCTCTTCTCTTCTCTTCTCTTCTCTTCTCTTCTCTTCTCTTCTCTTCTCTTCTCTTCTCTTCTCTTCTCTTCTCTTCTCTTCTCTTCTCTTCTCTCCTCTCCTCTCCTCTCCTCTCCTCTCCTCTCCTCTCCTCTCCTCTCCTCTCCTCTCCTTTCCTTTCTTCTCTTCTCTTCTCTCCTATATAATTTACTTGAATTTGGTGTTTAAACCTTGAGCACAGGACTGACTAGAGGTGATGACAAACTTTCCTTGAGTTTTGTTTCTGGTCTTAATGGGATTCATTCAGCTTGGCATTTTGAAGTCTGTTCTTTCATGCTTTCCTCAGGTGTCCTTTATGAGATTCAAGAAGCTCTTTCCAAGTCTTGAATTTAAAGTTGTTTTTTTTTGTCCCTCCTTTAAAATTATCAACCTTACTTAAAAACTCATATGCAATACCATTTGCTCACTTAAAATGTGACACCCAGTAGTTTTAGTGTAGTCGGAGAGTTGGGAAAAGGGGGTCCCCTGGGTTCATTTTCAGACTGCCCATCTCTTATTGAACTTCTTTGTCTCAGATTAAGAACTGATCATTAAAATTGCACTAAATCAGATCACACTATTTTGGTGACAGCAGAATTTAATCTGTCACTGTTAAATATGTTATTTGCATGGATGCCTTTAATCATATTGAGGAATTTTCCACTTGTTCTGCAATTACTGAATTACTTTTCTTGAATCAGGAGGGGTTGAGCTTTATCAACAGTATCTCTTGAATCTATTGTTCCTGTGACTTATTTTTCAATCTGTCGCTTGATGCAGTACACTAATTGATTTGGGATGCTAATGTTTGTGTTCTTGAACGTATGTCCCATTTGGGACTGGTAATTAACAGTTGGATTATTCTTTTTTATTTTAAATTATTTATTTATTAATGGTAATGATCATAATAATTATCTTTGTACAATTCAGTTTGGTAATACTTTATATCCATAAGAGGTATACTTTGGTCTATGGTTTTTCATTCTTTCTGATATCTGTTGCCAATTCAAGCACAAAGTTAAGACTGGTTTTGTGTAGAATGAACTGGACCCTGTTCCTTTCTTTTCCTGTTTTTGAAAAGTTGGTGGAGAGTTAGTCTTTTAAGTGTTTGCTACTATGTACCCGAGAAGCCATTTGGAGCTGGCCTCCTCTCCGAGAGTGCTCATTATATATTCAGCTTCCGTTCTTCCTGTTCATGTTGCCCCTTTCTTCTGAATCTACCCCTGCCTTTTTGTTTTATGTCCTCTTTGAAGTTTGTCTAATTCATGCAATTTGTTGGCCTTGAGCTTATAATACCCCCTTATGACCCTTTTTATTTTGTGAGTTTGTAGCTCCTTTCCTCTTTCATGTGAAGATTTGTATGCATGTTCTCTTTTAGTAGTTATTCCTAGGTACACTATGCATTGTCTGTGGTGGGGGCTGTTCTTTAAGCGCTGGGCTTAGGTCTCGGCACAGGTATCCTAATGCTGAGAGGAACCCTAGCTTTGATGATTCAGCTGTCTCCATGTAGGTGAGGTTAATATGTACTAAAGTCCATTAAGATCGAGTAACTCTACTCTCTACTTAATATTATGATCACCATGCATAGCCCTTCTAAAATGTCACAAACAGGGCCTTACTTAATGTTATATATTGTTTTATTATCCTCCTATTCTAAGGGTCCACTCAGCTGTAACTGGAGACTTAGACCAACCAAGATATTTTTAAAATGCATTTTTGTATTTTTCATGAAGACACTGCCATCCAGGAGGTATTGTCCTGTGCTGATGATTAATTAAGCTCAGTCTCTAGAACAAAGCTGGTGGCTGCCCTGGCCTGTCCCATGTAAACTCAGTCAACTCTCTCTCTCTCTCTCTCTCTCTCTCTCTCTCTCTCTCTCTCTCTCTCTCTCTCTCTCTCCCTTCCTCCCTCCCTCCCTCCCTCCTTGTGTTTTCATGGTCTTCCTGTATGTGTAAACTTGGTCCTCTTTCCTTCCTTCCTTCCTTCCTTCCTTCCTTCCTTCCTTCCTTCCTTCCTTCCTTCCTTCCTTTCTTCCTTCCTTCCTTCTCCCTCCCTCTCCCTTCTTCCCTCTTCCCTTCCTCCCTCTTCCTGCCTCTTTCCCTCCCTCTCTCCATCTCTGAAGCTGGGTAAAAAAGCCCACAGACAAAGCACTGTTTAGAAAGCATTATTTTTTGTTTACAATTCAACGCTTATTCTTTTTTCAACTTGCCAATTCTTCACAGCCCCAAAATGTTTGTTCTTAAGAATTTTGTCCCATTATGTACTGGTTCTTTCACTGGAGGAGATTCTCCAGGATCCTCATGCTGCTTTATCAAAAGAGCTAGGTTCTTTGCTTTAGAGCTCTTATTAAAAATGTTAAGTAGCAGAGAGGAACAAAGTAAAAATTCACTCTTCACTCTCTTAGCTATAACTGCTAGAACACATAAGAATATTCTTCCAAATTCTCTTAATGTAGGGCCATATAGCTTAATATTAAGGGACCACACATAGTAGAGTGTTTAATTACCTACCATTACTGTTCAGCACTATAGTGGAATCAAATGTTTAAAGTCAATATGAAAAATTTCTCTCATCCATTTTGATGAGAACAGAGAATTCCATTGTATGACATGGTTCTTCTAAAATTAATTACCCAATCCTCATCAGAGAGTTTTAAGATGGCATTGGTGTTTCTCCTTCAGTTTGTAAGCAACCCTCTGAACACAGTACAACATGTATGAGCCTAGTCACTCCTTTTGAGGTACATTTCTACCGAATGCATCACAGGTTTCAGAGAATGAGCATGTGGACTTTGAGAACAATTTGTTTAATTTTTCTCTAGTTTAGAATTCTTTGCTGATATTTCCCCATATTTTCACACACTTTGGGGATAATTCATTATTTTATTGGTTCTCAAATAACTGACACAATTTATCTTTTGTGTTTCCATTCATGTTGTCACTAGTTTATTTTGTATAATTCTGCTGTTTATCAGACATTTCTATTTCTGTGTAGATTCCCCACTTCTATTGTTTGCCCATTTTTTCTACTGATTTTTCTTTGTTTTCAGGATCCTTTGTCATTTGCCATCTTAATATTTTGTCTGCTTTGCTGTTATAAATGCCTTTCCAATTATTATGTCTTTTGTTTCATAATAATATTTCCCTTTTATTTGTCTTTAAAGCTTCTATTTTACTTATTTATTATGGTATATGTGTGTTTGTGTGTATGATGTGTATTTTAAATGGGAGCAAATGTATTCCACAGCCCATGTGTGGATGTCATAGGACAACAAAGAAGGTCGGATCTCTCTGCTATGAATTCTGGGGGATTGAAGTCAGTTTTTTGATGTTCTCTAGACAGTCTTTCTCCTAATTACATAGAGGGCAGGGATGGGTTTAGAACATGCAGGGCTTGCCTGTACTTTGTGTTAGAGTCATGGTTCTCTGAATCTGAGGTGTCTAAATTCTCCCAATGCTCCCACTGCTCTCAATCCTCCCAACTCCCTCATCTACAAACCTAGAATCAGCCCCATATGACTAATAATTAATTCCATCTTGTCCAAAAGCTTTCCAGTTTTCATGTATAAAATAAATTTAGGTTTGTACCAAAAAATAAACTCTCACTGCTTTAGGATATATTTAGAATAAAATATGGTAATCAGCCCCTTGAAATCAGTAGCTATTATTTTCATATAGCCATATATATTTAGCTATTTTCTCCATTATGCATAAAAGATATTATCAAGTCCAGAACAGTAAGTGCATTCATGTGTAATTTTTCTTCTAGTATAGTGCCTATTTCTTACTGTATGGCATATTTTATTTCAGAACTTAGGAAATGCAATGACTGAGAAACAGGGAACATGGAGATAAAATTAAGAGCACTAATAAAAAATGATCTCAAGGTTTTCTGGAATAAAGTCTAGTAAGTATAGTCTTTGACATATTTTTAACAAATTCTTTTAAATCATCTTTTAAAATTTCATACACATATGTTATTATGTGTTTTAATTCTTGTAAAAACCTCTGAGATACAAGCAAAAGTGATGATGCTACTTAATATCTATATATAATATAAACACAAACACGTGCACATATGCACATACATGCAGGCACACACATATGCATGTATGTACACACACACACACACACACACACACACACACTGTCCAACAGAAAAGAGCACTGCAAATATTTGCGGTCATTAAAAGGAAAGTAAATAGCTTGTAATTATATCTTTAAATGGAACATTTTGCAGTTTCCTACTCTTCGAGAGAAGAAGATATTCTTTTCTAGATATTTAAAGCAACATTGAATGCAGGTCTGCCTTTTGCAATAGTCTTTTAGAGTTAATATGGGTTATTCTAGATATTGATCATGGGTTAATTCATTTTTTACAGTTTATCTTAGTAAGGACCAGCCCATATTTTTCTTAATCAAGATGTGAAGACAGTATTCTTTTCAGTCTCTCCAATGAACATCCTTTAAAAAAATCTTTTCATTTATTTTTAATAAATTTCATATCATGTGCCCCAATCTTAGTTATTTCCCCTCCTCCATACTTGCCCTCCATCCTTCCATCCTCCTTCCACCTTCCCCTTCAACAGAGGAAAAACATCTCATTGTGGAAGCTATAGTGTGTCATGGTGTGTCCCACAGTATTCCCCTTTGTCCACACTTCTTTGCTTACAAATGTTCATTGCAATGACTCATTGATTGGTATGAGGTCTATGACTTATGTTACACTATTAATACTAGAACCACACTGGGATTCCTCTTGGATATCCTGTTGCATATCCTGTGTTATGGAGATCCTGTAGTATTGAATCTGTAGGACAGGGCCATTCACACACTCCACTAGTTCATTGATGGGCTAGAGGTAGATTTTGGGGGGTGGAGCAATTCAAAGACCTAGATATAAGCCTACGAGGTTTCTGAGCTGATCATCCCATCAAATTTTCTGCACTCACACCACCTGCAACCACACCACAGGGTTTCCTGGGCCCAGAGGAGAGAATTTGATGGAGACATCCTGTTTAGGACGAGTGTTCCAAGGCCTCTCACTCTCTGCATATTATCCAGCTGTGGGTCTCTATATTTGTTCTCATCTGCTCCAGGTGGAAGCATGTTTGTTAATGACTTAGCAAGGTACTGATTTATGAGTATAGCAGAATGCCATTAGGAGTCATTTTATGGATTTTAAAAAAAAACATAGTATTTTCTTTTACCCTAGGTCTCCAAGCTATCTAGTGTCAGGCTTTTGATACCTAAGCAGTGTTAGGTATGGGTATCATGTCTTGGAGTGGGTTGTCGATATTGGTTGGTTACTCCTACACAGCTATGTGCCACCATTGGACTAGCACATCTTGCCGGCCAAATGCCATTGTAACTCACAAGCCTTGTGCCACCATTGGACTAGCACATCTTGCAGGCAGAATGCCATTGTAACTCACAAGCTTTGTGCCACCATTGGACTGGCATATCTTGTAGGCAGGATATCATTGTAGATCAAAGGGCTTGTGCCCGGGTTGGTGTTTACTTTTCTCCTTTGGTAACATGCAGAGTACCTTCCTGTAGCAAAGATGCTAACACCTAGGACTGAATGTTCTATGTAGGCAGTAGCTCAACTTCTCCATGTCTCCATGAGCTCTGTAGGTGTTATCTTCAGCAATGGGGCCTTTCTGTCAATTTATGGAGAGCAACCTATAGTCTTGGAAATATAATGGGTTGTTTGGGGTTTCCTATAGGTTCCCTTTGGGCAACAAGTCAATTGGATGTAATGCAATCCTAGTATTGGAAACTTAATTTGTTCAGCTGGGATTCTTCCCCCTGCTATTTGGTGATATTTTTAGACCCCTTTCCTAAGTATATATTTTAAAACACTTCTATCGTATTAGGTTTTCATACTACTTTTTACATGGCTCCAAATTTTAGCTGTCTTATCCCATATTCCTTTTCTCTTTCTTCTTCCTTCCCAGGTGATTCTTCCATTTCAGTGCCCCACCCATCCAATCCATCCATGACTGCTATTATCATTCACTTTTCTAGGGAGATCTATCTGAGCCTCCCAGTCCCTTACTCTATACCAAACTTCTGTGGTTTTATGGGTTGTGGCTTGGATATCATTGACTTAACAGCTGTAGATCCACATATAAGTGAATACATACCATATTTGTCTTTCTGAGTCTGGGTTACCCCACTCAGGATGACTTTTTCTAGTTCTATCTATTTGCCTATGAATTTAATGACTTCATCTTTTTAATGGCTGAGTAATTATTTTTCATTCATAAACATTACATTTTAAAAAATCATTTATTTATTTACTTATTTAATGTATGATGCAGCAGAGCACTATATATATGCAACAGAGCAATTTTATATATATACACATATATGTATACACACACACACATATATATGTATATATATACATATATATATATATATATATATATATATATATCCCCGCCTGCCTGAAGAAGGCATCATATCACTCTATAGATGGTTATGAGGCACCATGTGGTTGTTGGGAATTGAACTCATGACCTCTAGAAGAGCAGCCAGTGCTCCTAACCACTGAGCCATCACACCAGCCCCTACATTTTCTTCATTTATTTGTTGAGGGATATCTAGCTTGTTTCCAATTTCTGGCTGTTATAAACAGAACAGTAATGGACAAAGTCAAGCAAGTGTCTGTGTGGTAAGATGAAAAATCCTTTGGGTTTTGCCCGAGTGGTATGGCTGAATTTTGAGGTAGATTGATTCCCATCTTCCTGTGGAACTGTTTCTCACTGATTTCCATAGTGACTGTATTAGTTTCAGCCTCAGTAACAATGCATTAGTGCTCCATGTACTCTACATCCTCACCAGTCATTTTTCTTTAATTGATTTTTAACCATTCTGATGGTATAAGATGAAATCTCAAAGTAGTATTGATTTGCAATTCCCAGGCGACTAAGGATGTTTAATATTTCTTTAAGTATTTCTTGGCCATTTGACTTTCCTCTTTTGATAATTCTATGCTTAAGTCTGTACTGCATCTTTAAAATGGATTATTTGTTTTCTTGATATCTAATTTTCAGAGTTTTTATATTTTGGATATTAGCAGGGTTTATTGATTCTTGTTATTTTGTTGTACTGTGTGTTTCCCTCTTTTGACTTGCTGGTTTGCAATTATTTATTCCTTTTGTGTTCTTGGGTGTGATTAAACTCTTTAGCATGGAATTTTCTTTCAAGCATGTTCTGTAGGGCTCAATTTCTAGATGGATATTGCTTAAAATTTGCTTTATTATGAAATGTCTTATCTTCTCCAAATACTGTGAGTGTAAGTTTTGCTGAGTATATTATTATGGACTGGCATCTATGGTCTCTTGGAGTCTGCAGTACATCTCTCCAGGCCCTTCCGGCTTTTACAGTCTTCCCTTGAGGATTTGAGTGCTATTCTAATAGGACTGCCTTTATATGCTACATGATCTTTTGCCCTTGCATCTTTTTAATATGTAGATTTAGCATTTTGATTACTTTGTGCTGAAGGAAATTTCTTTTCTGGTCCAATCTATTTAGTGTTCTGTGTGTTTCTTGTACCTTGGTAGGCATCTCCTTCTTTAGTTTAGCAATTTTTTCTTTGATTTTGTTGAAAATGTTTTCTGTGCCTTTGATCTGGGATTCTTTTCTTTACTCTATTCCCATTATTCTTAAGATTTGGTCTTTCATAACGTCCCAGATTCCTTAGATGCTTTGTGCCAGGCTGTTTGATGATTTAACATGTTCTTTAACTGAGGTATCAATTTTTTTCTATTTTGTCTTCGTTGCCTGATAGTCTCTCTTTCATATATGGCAATTTGTTGGTGAGGCTTGCCTCTGAGGTTCCTCCTTGAATTCCTCAACATTTCATTTCCAGATTTACTTCCATTTGGGTTTTCTTCATTGATTCTATTTCCACTTTCATGTCTTGAACTATTTTATTCATTGCCTCTTACATCTGTGTTTTCATACATTTTTAATTATTTATTTTATTTATTTACATTTCAAGTGTTGTCTCTCCTCCTGATCTCCCCTCTGCAAACGTCCACCCCATTCCCCCTCTACATTGCCTCTGAAAGGATGCTCCCTCACCCACACACCCACTCCAGGATCACCTCTCTAATATCCCTCTTCACTGGGGCAACAAATCCCTGTAGGACCAAGTACTTCTCCCATTGATGCCATATAAGGCAGTCTTCTGCTACATATGTACAGGAAGCCATGAACCCACCAATGTATATTCTTTGTCTCATGGTTTAGTCCCTGGGATCTCTAGGCGGGGGGCATCTAGTTAGTTGATACTGTTCTTCTTATGGGGTTGCAATCCTCTTCAGCTCCTTAAGTCCTTCCTCTAACTCTTCCATTGGAGCCCCCAGTCTTAGTACGATGTTGGTTGTGTCTGCATCTATCTTAGGTTCTGGCAGAACCTCTCAGAGGACAGCCATACCAAGCTCCTGTCTGCAAGCACTTCTTGGAATCAGAAATCATGTAATGGTTTGGTGTCTTTAAACTTGTATATGCTATTCTGGGCCCAAATGATTGAACACAATCTAAGAGAGAGAGAGAGAGAGAGAGAAAGAGAGAGAGAGAGAGAGAGAGAGAGAGAGAGAGAGAATGTGATAGTAAATGCTACTGAATCACACACTTGAAAATGTTAATGCAGCCATGCATTAACCCCAGTGGAGCGACAGAGACACCAACCCACTCACAAAACTTTCAACCCAAAATATATCCTGTCTACAGGAAATATATACTGAAGGGATGGAGCAGTGAGTAAGGGAATAACCAATAACTAGCCCAGCTTGAGACCCATCTCGTGAGCAAATGCCAATCCCTGACACTGTTAATAATACTCTGTTCTGCTTACAGACAGGAGCATGCCGTCCTGTGAGAAGCACACAAGCAGCTGACACGGACAGAGTCATACACCCTCAGCCAAACAGTGGACGGAGCTTGGGGACTCTTAGGGAAGAATAGGAAGAAGAATTGTGGGCCCTGAGGGGGATAGGGACTCCATAGGAAGACCAACAGAGTCAACTAACCTGGACCTTTGGGGCTCAGAGTCTGAACCACCACCCAAAGAACATATACATCCTGGACCTAGGCCTCTCCACATATATGTAGCATATGTGCAGTTTGGTCTTCATGTGGGTACTGAACAACTGAAGTAGGGGCTATCCCAAAAACTTTTGCCTGTAGGTCGGATATGTTCTTCTAACTGGGTTGCCTTGTCTGGCCTTAGCGGGAGATGAAGTAACTAGCCACACAGAGACTTGAAATGCCTGGGGTGTGGGGATGCTCCCCAGGGTGCCCCTACCCACTCAGGGAGAAGTGGAGGGGGGATGGGGGAAGAGTTGTGGGAGATGGTGACTAAGGGTGAGACAGTAAGAGGGATGGCTATACAGTGAATTCGTAAAAAAGTTAGATTTAAAACAATGTGAAGATGCTAAATGTGACATGTTTGTGTGTGTGTCTGTGTGTGTCTGTGTGTGTGCACAAGTGAAAATAATTTAAAAGAAAATAAAAAGAGCTACATTCAGATAAGTCACACTAATAGAAGAAATGTCCTTTATTTATATAAGGCCTAAATAGTCATTCATTGAAATGAAAAAAGAAAGAAAGAAACAAAGAAAGAAAGAAACAAAGAAAGCAAGGAAGGAAGAAAGGAAGAAAGAAGGAAAACAGAAAAGAAAACCTTTCTATTTGGTGACTAATTTTTGGCGAGGAAATAAACTGCCTGTAACCCCTGCTCACGTAGATCATGGCACTAGCACATCCACTCACTGCTTGACCATTAGGAAGTGCAAACATAAAGCACAGACACCATTTATTGACTTCTTAAAGCCAGAAGTCAGAAGGCCTTTCTACCCCAGTTTCTTAGACCATGGGTCACGATCCCACATGACAAATCATAACTGAAGAGGGCCTACAGAAGACAACTACAGGAAAAGGTTGCTGAATGGACAACAGCCACAAATTAACTGAAGGCTCAGCATACAGTAAACCCAAATGCTCACACAGCACTTAGTTATGTTGCATGATGGGCCTTCCCTGCAGCCTTGGTTCTGAGCACAAAGCAAGGGCATATAGCACATGTACCGCTTCACGTCACACAGCCCATGAACATGGAAACTCCTCACCTCAAGTTCAAAATTATCATGTCATAAACTGGAGCATTTGGACAGGCATGGCTTCTGCTCCCATGGAAACCCAATGATTCAATCATGGAAAACAATTTTATTTTATTTTTTTATATTTTCTGATCATCGTTCTCACCATGTACCAAATTATCATACTCACTAAAGTATGTATGTTTCTATTCTATAACATTAGGTTTCAAAGTTTGTTTGAGTTGATGACCGGAGTTTCATAAAACAAACAAACAAAAACAACAACAACAAAAAAAACCACAAAAACAAAGAGGACAAAAAAAAATCTCAATGAATTTCATTTTAGAACAAAAATATGAACAAAATCCCCAACAGTTTTAAAATGACTCTAAATAATACTGAGAGGACTGAGTTAGCCAGGGCCAGGCTGATCCCTTAACAGGCTACACACTGGCAGTTTTAAAGATTAGGCATAAGTTTCTGTTTCCCAGAATGAGAGAACCCTAACCCTAACCCTAACCCTAACCCTAACCCTAACCCTAACCCTAACCCTAACCCTAACCCTAACCCTAACCCTAACTCTAACCCTAACCCTAACCCTATCTCTATCCCTAAGCCTTCCTGGCATCCCTTCCAAAAATCTTTATTTTACAGGTTCTTTTTTTAAAGTTAATATTCAATCTTATTACAAACATTTATTTATTTTAAATAAAATAATTTAAAATAAAAAACTCTTATAAAGAATTATAAAATAAGTAAAAAGCAAAGAACCCAAAAATGAAAGGAAAAAAAAGATGTAAATGTGGAATCCATGCTAGAATTATATGTCTACATTCAATTGTTTAGATTTATATGACTTTGAAAATCTTACACAGTTCAACCTTGTATATTGTTTAAATTTACATACTGATTCAAATTATGTACAAGTTAATTTATTATAAATGGCCTAAAAAAAGCTAGTCTTAGCACAAATTGTATTTTTAAATCAAACATATATTTATAAGTATATCTTCCCTTTGATCTCACATATGTTATGAATTCATCAAGTATAAAAAAGGTGTACATGTATAATAGTTGTATTACTTTTGTAACAGCAAAACTTGCTAATAGCTCACAAATAATAAATTATTATATCTCCATGTAGTAGACTTCCATGCAACTACTAAAATTACTACAGGTCATAACTTACAGGCATGGTAAATTGGCTAAAACATTTTTTATTATATTTAACACAGTATATATATATATATATATATATATACATACACACATATATATGTATATATATATATAATACGAATCATAAAAATAATGGATATGTTATTAAATGAACATAAATAGATAAAGACTTTTTTTGTTTGTTTTGTTTTTAGTATAGCTTAAAATCTTGGCTCTTACTGTGGTGCAAACCCAAAATAATAACATTTTTAGACATTGGAGTCCATTGTAATAAGGCTATACTTCAGTGTCCCTCACATCATCAAAGGATTTTACCTCCATAGTAGCTAAGCTAAGAGTTGACAGTTCTGCTGAACCAAGGGATGAATTATAGGTACGATTATCTGGACACAGATCTCCTGCTATGGTCAAAGCTATTTCACTTGAATGATTGTAATCATTCTCAGCCCACAGGGAACAGGCTACATTGATTTAAGAACTGGTGTGTGTATTAAGATGGTCTATCCATGAAGTCATTCATCAGCTGTTTCAATGAACAATGGTTCTTCCTGGAGGGTGGCACAGATGTTAGGTGAGAGTAAGAATTTTATTCATTAGCTGTAATGATTTTGAAAGGTGTTCATCTCAGGAAAAGAGTAACTTATAAAGCCTTCTTCAAAATTGATGCAATAATTATAAATATCAAGCAAAACATTCAGTCTCACTCTTTGTTGTTCTCTTACAAGCCACCTCCCAAATTAATTGTCTAAGTTTTTTTGGCTGTGTATAATTAATTTTGAAGTATGTAAGCTGTTCTGGAAACCATAGTATAGTATAAAAACATTAAAAGAAATCCTACTAATAAAGAGGCTGAGATAGGAAAAGCATGATTTCAAGACATGGTCACATACAAACAAGCAGAAAGTGTATATGGATTGTACAATATTGAACCCATTTCTCTAATTACCAGATTAGAGAGACCACTGAATGACAGCCAACAGATTTCTAATTCCTTGTATTTTTGAATTTAAATCAATTAGGATATGTTGGTAATATTAATTTCATATTAAGAGATATTAAGGAAAAGTGATTGTTACTTCCAGTTATTTTTGTTGTTAGAGATCAAATTATGTTTGTATGGATTTGTTGAAAGATTACTTTCTTGCATTTTTCTAGAGTGTAGTTTCCCTCCTTGTGTTGGTGTTTTCCATCTATTATACTTTGTAGGGCTGGATTTGTGGTAAGGTATTGTATAATTTGGTTTTATCATGGAATATATTGTTTTCTCCATCTATGGTAATTGTGTTTTGCTGGGTATAGTAGCTTGGACTGGCATTTGTGTTCTCTTAGGGTCTGTATGAGATCTGCCTAGGATCTTCTAGTTTTCATAGTCTCTGGTGAGAAGTCTGGTGTAATTTTGATAGGCCTCAAGGATCTTCCCCAGTTTCTTTTCTATTAGCTTCAGTGTGTCTGGTTTTATGTGGAGGTCCTTGATCCACTTGGAGTTGAGCTTAGTACAAGGAGATAAGAATGGATCAATTCGCATTCTTCTGCATGCTGACCTCCAGTTGAGCCATCACCATTTGTTGAAAAGGTTATCTTTTTTCCACTAGATGTTTTCAGTTCCTTTGTCGAAGATCAAGTAATCATAGTTGTGTGGGTTCATTTCTGGGTCTTCAATCCTATTCCATTGATCCACCTCCCCGTCACTGTACCCATACCATGCAGTTTTTTAACACTATTGCTCTGTAGCACTGTTTGAGGTCTGGGATACTGATTCCCCCAGCAGTTCTTTTACTGTTGAGAATAGTTTTAGCTATCCTGGGCTTTTTGTTATTCCAGATGAATTTGAGAATTGCTCTTTCTAACTCTATGAAGAACTGAGTTGGGATTTTGATGGGAAGTTCCTGAACAGAACACCAATAGCTCATGCTCTAAGATCAAGAATTGACAAAGGGGACCTCATAAAATTACAAAGTTTCTGTAAGGCAAAGGACACTGTCAATCAGACAAAAAAGCAAACAAACAAATTAAGAAAAGATCTTCACCAACCCTACATCCAACAGAGGGCTAATATCCAATATATACAAAGAACTCAAGAAGTTAGACTCCAGAGAGTCAAATAACCATATTAAAATGGGGTAGAGAGCTAAATAAAGATTTTTCACCTGAAGAATTTTGAATGGCTGAGAAGCACCTTAAGAAATGTTCAGCATCATTAGTCATTAGGGAAATGCAAATCAAAACAACCCTGAGATTTCACCTCATACCAGTCAGAATGGCTAAGATTAAAAACTCAGTAGACAGCAGGTATTGGTGAGGATGTGGAGAAAGAGGAACACTCCTCCACTGCTGGTACGAATGCGAGCTGGTGCAACCACTCTGGAAATTAGTCTGGAGAGTCCTCAGAAAACTGGGAATGACACTTCCAGAAGACCCTGCTATACCACTCCTGGGCATATACCCAGAGGATTCCCCAGCATGCAATAAAGACACATGCTCCACTATGCTCATAGCAACCTTATTTATAATAGCCAGAAGCTGGAAAGAAACCAGATGTCCCTCAATGGAGGAATGGATACAGAAAATGTGGTATATTTATACAATGGAATACTACTCAGCAATTAAAAACAATGAATTCATGAAATTTTTGGGGCAAATGATTGAAACTCGAAAATATACTAAGTGAGGTAAACCAATCACAAAATAATACACATGGACTGCAGTCAATGATAAGTGGATATTAACTTTGGTAATGTTTCTTTTACAAAGGTGGGTGCCTTGCATTTGGGGTGTAGATGTTCAGACTTAAGAGTTCATCTTGGTGGATTTTTCCTTTGATGAGAATGAAGTATCCTTCCCCATCTCTTTTGATACTTTTGGTTGAATCTCTATTTTACTGGTTATTAGAATGGTTATTACAACTTATTTCTTGGGACTATTTGCTTGGAACAATTTTTCAGTCCTTTAGTCTGAGGTGTTGTCTGTCTTGTTCACTGAGTCATGTTTCCTACATGCAGCAAAATGCTGGGTCTGTTTTACATATCCTGTCTTATAGCCTGTGTATTTTTATTGGAGAATTTAATCTATTGATGTTGAGAAATACTAATGACCAGCGATTATTGGTTCCTGTTGTTTTTGTTGTTTGAGATACTATTATGTATGTATTGTTCTCTTCTTTTGGGTTTGTTGTGAGATCATTAATTTCTTGGTTTTCCTTGGGTGTAGTTTCCCTCATTGAGTTGGAGTTTTCCTTCTATTATCCTCTGTAGCACTGTATTAGTAGAAATATATTGTTTAAATTTATCATGTAATATCTTGGCTTCTTCATTTATAGTGTTTGAGAGTTTTGGATGGCATTTGTGTTCTCTTAGGGTCTTCATGACATCTGTCAAAGATCAACTGGCTTTAGAATCACTGTTGAGAAGTCTAGTGTAATTCTGATAGGTCCTCCTTTATATGTTACTTGGCCTTTTTTCCTTACTGCTTTTAATATTCTTTCTTTGTTCTGTATATTTAGTGTTTTATTATGTGACAGGAGTAATTTCTTTTCTGATTCAATCTATTTGGTGTTTTACAGGATTCTTGTATATTTATTGCCCTCTCTTTTTTAGGAAAATTTTCTTTTATGATTTTGTTGAGGATGTTTTCTGGCTCTTTGAATTGGTAATCTTCACCCTCTTCTATATTCCTATTGTTCTTAGATTTGGTCTTTTCATTGTGTCTTGAATTTCCTGGATGGGTTAGGAGGGTTTTGTACTTTGTATTTTCTTTGACTGTTGTGTCAATTTCTTCTATGGTATTTTCTATGCCTGATATTCTCTGTTCTATCTCTTGTTTTCTGTTGATGATGCTTGCATATGTAACTCCTGTCCTCTTTCTTAGGTTTGCCATCTCCAGAGTTGTTTTCCTTTTTGATTTCCTTATTGTTTTTATTTCCATTTTTAGATCCTGAATGTTTTTGTTCAATTCCTTCATCCATTTGATTGTGTTTTCCAATACATTTTTTAATGGGTTTATGTGTTTATCTGTTTACTTGTGGTCTCCTGTGTTTCTTTAAGGTAGTTTTTTAATATCCCCAAGGTGCTCTATCTTCTTCATGAGATGGGACTTTAGGTCAAAATCTTGCTTTTTGGGTGTGTTAGGGTATCCAGGGCTTGCTGTGGTAGGAGAACTGTTGGTGCTAAGTGGCATTAGTTTTTTGTTACATATGTTATTGCCTTTGCCTCTTGCTTTCTGATTATTTCTGGTGTCAAGTGGTCTCTGATTGGAGCCTGTCCCTCCTGTAAGCCTGATTATGATGCACCTCCTGGGATTCAAGGTGTCTCTCAGTGTGAGAGGGGTTCTGGAGCTCAGGCTCTGTCCTGGAGCAGACTTGAAGGCTAGGAGAATGGTGTGTCTCCAGCAGGGTGGATAGTTCCTCATGGGGGTCCCATTAGGGGTGGAGGTGTCTCATCTAAGAGCCTGGTTCTGGTGGATCTCCTGGGAGTCAAGTTATCTGTGGGTGTGGGAGGGGCTCTGGAGCACTGGTTCTGCCCTGGGAGTTTACATACATTTTTAAGAGATTTATTCATTTCCCATATAAGAACTTCTAATGTGTCCATAAAGCTGTTTTAAGGTCTTTGTTTTGTACCTCAGTTATGTTGCAATATTCAGGGCCTGTTTTGGGAGGGTTGTTGAGTTCTAGTGGAGACATATTTTATGTTCATATGTTCTTTCTAGTGGAGACATTGATTGTTTTTAATCTGTTGTCTATGTATTTGGTTTGGGAAGATTGCGATTCTAGGTGCTGATATTTTGTCCTATTTTTGGGGGGTGGGGTGGGTGTTTTCTTCCTTGGGCTATTTTGCCCCTCTTGGTTTTAGGAGGGTGTGGTGGCTGTATGTTGCCTCGTATGGAATTTTTCTGGGATGCTGCTAGATGTGGCCACTAGTGTTTCCAGGTAAAGTATGTTTGCACATATTGGGTTCTCACACTTAGGAATGGCAATGGGCTGGGTGGCAGGGGGCTGAGGATGTCCACAGGAGAGAGGAAAGCAAGGTATTCCACTATGATTTGTTTAGTCCACAGGCAATGGGGCAGAGACTGAGGAGATGCCATACTAAGTAGTCTGCTACAGAGTTATCATGAGACTGGAGGATTAGATTTGGAGGAGAGGAGGGAAAATGAAATTGTAAAGCTCCCCTACAAGTTTATTGGGTTATGTGATTCTCTGGCAGACTGTAGGTTCCTGAGGAGTGCCTGCTGAAGTGAGGGTCTGAGATGTCAGGGTAAATGGGGAGGAAAGTTGGAGGAAAAAAATCTGGGTGAACCAATGGAGATGGTGGTAGAAAGGAGTGTGGGGGGGAAGCCAGACCGGCTGGCCTGCTATGAGTTGGGACTGAGATTAGGGGATTGAATTTAGAGGATAGAACAAAGTAGTGAAGATCTATATTTAGACTATCTGTTTAACTGGCTGGAGATGACTGTGGGTTACCAGGAAAGGCCTCTGGAGTTGGGGGTTGGTAGAAGTAATAAGTGTGGGGTAAAAAGTTTGTGGAGGTCTGTGTGATCCTTTAGAGATGGGGGTAGTGAGTAAGGGAACTGTAACTGATGGTCTGCTACAGACCCGGGGATGGACTGGGGCAGTGGATTTGGAAGAGAGGAGGGAGAGGTGGAGATTTGTAGTCATGGTTGATTGCTTTTCTGCACCCCTCTTTTGTCATGTTTCTTCAGCCTTATGTGCAGAGGCTTTAAATGTACTAATTGGGGGGGGGTAGGCACCCATGGTCAGATGACCCATGCATTTTGAACAGTTGTGCCTCTCTGTAATGATGTCTGTCTTTTGCAAAAGGAAACTTGTTTGGTAAATGGAGTGAACTGTACCCATTTACGGATATAAGGATAAGTATTTAGAATGCAGTTAGGAATTATACAGTTTAGGAAATTGATGGTAGTAGGCTTTCCTCTAGATCTGATCTTATCAGACATGAGTAGTTGTTTAATTTTATAGTACCTGGCATGCATTCTGTTCTATTTAAGAATACTTAAGTCCAATTAGGAGGCTGCTGATTACCATCAAATTGTGCCATGCTGGTCATTATTGTGGTTTGTTGATGTTATACCTGGGTAGGATTATTTATTGCTTTTCTCCCTTGGCAATATTTTATTATTCTCAATATTGATAAATGTTTTTAAAATGGGCATGAAGATACCACTGGCTTATGTAGTTTTGAGGAATATTTCTTGAATATTATGTTCATGAAACCTTTCTCTTTCTAAACATATAAACATATCCATACAAATTTGTGGTGTATCAAAGATTAATAATAAGTTAATTCTCCCTTTTAAATTTAACAATCTAAAAGAAAATGCTTTCCTAGTTTTATCTGAAGTAAAAAATGCTGAATTCCTGATGCTCTGACAAATTATATCATCAATAAACCTATTAATATCTGTACCTTATTTTGCTTACAGAAGAGTTACAGATATTAGAACAATGATTTTTAATATGCACCTAATCTTTAAAGCATCATTGATCATATAAACAGGGGTGATTTCATCTTGTGTGAGCAGTTTGTCTCTAAAACACCAATTTAATTTCAACCATAAATATTTTAAGGATGGTTTATAGAAGTGGCTGAGAGCCATCTGCCACGCAGAAAGGTGATTAATAATAGCACATAATGAAGCTTCTTTCACTAGGCTAGAACTGATTAAGAGAAAAATGCATGGCGATCAACCACTCAAAGAACAAGAACACTGAGTGTCTTAGTTACTGTTCTATTGCTGTGAAGAGAAACCATGACTAAGGTCACTCTTATGAGAATTTAGTGAGGGGAGCTTGCTTACAGTTTCAGAGGTTTAGTGTTTTATCAACTTCCAGGGAAGCATGGCAGCAGCCATGGCAGACAAGGTGCTGGAACAGTGGTTGAAAGTTATATCCTGAGAGACAGGAGAAAGAGAAAGAACTGGGGCTAGCATGGGCTTTTGAAACCTTGAAGCCCACCCCCAGTGACACAGTTCCTCCAACAAGATCACACCTTCTCCAACAAGGCCACCTCTCCTAATCCTTTTGCAATCCTTTCATATAGTTCCACTCCCTGATAACCAATACTTAAATATATGAGCCTAATGAGCACCATTTTTATTCTCCACTCTGGTCTTGAACAGACTGTACCTACAGTCCATTTTTGAATGTTGGAATATTTGTTCTTCCTGCAAAATGAAAGGGATGGTGTCCATTTGTGCTAGTCATTTTTCTCTCAGTGTGAAAATTGGGTAAAAAGGTAGAAATTTCGCCTCAAGTTTCAGTCAACTATCCCATGTTGGTTTTGGGTCTGCATTGAGATAGTGTATCATGCTCGAAGTACCTTACAAGGACTGAAGCAAAAAAGAGGAAGGGCCTAGTATTACAAGTATCCTCTCCTAGAACACACCTGAAATGATGTAACTTCAACTAGGCCTCATCTTTTAATTTTTACCATCTCCTAAAGTCCTGTAGTCTGATAATGACCCTTTAACATATGACCTTTGGGGTAGCATATTGTATCCAAACAATAGTATTCTACATCTGGCTCTCAAAAGCTCATCTCCAGGAGTCTCCAAATGATTAACTGCTGAAATAATAGTGAGAAGTCTAAATTTAAAGTTTGATGCTGAATAAAACTCTAAACTGTAAGCCTGTATTAAAAAGACTCATTTTTTAATATACCCAAAATACACAGGAACTTTTCAAAAAGGAGGAATAGGAAGACAGCAAAGAGAAATTGGACCAAAGTAAGATTTAAAACTAACAGGGCAGCTGGGCAGTGGTGGCACATGCCTTTTATTCCAGCACTTGGGAGGCAGAGGCAGGTGGATTTCTGAGTTTGAGGCTAGCCTGGACTACAGAGTGAGTTTCAGGTATTCCAGGGCTACACAGATAAACCCTGTCTTGAAAAAAAAACCAAACCAACCAACCAAACCCCCAAAACAAACAAACAAACAAAAAACTTAACAGGGCAAATGTCAAGCATTAAATCCTTTAGTCACATTTCTAACAACTGGTGTACTCAATGGTAGGATACACCCCATTTCAGACTTGGAGAAGCCACTGCTGTATCTTTAACGGCTATAGACCACATTGCTATTGTATTGGTTTCAATCTGGGCTTCTGACTCCCCTGGTAGTCACTACCTGCTCACAAAGTCTCTTACTTCCAGGTGTCTCAGATGAGCCTTAAAGTCACAGTTCTACACATTGTATGCAGTTGCTGTTTACAAAGACTCTGACCTTGATATACATTGGCCTTATAGACTTTGCTCTGGAACATAGATGGAAGGAAGTTGTTTTTTTTTTTTTGTTGTTGTTGTTGTTGTTTTCTCCAGAGCTCTTGCATCCATCATTGCTACAAAATAAGCACCACATGGCTAATGCAAAGGTCAGAGCTAGTTAGTGTCTTCTCAGCTGTTTTGGTCTCTGAGTGCCATGATGCCTAAGTTCATGGAAAAGATTAAGGGAACTGATCATAGTGGCTCCTCTGTGAAAGTGGGGAATTCAAGGGCTTTCCTCTTAAACAAAATCTTTAAATCTATGATGTATGAGAAAATGGCCAATTTCTGAGATGCTTGAAGGCATCTCCCATATTGTTCTGGTACAAAGTCATAGCATTTTTGGAGACACAATACGTTCTTTGCTGTGACTTTAATTATATTCATTTTCTAGTGAAGCTTCAAATCTTGGACAGTTTTATTTTTGAAATACGAATGCAAAAGCTATATGTGTTGACAGCAAAACAAATTTAGAATACATAAGTGATAACAGTTTAATACTCTATGATGAAGAACTTATTCTAAGAAGATTAGATTATATTTATTAACTTATACTAATATTAATATTAAAAGGTATATTAATGCCACTTGTCATATTATCAGATACAGTGAAACATAATTACTTCAGCTATATAAGAAAAAACACTTGAGAAAACATATTTATTGGGACAAAAATTCTTTAATTGACCAAACTTTAGTCAATACTCCCAGCTTTCTATGCCTATCTGTGTACTTCCAGAAAAGACAGTGTTAACTAGAGAACTGATAAATCAATACAACCAGAACCTCCCACTTGATATCTGATCAGACTCCTTATTCTTCTCTACACTCCATGTGATTGTTCAATTAGTAAATCTTATTTACAAGTGTTTTGCTTATTTATTTGGAATCTTGATGCTTCTGTCTTTAACTCTCTACATAGCTCAATCATTGCCATTGCCCATTTGTTCCTGTGGTATTTAAACTCAATCTCAAATCCTGCACTATTTAAAGACTTCTTTGAAGTGATCTCTTATCTACAAGGTGGTTCTTTATAAAGCCTTTCTTTGTCTACTCTGTGTCAACCACTATGTGTTTCTTTAACAGTTGATGTTCTTAGCAAATTAGAAGCAGAACAGATGGCTTATGAAAATACATTTAAGATTTGACCTCTATGTTTGGTAAAATACCCAATATCACAAATGTCACATTGTGTATTCAGAATTTATATAGAGTTTTAGCCAGTACAATATGATAAGGGAAAAAAAGTGGGCATTAAGTATGAGAAGACCAAAAATGTAAAATGCATCATTTGTAAACTGTATTACTTTCTTGTGATAAAAATGGGCGGGGGGGAAGAGGACTTATGGGACATATGGTGAGGGGGGAACTGGGGAAGGGGAAAGCCTTTGGAATGTAAACAAAGAATATAGAAAATAAAAAAAGAAAGAAGAGAAAAGAAAAAATGGTCAAAAGCACTTACAAGTAGATTATTCAAATGTAGAAAAGAGTAAGACAAATTTTCTTGATAATAAATGCATAGTAATGTCCTTCTGTAATAATAAGTAGAATATATATAAAATAAAAATTGTATTTATAGTAGCACAAAATATAAACATTACCTAGTAATAGATCTAACAATCAAGTCAAATAAATCAGAAGCATAGTAATTAAAATCTATTGAAAACCATCAACTAATACCTAAACAAATGTAAAGATTTTATGAATAATTTTACTTCAGAATTATTTCCATATTTAATGTGGTCACAGTCAAAATCACAGCAAGATCTTTTTATAGAATTTGATAATATAATCCAAAATTTTTGTGTAAAAACAGTTGGGTACTATTGTTTGAATAAGAATGAGCTTCATAGAGTCATATAATTGAATGCTTAGGAATCAGGGAATGGCAGTAGTTGAAAAGGACTAGGTAGGAGGTGTGGCCTTGTTGAAGTAGATGTTTATTGACTTTATTGAGGGAAGTGTATACTGGAGGTAGGCTTTGAAATTTCAAGAACCCAAGCCAAGCTAGGTGTCTCTTCTTTCTTGCTGCCTGTGAATCTGGGTGAAGGACTCTCAGCTACATCTTCAATACCATGTTTGCCTGTGTGTTGCCATACTCCTCACCATGATGATAATGGATTAAACCTCTGAAGTGTAGACAAGCCACAATTAAATGCTTTCTTTTATGTAAGTTGTTTTCATCATGGTGTCTCTGCAATACAATAGAACATTGACTAAGACATATACAAAGAACTAAATACAGTCTTAAAAAAAGAACTTGTTGCAAATACTTGTTTTATTGAATATTGATATGTAATTTTCTAATAATTTATGTAATGTGGAGTGGACACTAAGATAGATTAATATAATAAAGTGAGAGGCCCGCATTTAGTGTCTACATGTATAGCAATGCATTGTGTAACATTTCAGGTAATAATGGACCACAAATAAATGGTGGTCCAATTAGATTTCAAGTGGAGTTGAAAAAAAATCCTTACTTTATACATACATAAAAGTCTAAATATAAAAGGCAAAATTAGCAATTATATAGAAAGTAAGAATAAGAAAATAGCTTTCAGATATCAGGGTAGAGAATAATATGTATTTATTGACTGTAAGAAATGAAAATATATACACTAGCTGTCTAATGAAAGATAATAAATTGAATATGTCATTCTACAATGGTCTGGGTATAGCCACTATGTTATACACTTCAGAGTTCCTTGAAAAAAATATAATGCACTTCAAATGTAAAATAAAATAGCACCAATATTTTCTTAGCATTGTCCAATGAGACGTGTAAAATTTTTATGTGCACTGTGGTAAAGTTATTGCACACAAATATCTCAGCCTTTGAGAAACCTTTGCTATTACTTCATGGAATGCTTTCTATTTCATTATTCAAAAATGCCACACATTGACATTTTATTACTAAAATATGTGGAGAAAAAAGGGTACAATAAAAAAGGCAAATAAGACATGTTTCTGAACCTTCAAGAATTATTTTCCTAAGGAGCAAGACATCAAATTTTCCTTTTGTTCCAACATTCCATTCACTTCTGAAATCACTATAAAAGTTCAAGTTACTTCAAGTGTCATATTTTTCTCTTCATACAGTGCTGATCCAAGGTAGCTGGAAAAGGACAGTTGAGATGAGAGAGAGTCCATTTTGATCTTGGAATAACTGTTAGGGTTCTGTCTAAGCTCCCCCCACAATTTACCCACTATAAAAAGGGTTGTTCAGGCCCCCCTTTCTCTCTTATCTCTGCCTCTCTTACCCCCTCTTACTCCTGTTATCTCTTTTCCCTCTCTCTACATGGTCATGACCGGCCTCTATTTCTCTACTCTCTCCCTCTCTCTGCCTTTCTCTGTCTCCACTACCCCATTAACTCCCATCCTCTGCTCTGAATAAACTCTATTCTATACCATGTCTGTGTGTGCCTGGTCCCTTGGGGGAAGGGATGCCTTGGCACAGGTCTGCTGGGGCACCCCCTTCCCCCACACCACTGTATACCACCTTCTCTAAAACCCCTTTGTTTTTATGAACATAACTGGTTCCGTGACTCGGATTCAGAAACCCTGCAGTCTTGCTTGCCAGCTTGACATTTTAGCCACAACCTCACTAGTCCTGCATGGGTAAGCTCCCCAAGCCCCACTGGTCAGAGTGACTGTCCACATGATCCTAGGTATTTCTTGAGCTTGAAGCTACCCCTGTGTTGTTCTTGAGGCTGGGAGATGTTCAGCTTTTCACTGACCATCGTTGCCTTGGGTCAGTCTGTAATTTTTCCCCTTTCCCTCTCTCATTTGCGACCTGCTAATTTGGCTGGGTTTGCCTGAAATGGAGGTTTGATTCCTGAAGCTGTCTTGCCTGGGACTCTGCCTCCCTCCTCCCTCCCTCCTAGTTCTCTGGTCCTGCTGGCCAAGCAGTCTGTGTTTGTGCTCATGCTGCTGGTCCGCAGGCTTGTCTCCGGTGCTGCTGTGCTGTTGCTAGGATATGAAACAAGCTACATTAGGTACTTCCTTTTCCCGCCCACCTTGGGCTACAACTTCCACCGCTGGTGGAAAGTTCTTCCCTACAGCTGTGCACACCTGATAGACCATAGTAATTGGTAAAGAGTTTTCTCTGGTTGGCCAGAGAGAACCTACAACTGGCCCCCTGGCTGATATTCATATAGGCCATAGGGCCCTTGGGTTACTTTCCTGATGTTCTGGGAGCATCAGCTGCAGGCCTCTAGACTTTCTAGTGATGACCTGAATTTCTAGCTTGTCTGTAACTGTGTAGCCTCCAGGATGTTGGTAGTGTCCTTCCCCTTACCCCCCTCACCCTATGGGCACTAACTTGTCTTCAACCATATATTTTAAAGAATCAGCAGTCTCATAAATGAAAAAAGACCTAAGCCTCACCTATCCATGCTCCTACACCTCTCGCTTGTTCCCATAGCTTGCATGATCGGTTGGTGTTATAGGCCTAAATCTGCCTGGACAAACTCATTTTTCTGTCACCACGATTTAATCCATTGCTGCCAGCTTTCTTATTCTGATCCTAGCCTCTTTACTAATAAAACAATATACTTCCCTCTACCTATGCAACCTGTCAAAGCTCCTTAATATTCTCGTTCCTATCCTCTCTTGACTACTGCTACCCTATCTCACACTCAATCTTGTCAGAAGTTTGTTAATTACTGAATTTATGACAGACAGAATTCCCACAGGCCTAACAGTTTCTCCCAGGAGGTCTCAGAAGAAAGATGTAGACACCACTACAGGATACTGCCTAAAAGAACACAGTGGACAAGACCGGATACCTTGAGTCAAATGACTTAGCTAAACAAAGGTAAGCCATTTCTCATGTCATGCGTATCCATTCCACAGAGAAAAAGCCCTGTGTCTCCTGTGCTTAAAAGCCAGATTGACAGCCAAAGTTGCCATGGAGACCAGAGACCACAGAGAACTGCTGGCTACTGGAATCTGTCAATTTTAATGATATAAATGCTAAATTATTGTTTATTCCTCAGACTTCAGACTACATTGACAGCTAGACAGTTATCTCCTTACCTAAACTCTGTTTCATTAAATGCTTCATATTTCCTCTTCTTGCTCTGTCACTGTCCTAACATTTGAGTTCCTATAGATATGCCTAACTCTAATAATAAATATTCCACTATATGATCCAACTTTTTAATCTTGTTCCTTCTGCTTCACAAAAGGCTCATCTTAAAAACTGTTCATGTCGTTAACTCGTGTTATTATCTCTTTAATAAACTTGTTAGTTACAAGAAACCTACACAGATCATGAGCAGTAGCTCATGAACCAAATAGGCTCCATCCAGATAAGTACATCTGCCCAAAGTTCCCACTTACTACCTATTCCAAAGGGTGGGATTCCTCTAGGAGTCAATTGTACATCTTAAGAAAAAAATCTTCTTTCTCCCAAATATATTTAATCTTATTTCTTACCTATACTAATGTGTCTCAACATCTTGTCAAGTCCAGGCCCTTGCTACATTCAGGACAGCTCCATAGAAGCAACCTTCAGATGCTCCAATCTTCTCAGCTTCTCTAGACACAGACAGTTTCCACTGGACCTGTTCTTCTGACCTATCCTCAGATGACTCCACAGACCCTGGACAACAAGGAAGCAGTCAATTCTCCCAAGAGCAGACAAACATCCCCCCTTACCCATTTCTCTAGGTTCCCCAGAGACACGTCGCCCCCAATGTCAGCATGAAGCAGCCAGACATCACAATGACAACCCTCTTCCTGATTCACTGTCACCTCTTTTTAAATTTTTTTCTTTTTAATTAAACAAAAACTGGGGAATGTTAGCATTCTGTCTAAGCTCCTGCCACTATACCTGGCAACAGCCAGGTATGCTCCTCCCCACAGTTACCTTGCAATAGCCAGGTAGGCCTGGCCCACTATAAAAAGTGATACTCAGCCCTTCCTTTCTCTCTTATACCTTGCCTCTCTTACCCCCTCTTACTCCCATCTCTCTGCCATCTTGGGCTCTCCTCCCCTCCCCCCTCTCTCCTTGTGGTTATAGCCAGCTTCTACTTCTCTACTCTTTCCTTCTCTCTGCTTTTCTCTGCCTCCACTAACTCATTAACTCCAATCCTCTGCTCTGAATAAACTCTACTCTATATTACATTGGTGTGTGTCTGGTCCCTCAGAGGAAGGGTCCGCTGGGGCACCCCCTTCTCCCACACCACCATATACTATATTCTTTAAACCTCTTTCTCTTTTTATGAACATAACAATAACAAACTGAATTTTGCCATATGCATTCAACAGTAGTGGTATTTTTTAGCAACATTATGGGTACAATTATCTTTCCCTCCAACTCCTTTGTTGAACCCTGACTGTATGACTGAGACCAGGTCTGCAAAGAGTAAGGCATGATTCCAATGGAGCTGGTGTTTTATTAAAAGAAGCATAGCTTCTAGGTAATTCTCTCTCTCTCTCTCTCTCTCTCTCTCTCTCTCTCTCTCTCTCTCTCTCTCTCTGCCATGTGACAAAGAATAAGAAGGCAGCTGTGTGTAAGCCAGATGGAGACCCTTCATATGGAGCTGAGTTTGTTAGTCCCTTGACCTTATTCTTCCTGCTGGCCTCCAGAATTATGAGACGCAACTTTTTATTGTTTCCATCAATTAAGTTGTCTCTGTGTGTTGTATATCTGTGCTTGTGCATGTGTGCAGGTCAAATGCAGTCTGTAACAATAGCATCTGTTCTTTTGTAATGGCCCTTTCTACCTCATCAGAAATATCATTAGTATAATAGATAAACAATATTTCATGTTTATTTCATCATTATCTTATTAATTACCCTTTCCTATTTAACTGACTTCCATAAAAGTTAATTAGACAATATCCATTTATGCCACTCATAATTCCATGGCTCATCATGTTGATCTGGGGTACAGAATCTGGTCTTATCTAGTTTCCCTTTCAAGGTTGCTGATCAGCAAAGCGGGCTTGGAAGATCTGTCTCTGGAGGGTGTCTGATCATTTGGGATAACCAAGGAGATTGAGGTGCCAGTCTCTTACCATCTAATTAATGAGTCAGGACCTATTAATAAAAGAAACACGTCAGTCCTTGTCCCATCTCAGATGATGTACTGTCCTATGTCTCCATCTATCTATCTATCTATCTATCTATCTATCTATCTCTATCTATCATCTATCTATCATCTATCTATCTATCTATCTATCTATCATCTATCTATCTAACTATTTAATTATGGCCAATGAAATGAACAGATTATGCAAGATTAAAGGGGTAAAGGAACATTTTGCTTTTCACTGGAGAAAGAAGCAATGCATTGTGATCATTTTTGCAATTTATGGATGTGAGCCAGTTCTCCAAACCACTCACATAGTAAAGCTGTGTTTGTGTAGCCTTGCCAGCACTCTGACATGAGCATCATGGAAGAGGTAACCAAAGCAACCCAAGGCAATGAAAACAAGTTCCTTAATTAGTTGATATCACATACAATCCACATTATAAGATACTTCCACAGAAATAGGCTTTTAACTACTGGAAGATGGTAGCTCTTTCTATTCCTGTGTTAATTAACTCTGTCTGCACCCAGAGGTAATGGAGTTCTTTGGGGGAATAATGGTAATGTAATTTGTTTCATGAGCCATCTTTCCTGAAGCAGTTTGTCTAGGATAGTGAATATTTTCAGAAGCCTCCCATAAGCAGCATAAAAGGAACAGGTTTTGTGGTTGAATTGAAAAAGCAGCAAAAAATTTCACCCCAACTTCTATAGAAATTGTTTTCAAGTGACTAAGTTATTTCTTCCCTTTGTTAAAATTTCAAAGGATCTCTCTAGATAATAGAGGTCCTCCAGGATCTAAACTCTCAGACAATTTTCAATTCAACAATTAATACATTCAATTTTTAGTACTAATAAAAGCTCCACATGCTATTCTAGGCCAACCATTCTCTTTTTGTATTAAGCCAGGCAGCATGATGGTGAATCCTGGTTGGTACTTTGGATTGAGAAATACATAAAATATTGGTAACATTCACTTCTGGGAGTGTTGTTAAGCACACTTAGATCACTATGGCTCTGACCCGAAGAACACAATAATCTATCAGTAGATTCACAGTTTGTGTATACTGCTGGCAGGTGGTAGAACTCGGGGAGGTGGGACTTGACTATAGGAACTATATTGTTAGGAACATGTCCTTGGGGGCTATAATTTGATCTGGGTCCCTGTTGCTACTTTCTCATGCAGAAGCCAGATTCAAACTTATTCCTACCAAATTTCATAGGAAACACATGCATTTGACTCATTGGCACAATGGATTACACTCCCAAATTAAAGCCATCTTCTCTGCTGCATTTTCCATACTGATCTTTAAGGTCTAAAACCAGAATTTATTGTATTTTAATAATTATATGCTTGTGTGTGTGTGTGTGTGTGTGTGCATATTTGTGTGTGTGTGTGTGTGTATGTTTACATATGTAAGTGCCCAGAAGAAGGTATTAGATCCCCTACAGGTGGAATTACAGATAGTTGTAAGTTGAATAGTTCAGTGTCTCATACCCTTCCTGACCTGATGGGTAGAAATCTCTCAAACTATAAGTCCTAACAAATCTATCTCCCCACCAAGTTATTTCTCCCAGGTATTCATTAGAATGCCTCTTGGCTTTTTCTTTATTTGTCTAGTTGACCTGAGTCCCCTACAAAATTGAGTATTCTCTAAGACAGTAACTCCCCACAGTAGTAACTGAGCAATCAAAGCCACATTGCCCTTGGGGCTCTGCCTTCTTGACATAAGCCTTCCTTTGAAGGAGGGAAGAATGAAGAGTTGCCTATGGATGCCTCAAGGTGACAGCCTGGATGAGGTACATTTCATTTGCATTACATATCACTGGCTATAAGAGGCCACATGCCTCTCTAAACTGAAAAGTGGCTGGAAAACATGTCTTTCATGAACTGAAAGAAGAAATGCAAAGGTATTGGTGACTGTTGTCACTAATCAATGTCACTATTTCACAGTATATGCTTGACAAGGATGGGAGCTAATAGTCAATTTCATGCACACACATGTAATTGATTGATTATTGATTAATTTTGCTTATGTCTCTGTTTCTATCCTTCTTCCTCTGAGAGGTCTAAAAACCAGGGTAAGTTGTAGGGTGAGTGGATTATGCCCCCAGAAAGAAAACCCAGTAAGATTGAAGCAGGTTCAACACCCCAGGAATTCTCATAATTGAGAACAGCAGGCATTAGACCCAGCTCCAGGCCAGGATCTATCTGTTGTAGAATACGTAACCACATAACCACAACATCCCATTGAGAGGGCCATAGCAACTGGTCCTGTATTATAAAAACCTAGATTTCTCCATGCTAATGAGATATCTAGATAGGCTCTGAGGATTTAGGCAATGAGCATCCCTTCCTAGGAATCCTTTCATGAAAAAGGTAGTCAATTCCTGGTTTACCCTGAGTAAGACATATGCATTCACGTCTACCATGAATAAAGCAGTTTGGACAAGCAAGGACCATGACTTACACCTTCATCAAGGATCACAGCAGGACAAGGCCTTAGTCATAAGAGCCCTGTCTAAATCTTCCAGAGAAGGGCTTCTCTCTTTCAGCCCTTCATTATTCTTGGCACTCACTCAGAAACAAATCGGATTCCACTCTGTTCAGTGCTCAGTCATCTCCTTCCTGCCCTCCTCACCCCCTTGAAGTCCCCAGCAGTATCTAGGTATACAGAAGATTGAGAACCACAGAATCTGTTTCAGACCGTCCCAACCCCACTGTTTCTCACCCAGAGAAACTGGGCTGGGACCCCCTCTTTTGGACTACAGTCTGCCTTCGCTGAGGGCCGTGTTGGCAGCACTCCAGCATCCCATTGGTGAGGCAGATAAGCTGCCATTGTTCCCTTAATCTAGGGAAGAATAAGAAAAATGAGGGACCGAGATAACAGTAGTTCACTGTTCCTATTGTGAACTGACATGATGTTTTCTGACATAGTTCTCAATTTGGAATGGGTGCTTTCTGTAGTGGGCTCTGCATAGACTTAGGTATTTCTCTATGACTAGTACTCACTGGCAGTCCTTACTCATTCTATTGTAAAGATTTATGGCTCCTGGTTGGCATGTTCATCTAGGTTTCTACCAGTCTTCTCGACAATGAATTTTAGATGACTGAAGCCTGATACAAACTTACCTCTTCTCATTCAGAGGAAACACACACTTAACCTGTCAATACAACAAGTGACATCTCAATGGAAGCCACCTTTGTGATGCCACTTCACACCATACTGTTAAGCTTAAACATAGGATTTTTTAAGTTTTCAATTTTAAATCATGCTCCTGAGTGCTTTGCCTAAATGTATGCACATGCAGCTGAGTCCATGTGCCCTCAGAGGTCAAAAGGAGACATAGAATCTCGTGGAGTAGAAGTTAACAGGCGGTTGTTCATCATGGGTGCTGGGAGCTGCACTTTGGTCTTCCAGAAGACCAGCAAACTTAACACCTGACCAATGAGCCACCTCTCCAGTTCCAACTTTAAAATATTAAATTCCTCAGTCTGTGGCTGGATCCGACATCTGTCTCACTGGTTAAGAGCAATGCTGTTTTTACAGAGAGCTGAGTACTCATGTGGGAGACTGACTCTCGGACAATTGCAAAACCAGTTCCAAAGGAGCTGACATATTCTTCTGGTTTCTGCTTGAGGCATATATTCAGGTAAAATGTTCAAATACACACAATAAAATATTTTTGGAAAATGTCTCCATATTTGCACTAGACACCTGTCTTTTGCATTCCAAGCTTCAAAATACATACATTAAGCAAACTGACTGCAGAAAATGGTAAGCTATTTTATCTTTAAAAGATAAAAGAACATATTTTAAATTGCTGACTATAAAGAAATGTTTAAGGAAATGGCATACCATAAATAAGTAAGCACAATTTTATGTGTTGAATAACTACAAATAAAAATGTAAATCAAGGCATCTGATTGGTTCTTCTAAAGCCTTTATACGTGCTTTATAGTCTCACAAGCTTTTCTTTCCAAGCTTGTGGGAGTCAGACAGGAGGCAGAGCATTTAAGAATACATGAAATCATTTTTCTTCTTAATAGTTGGATTTTCATTGCTTAATAGTAGATTTTCATTGCTTACAGAAAATATTAAATTTTTTTTTAGTACAAGAGATTCTATTTGAAATTTGGTTTACATTTCTAAAATGGTTTAGTATTAATGGTTTCCTGTTGAATGAAATATTTAAAAAAGGTAGAACCATCACGTTCCTGCACTTGTGCCTCTAACTGCCTCGGCGGCCTGGCTGGCCATGTACTACTGGAGATTCATGGAGATTCACTGACGCAGAGCTACTGAAATATCTCCACCCAACTCTCTAGGTTCCCAGTGGCAGGTTACTACCATGCCCACCCCCCATGCTTCAAATCCCCCATGACCTTTGTGGAGCACCTCAGGCAAACTCACGCTTGGCCACCATATCTTTCTCTATTGAACCCAGATGAGCCACCATGTAAAGAAAATCAAAACACAAACTTCATTCAGAAACAATAGTAACTCAATCTCTGGGCATAACAACTAAATCCTAACCCAATAAGCCTTATTAAAATATGATCCCTCCAGTGGAGGATCCTTGCAGACTCATCATAATACTAGGAAACTCTAGCAGCTACATCTTACCCCTCTGCTCTCCCAGTTCCAAAGGAAGTAACTCTCTCCTGCTTCCTCTCTCCTTCTGTCCAACTCGGAAGTCCCTCCTACTTGCACAGTGATTGGCTTCTTTAATCACTAGGGGATTGGTTCACAAGAACAGCAGCAGGCCCATCCACTATAGTTTCCAAATATTTTTTTACTTAAAAAGCCTATGGTTTCTGTTTTAAAAATCTGGCACAGGAGGGCTAGGGAAATGGCTCATTGACACAATGTGCTTGGTGTTTGAGCATGAGCTCCTGAGTTCAGTTCCCCAGAGCCCATATTCGAGTCAGATACATGAGTCTATAATTCCAGGGATGCTATAAGGAAATGGAAGGCAGAGGCAGAAAAATTCCCAGAAGCACGTGTGTCACTTAGCTTGGAATATGCAGGGGAAGGACAGCAAAGAGATCCTGCCTCAAACAAGCTGAAACATGCAGATCAACCACAGAGGTTGTCCTTTCCTAGCACATATGTACACTACCATTCACACATAAAAATGTGCAATGCATGGATATATGTACACACACACACACACACACACACAGACACACGCTCACACACACACAAAAACATCCAGACGCCCCCCACCACACACACACACACACACACACACACACACACACACACACGCTCACACACACAAAAAAAAAACATCCAGACGCCCCCCCCCACACCCCTAATGTCTGCACCATACATTATAAATTTATTTTACGGTTTCTGAAGGTAGGCTTTTGACTCAGTTTTTAAAATATATTTTTGATTTTTTTGATTGAAATAGTATTACCTCACTTTCCCCTTTCCTCCCTCCAGGTCACCCATCTATTGTCCCCTACACTCCCATTCTCCTTGTTAAGTTGATAGTCTTTTTCCCCCTTATTATTGTGACACACACAGATGTATATGTGTATGTGTGTATTTGTGTACACAGGCATATACAAGTACAATCTCCTGAGGTTATATACGTTGTTGGTATTTATAAGATTTCAAGCCCACTATTTAGTTTTGAACAACCAATAGGCCGCACATCCTTGAGTGAGGCTAACTCTCCTTCTCCCAGAAGCCATTAGTTTCCTGTAGTTTGTTAAGGGTGGTGTGGGCTTGTGTACTGGAGACTTTCCACAGAGATCTCTGGCCTGGCCATGTGTGAGAGTTCTGGTAAGGGGGTGAGGGTGAGAGCAGGGAGGGGAAGTGTCTTCTGCCCCCTGCTGCAGCTGGCTCCACCTGTCTCCTCAGTGTCATCTTGGTTTCTCCACATTGCCTTGTCCTGTGTTGAATCTGGGCAGATGAGAGACCAACTAGCCCGGTGGGGGGGGGGAGTGAGGAGGAGAGCAGACCTCTTCCCAAGTGTTACAGCTCTTATGACAGAGGTTCTTAGATGAAGGAGTAGTTCTCGCACACTTAATCCTTCTGGATAGGATTCTTATAAACAGCTTTGAGGTAGGTCTAACAGCAGATACTTTTCATTGGTTTGGTCTGAGAGCTTGGGGAAACCTTATTTGCATATGGGAGAGCTTAGTCCTGCTCCTATGTGAGTGAGGGAGGGGTGGGGAGTTGACGAGAGGTGGGGTGGGGAGGGGAAAGGCTATACCTGTGACAGGAGCCAGGGACCTAAGGGGTGTGGCTGAACACCTGCCTTCCCTTGTCTCGGGGGTTCTAAGCCTGAGCTGGACAGGGGTCCAGGCTGCCTATGCACAACCCATTGCCCCACAGGGTGTGATCCTGCAAATCTCCCTCCTGCTGTGTTAGCATGTCTGCTGATTTTGCCATCGCTCCAATCCTGTTTATGCTGCCATCTCTAGAAGAGATTTTCACAGCAGACTTCCTGATATTCTGACTCTTCCTTCTCAATCTTTCCTGCACCTCTTCTTCAGTGCTTTCTGAGTCACAGATGCAGAAATTAGAATCCTGATGTATCCTCTGTGCCTGGGCTCCCATCAATCTGGATCTGTGGATCTCTGAATTGTTCCCTGTTTTCTGTAATGCTCTCCATTTTGCTGTAATAAGAGGCTTCTTTAATGAGGGGTGACAACTATACCTATCGATGGGTATAAGGATAAAGCTTAAAATGAAGTAAGGAGTTAGACCAGACTAGCAAAATAGCAGCACTTGCTTCTTTTCTAAGTCCATGACCTCACTAGGCTCAGGAAGGGGGTTTCCAGTACCAGGCATGATTCCCTTGTGTTGAGTGGACCTTAAGTAGACACAGTTTGTTACTTTGTCCCAATGTATAATTACATCCATCCAATATCCCATTTTAAATTATTTATCTTGCTGGCTATGCTCTGTCTTTGCTAATGTTTATTTTCTTAAAGGATTGTGGCATAAGAGACATTATATTTGATCTTTATTTTCATTTTCTGTATAATGCTTTTTAAAAGCCAGGCATCTCCTACTCAATGAGATACCTTTATTATGCAAGTGTACTTCCTTTGATAGATAGCTTTCTGGTCATTATGAAGATCAGTTACTTGATTAGAGAGTTGGGATTATATAATAGTAATGAAATTTTGATTTGATTTCTACAAACATAACCTATATAATTAGATATACATGCATGTTTGTACATATAGAGTTAGATGTTTCATGCATCTGCCATCCATGCTTAATCTGGGCATGTATGTATAGAGTATTTCACCATGCTTTTCTCTTTATAAATTAACCTACAGTACCAATTTATAAATTCATGAGTGTCAGCCCTCCTACAAAAAGTATCTCTAATATCAAATACAGTCTTGGGAAAAGAGCAGAAAATAGAACATAATTTTTGAACAGATAAAGTACAAGACAGTGACTTTGAAATATGAATTGTCAATACTTACTAGAACTACTAAAGTCACTCCTCAAGGTGGTTACAGGAGGTTTTGAAGAACAAAGTCATATGGATGTGTTCTTATAAAATCTAGTCTTTCCTTTCCTTTCCTTTCCTTTCCTTTCCTTTCCTTTCCTTTCCTTTCCTTTCCTTTCCTTTCCTTTCCTTTCCTTTCCTTTCCTTTCCTTTCCTTCCCTTTCCTTCCCTTCCCTTCCCTTCCCTTCCCTTCCATTTCCCTTCCCTCCCCTCCCCTCCCCTCCCCTTCCCTTCCCTTCCCTTCCCTTCCCTTCCCTTTCCTTTCCTTACTGTACATGGTTGTGTGTATGCATACCGAGCGTGTGGAGGTCTCTCCACATATGTGTATGTGAGGACCAAAGAATGGCATCAAATATTTTCTTCGGTTTCTCTTTACCTTATTTTGCAAGATGGATTCCCAGTGATCCTGCATCTCATCTATTCAGGTAGGCTATCTAGCATATTCTTACAACCCTCCTGTCTCTGTGTCCATAGCATTGGGATAACAGATGTGTTCTTCTGGGCCCAGTTGTTTACATGGATGCTGGAGGTTTAAATTCAAGTCCTCATGCTGCTCTTTTGTAAGCAATCTCCTAAGAACTGGTATGTGTGTACATGTGATATAGTGTGCATGTGTTATATAACAATCTTCACATGTATATATGTATGTATGGTTTTGTATGTACATATGTGTAGTGTACATGTGTTCATATGCATGTAAATGTGGGGGTTAATGTGCAAGTATGAGCATGTGAGGTCTCTTTGGCCCTCATAAAATACTCTTTATTATTAGGTAATTTTCCTGTAGCTAGGGGGAATATAATGAAGCCATGCAATAAGCAAAAAATTGGTATAAAAAGACTATTAGGGCATTAGGAAAAAACTTCATGTGAGCATACATGGTTATTTCCTAAAATCTTTTAAAGGAGACTTTCAAGAGGAACAGTTGAAATAGTCTTGAAAAAGCATTCTGTTATCTTGACACACACTTGTAAGATGGCTTATACTAAGCTCATAGTTGTACTTAGATGCCAATTTGGCTTTACTGTCTTAAAATTTTCCAGGGTAAATCTGTACACTTGGAAGGCTGATTTTTAAGCCTGCATTTTTAAAGTCAAAAGAACAGTGACATTATTTGTGGGGAAAATGTGGTATGACTTTCCTAGTGTTAAAGCTATTTCCTAGTATCAAAGTTCCCTTTAGAACCAGTGCGTAGCCCATGCCAGCTATTGTGGTGTGCCTCAGATGGGATGCCAAGAAGTAATCTTAACAGAGATAAATTGAAGTCTCTCATCAGATATTAAACAGCAACATGAAGGAAACTGGTTTCCTTTAATCTTCTTCATAAGGAGGGAATCTCTTTATAGGCAAGTAAAGATTTTTGCCTATTGATTGATACTTTTCTGATGATGAGCTTACATGTTTGTAGGCTAAATGATATTGTCTGTGCACAGTGAACATCTATCTTCAGAATAACTCATCACAAATTACCACTCGGCACATTAAGTCCCACAACTGCACAATTCATACCTTCTTTTACTCATCCTAATGGTATCATTCCTTCATGTGGATTTCTAAAAAGATCGTATTTTATGTTGTTTTACCTGCATGGATGTGTGTGCCCCATATGTATTGGTGCCTGAAGAGGCCAGAAGGTGTGAGATGCTCCAATATGGGGGCTTCAGACAGTTGTTAACCTCTATATGGATCTGAGTCTGGGTTCTCCGCAAGAGCAGCAAGTGCTCTTGGCTGCTGAGCCATCTCTTCAGCCCTCGTTTATGTTGGTCTTAAGCATTTATAAATGCATATATAATTCTTAATGACTCAAACAAAATATCAAGCACATCAATTTATCTTGGGATTCGTGGGAGCCTGCTACAGGTTCACACTATGCTTGTCATAGTGGGAAGAATTTTAGTCTTCCCATTGTCCTGAGCAAAATGGATGCGTGGGAATTTGAAATCATAAAATGAACAAGAGTTGTTCAGCTCCTCTCTCCCATCTCTTGTATTTATGTTTATTAATGCATTTTGATTAAAACTCCTGAAGGTAGGTAGTAGATGTCCCTCCAATAAGTCAATGGGTGCTTTTTAAGGTCTGATACAGTCTTTTCTGTAACCACATATTCTAAGTATATTTATTCCTACCAAATGTTTGGAAAAAATATCTAATTCACATTAAATATTCAGATATAATAATATCCTTGGTGGCTTTATTTCATAGTTTCAAATTTGACCTAAGGTCATGAATTTTACATTATTGTGTTAGTCTTTTGGAATCTATGATGTTTTTGTTTTTCTCCTTTTTCTGTTTTGCTTGTCCCTGTTGTTCTTGAAAGTACTTCTGTTATTCTGTTGATTCCTCAATTTGGACTTGTAGATCACATATACCTACATACCTTAGGATCAGATTCATAAATTATTTGGTCTAGCACACCACTGAGCTTCTCTCAGGTCACCACTGGTGCTATGACATTCTTTGTTCATCCTATAAGAAGACGCAGAATGTTGGTTGGTCCTAATGCTGGTGAGATGGAAAAACATGTTAAGAATTTCACCTTCTAGCTCTATGAAAAACATCCCCAATGCTTTCATTTCCTCCTGTATGGACCAGCATTCTGTTGTCTTTTTTGTCACAAGAACCTGCCACTGCTTTTAGTTTATAAGGAGTTGATCGATTCGAAATGAGTTTTACTGGTAATACTTACTCTATTGCATAACTTTGTTCTGTGACATACCAGGACTTCTGCAAAGTAATATGTTCTGAGATATGCAGTGATTTCAGGACCTGGATTAATCCATATACGTTTTGTTTATGTATTGAAAAAATGTAGCAGATATAAGTGCTTTGCTATAGAAAGCATATTTGAAAAATTCAGAAAAGAGAAAATGTGTGTTTTTTCTTTTGTGCAGCTTTCTAGTAAAACATGTTCTGTCTACCTCCTTCCCATAGTGTATTTTACAAAATGCCACTTCTGTGTATTATCTTTAATCTATACAAACATAGTTGTTTGGATCTCTGGGGAATATGGATTTTCTATTATTGCATCCAATGAATTCTTATTTTTTGTTCTTACTTTTATTAGATATTTTCTTTATTTACATTTCAAATGCTATCCCTTTTCTGGTTTTCCCTCTGAAAACACTCTAACCCATTCCCACCTTCTTTCTCCTGCTCACCAATTCACCCACTCCTGCTTCCCTGTCCTGGTATTCCCCTATACTGGGGCATCCAGCCTTCTCAGGACCAAGGGCCTCTCCTCCCTTTGATGTCCAACAAGGCCATCCTCTGCTACATATGTAGCTGGAGCCATGGGTCCCCCCCATGTGTATTCTTTAGTTGGTATTTTAGTCCCTAGGAGCTCTGGGGTTACTTGTTGGTTCATAATGTTGTTCCTCCTATGGGGCTGACAGCTCCTTTAGCTCCTTGAGTCCTTTCTCTAGTTCCTCCACTGGGGACCTTGTGCTCAGTCCAATGGTTGCCTGGGAGCACCCACCTCTGTATTTGTCAGGTACTGGAAGAGCCTCTCAGAAGGAATTCTTATTAACATTCAAACATCAAATACTAACTGCATGGATTTTAAGACTAAAGGAACAAACATATGGAACACACAAACACACACATACATACACACACACACATACACACACATGCACATGCATATAAATTTATTTCTTGTATTGTGATTTATCAGAGAGGCTTACCTTTATAATGAGTGTAAAGACACTAAGTGATCATAGTATGAACTGAAGAGTGCTGTTGTCCTCTGCTCTTCACACAGGATATGGCTGTTGCTATCTTGAAATCTGAGCAGCTACAGTGACCCAAATGAAAACCCCACAAGACGGGATCTACTGATGTAGCCGCACGAGGTGGAACAGCATAAGGTGGGTGCATGAAGCAGGTGCAAGAGGTCCACCCTTTCTTAAGGATCTATATGTGGCTTGCATCTTTGGGTAAAGCAGAGAAACTCTTTTTTGGTGAGTTATCTATCTATAAATTGTCCATGCTGTGGTAAGTAACTCCTTATCCACCTTACAAGTAACTGTAGTTAATACATTGTTTTATTAAACTAGACTTAGATGGGATCATCATTTTTGTTTGCTATTGGTGTCCAATTGGGGTTATTGTGTAGCTGTTTTCTCCTAATTTAAGTGTCTGTCATGGAGGAGAGTTCTAAGTCTTGAAAGACTCAATAAACTTGTAAGAAACTCATGAGATCCATTTCTAAGATTATATAAACAGTAATTGGTAAGGGAGAGAAGAATCATTGGTAAGGCTGATTCAAGTTGGTTAGAAAGCTCTAGAGATGCAAGTTTAAAGGGTTTTCCTCCATGTTGGGGTGGGGCATTTTCATTGATGAACCCTCATGACAGCCATTCATACTAATACAGCAACTCCAATAAACTCACTGGTTCACAAAGTTAGATGAGTGAAATTATTTCTTCAGCCTGTCATTAGTGTCCCAAATGGGGCATTATCTTCATGTTCCTTCCAAAATGTGAACACTTTGCCCATGTTCTGGGACCAAGGAAACCAAGGGACCAAGGATGAATTGGGGGGGAGGCATACTGGGGCCTCTGTGATGAGTAATGGGATATATATCCAAGGATCACCTGTCTGAGGGTAGAGCATCTGCGTGGCTTCCTTTCCACATGTGGTATGGGGTGTGCCTCCTTATTGGAGGGGCAGTTTCATTGTCCCTGTTCTGAGTGATGAGGCATGCAACCAATGTCAATCCACCAGAGAATGGGACATTCTTGGAGAGAATTGTAGTGTGGCCACTTTCTTCTCTCTGGTACTGGGTAGAATTTTTCCTTGATGAACAGAGTCTACCATGTGAGTAGAGTGATGTTCCACCAATGATGATGCAATGGAGAATATAATGTATCCCTTAAAGTAGTGTGTGTGGGACAGCATCACAAGCAGGCTGTAGCAGCTACTGCAAGACCTTTCTGTGGATAGTGAAGCATGCAGTCTGTCCAGAAAGAATTTGTCCTTCTGAGGGAGGAATTACAATTAGAAGAAATAGAGATGTGGATGTTAATCTCTTTGTTAGCTTCTAACATGGTAGGAGAGAAAATAAAATGGGAGAACGAGATACAAGTATCAGCTTGCTCTTTCCTGCAACTAGATGGGTTAAAAAGAAAGAGTAAAATTATGTCTGTGTTAAAGACTTTCCTGAGATCTAAAAGCTTGCAGCTCATGGGCAGAACCGGATGATTAAAAGGGAAAGGACAAGGCAGAATTGATAGAAGAGAGCCTCCAGGAGTGACCAGTAATAAGGAGGAAGGGGAAAATCCATGATTTAGTTTGCAAACAGGGGCCTTCATAATGGCTTAGGAGAGGAAACTGAATCAAGGCATACTCCGTACTTGAACTTCTTGAATTGGAGACTTTTAGATGTGAAGTGAAAAAGTCTTGCACAACTTAGCATGTGAGGCTGTAGGAAATAAAGTTGAGTGTTGAGTGAGATCAGTCTGAATGCAAGGGAAACAGAGAGTAAGTAATACAGCATTTATCTAACCTAGAGACAAAGACATTGTGAGGAAAATCAGTATCTAATAGAGTGATTCATAGGAGCCATAGGGACATTTATTGATAGCAGAGACTTGGAGACATCAGAAGAAGGAAAGACACTTCTAAGGGTTCTGGGTATAGAAAGAGTAGTGTTTGATGCCTAATCCACTGGTCTGTCTAGGACTGTGCTCACATGTGAACTAAGAAAAGAGTTCATTTGGAAGAGTCATTGGTACTAACATGGGCACATATGATGATTGTGTTGATTCCATAGTGAGTCATGACCTTTATTGGGGGTATAAAAGACTGCAATATCTGAATGGTTTAGATCAATATGAAATCCAAGCTAAAGCACTAACAAGGAGATTAAAATGTGGGAGCAGCATAAAATGTAATCAATCTGGGTTTCCTCAAGGTAGCTGTATCAAGTTGGAGCCCTAGAGAAGAAACTGACAGGAACCAAAATCCTGTACTTATGAACCTTTGGAAGAGGATTTGAAACACTGAATAAAAATTCAATGAAGGAGTTAAAGGAGTGAAAAAATAGGAACAGACAGGTGATTCCTCCTCTGAAGGAATGACATCTTTCATGGGGGCATCCACAGTAGCTGCTCCTCTGCAAGTGAGAACAATACAGAGCAACCAGAAGCTCTATGTTGAATGTGGGCTTATTAGCCCCCTGTTAATGTGCAAACCAGCTGATCTTTAGTGGATACTAGAACTGAGCACACCTAATTTATTACAGCCATTGAGAGTATTAGGCATGGTAGGCAGAGGTAGATGGTCATGCAGATAAAAGAGTACAAGTAGCAAAGGCTAAGCTTGTCCGGGGTGTGTGTGTGTCAATTACATCCATTTTATGGAAGCATATTGTGTACATGTTTCCTCTGCCACACAATATTCTGGGGAGTGGGGTTGTAATGCTGTAAAACACATTCATGTTAAGGTTGGAGACCAACTGAAAGTGAAAAATTTGAAGGCTTTAATGTGTGGCTGAATGAAGTACAACCCTAGACATTTTCTCTTTCTTGGGGGGCAGTGATCATCATCAGTGTTGGAGACATGGTGGACATGATGGACTTTAGAACCAAAGAAATAGGAAGAGCAGAGGTTATTGTCAAGACCAATTGCCTAATAACAGTCCATTGGAGCCAAGAAAGAAGTCAGTGGTTTATGGCTCAGGATAGTGAATTCTAGAGAACCAAGTGAAATAAAGTCCTTATATATAGTGCTGTGCCTAACATTACTTTTCTCAGAACAATTATGAATCTGACAGGATCTTTCCATGCCACAGTTGACCTTGCTAATGTCTTCTTTAGTATTCCTTTGGCTTCTGAATCTCAAGAACAATTCACTTGTAATAATAATACTTCATTTTCTGTTCACTCCCCAAATTTTTTTCACAGGATGGTGGTCTGGTACCTTGTCTTGTTTCATGCCCATCTCTTTGAAAGGTTGCATTATGAAGATAATATAATGTTAACTTCTGAGTGTTCTACAGATTTAGGAGATAATGGTTAGATATATAAGTTCACCTAAATAGGAATTAAGGTGAGAAATCAATCCATGAAAGTTCTAAGGACCAGTCAAAACCATACAACTCTTGAGTATATTATGGATAATTATGACATGTATGGTATGTATGTGACAAGATTGGTGAAAATATTCTACAACAATCTTTGCCTATAAACATAACAATTGTAGATGTTTTAGACACTCCTATGGTACTGGAAAACTTTCACATCCCATTTTGCTCAAGTTGCCCATCCTTTGCAGAGCATGATATAGAAACAGTCTTTATGCCACATACTGAAATTTTCCTCTGAAACCTCTTGGGCCAGGTCTACACAGTTGAGATTACTCTCAGCAACAAAAATTTCCATATTCATACTAGGATAGTCCTTTAAGTTCCATTTAAAGCATTCTATGGCCTTCTAAATCCAAAGTCCCCAAATCCACACCCTGCCAAACAAAAGCATGGTCAGGCTTATCACAGCAATACCCCAGTCCATGATACCAACTTCTGTCTTGGTTAGGGTTTTACTGCTGTGAACAGATACCATGACCAAGGCAACTCCTGTAAAGACAACATTTAATTGGGGCTGGCTTACAGTTTCAGAGGTTCAGTCCATTATCATCAAAGTGGCAACATCCAGGCAGGCATGGTAGAGGAGGAGGACAGAAGTCTACAGCTTCATCTGAAGGCTGCTAGAAGAATACTGCTTTCCAGTCAGCTAGGATGGGGGTCTTACAGTACACACCCACAGTGACACACCTACTCCAAGAGGGCCACACCTTCCAATAGTGCCATTCCCTAGGCTGAGCATATATAAACCATCACAGAGACTCTGTCAGTCATACTACACTCTGTAAGTTGCTCATACTTCTGTGAAGTGAAATTCAATTGAATTCACTGGTTGACTAAAACTAGACAGAGCTGTAATCATTTCTTTGGTATGTCAACAGGTCCTGATCTAAGGTAATTAAATTATTTAGTTCTCTTCAAGAAAAATTCTGTAATGGACTATGACTTCCAGGTTTTGAAAATATGTAGGACTTTGTATCTTTTGGATTTTTAGTTAATTGATTTGAATGTATGTATCTGTAATCATATATAATGCAAGAAACAACATGGAGGTTTTATGAATTGCTAAGTGACTTAGGTTGAAAGTCCTTAGCTTAGTCTGTGTTGGTTCTCTCATTTCCAGTGGTATCCAGTAGAATAATATCAAAACTAATGATACATAAAGCAGTTATTTTATGATAGCAAATTGTTACTCTTACCTACTGCTACAATTTGGAATTGCAATGTCATTTCATGGCTCATGTGCTGAAGGCTTGATTTACAGCTTATGGGCCTCTTGGTTGGTGGTGAAAATTTTGGGTTTTGGAGCCTTAGGGAAGAAGGACAGAGAACTGAGGGCATATATTTGAAGAACATGTGGAGACCCTAGCCTAACCTGTGTATTTTTTGTTTCTTTCTTTGCTCTGTATTCCTCTCATACTTGATAAAAGCCTGGAGGTAGGCGGTTTTGTCAGACTACTTTTGACTGCTATGATAAAATATATAAGAAAATCAACTTGAAGAGGGAATATTTATTTTGGTGTACAGTGTTGGAGATTTTTGCATTATTCTTGGTCATGGTGAGGGGTAGCATGATGTGTGGAAGGGCAAAGATTCTCTCATCTGCTCATTCTCTTTCCCTCTCAAACACCCACACACATATGTGGGTATGAATATGCATATGATATATGTATATGCATATGATACACACACATATGCACATATATAATGGGAGGAGGAAGGAAGGAGAGGGAAGGTGGGACAGGGGTGGGGAGGAGAGGAGAGGAGAGAAGAGGAGAGTAGAAAGACCAGTATATCCTTCAGAGGTGCATATTCTGTGCTTTACTTCATTTGGTTAGTCTAATCTTTTACTACATGAATCATTCACAGACATTTCACATCTCAAATATACCATTTCCTTTTGGTCTCCAAACACTTAATCCATTTCAGAATACAAAATATATGTATCCCATGTTCAGTGGTCCTCAATGTCTTGACAGCTCCAGCACTTACAAATCTAAGTCACATCTGAGACAGTGCTCTAAGAACTTTCAACAGTTTTTAATTCATTTCTTTTACTGTCGAGATTAGAACAATCACATCAGCTCTCCCTTGCTTTTCTTCTTTCCAAACTCTCTCATATGCTACTACTGCCTGATCTCTTTTAAATTCATAATCTTGTCTTTCATTAATTATGGCATATATATGCAATAATATATATATATATATATATATATATATATATATATATAAAATGCAGTCATGACTACATGTTTCTGACATCACTAGGAGATATGTCCCCAACAAACTCTCAAATTCTCTGTTAAGTCACATACCCTATCAGTCTGGCGGTTCCTCAGAAAACTGGACATGATACTTCCGGAGGATCCAGCCATACCACTCCTGGGAATATACCCAGAAGATTCCCCAGCATGCAATAAGGATACATGCTCCACTATGTTCATAGCAGCCTTATTTATAAGAGCCAGAAGCTGGAAAGAACCCAGATGTCCCTCAACAGAGGAATGGATACAAAAACTGTGGTATAATACACAATGGAATACTCTTCAGCCATTAGAAACAATGAATTCATGAAATTCTTAGAGAAATGGATGGAGCTGGAGATCATACTAAGTGAGGTAACCCAGTCTCAAAAGAATACCCATGGTATGCAGTCACTGATAAGTGGATATTAGCCTAGAATCTTGGAACACCAAAGACACAATTCACATACCAAATGATGTCTGACAAGAAGAAAGGAATGGACACTGGTGCTGGAAAGGATCAAAGCATCAGTGTAGGGGAATACCAGAACAGGGAAGTGGGAAGGGGTGGATGAGTGAGCAGGGGGAGGGAAAAGGGCATGTGGGACCTTAGGGGGGTGGGGAAACAAAAAAAGGGAAATGAAATGTAAATATAGAATATATCCAATAAAAAAATTGAAAGAAAAAAAAGACACAGGGGCCTAGAATAAGTATTTCCATTCCCAAAGGTGGGAATAGGACAGAATTGAGGAAGACCTAGGCTAATTGAAGACTGAAACTCAGCAGGAAAAACATGTATCCATTCTATTACAGCTGGCATTTGATGACATAGTAAAATGATATGACCTCCAAAGGACCTGTATTCCCTCCTCTCTGCCCACACAGACTGCCTAGTAGGTTGGCCCTGATCTTTGCTCAAAGCCTTCCTTCACAGATGTTCCCCTACTATCCTCTCCGGGAAATTTTTTCATTTTAGTCAACATTATTTCAAGACTCTGGGAACACTCTGAGCACACAACAAAATCAGCCAGACTTCCATGCTGACACTACACCTCTTCTGTTCTGTAGATCTGGAAAACCAATATCACATGGGCAGTGCCAAGGTCTGGCATGACCTTGAGCAGTAGCCAGGTGCTTTGGACCATGGTTGAAGTAACGTCTAAGACCCTGGATTGCTTAATACAGTGAAGTGAATCCTGGTGAAACAACTTCCTAGGTGACTTTATAGAACAAGGGCATGCCAGGCTCTCTTCAAAAGGCACAGACTTTCAAATGATATTATATGCCTATACTTCAGAGCCTGTGAGGAACAGATCATCCTGATTCCTGTGATACCATTAAAGAATCTTTCATGTCCCAATGAGAATCACTTGGCTTCCTTAAAGGAGCTTAATAACTAAACCCTTTCTCCCTTTGGCTGCAACTTCAAATACATTTCTTCTTTATCTTATCCCCTCCCACATCCTCCTCCTCCTCCTCCTCCTCCTCCTCCTCCTCCTCCTCCTCCTCCTCCTCCCTCTCTTTCTCCTCCTCCTCCTCCTCCTCCTCCTTCTCCTCCTCCTTCCTCTTCAATTTTTGGTTTATTAAGGAATACATATTCAAATATTTTATGCTTTGTTTTGCTTATAGTATTTCAATATGACTAAAAGCAACACACATGTCCACACCTGCATGATACACAGCATTCAAATTACATCTGTGAAGTTAATTAGTTCATCAGTTGAAATGTGGCCTCTTAGGACATGAACAAAATGTAGATGTAGTGTTTGCCAGATTTAACCACAATGGCCTCTATTACAGTTCCTAATGGAGTCACTGACTTTCTTGGGAATCTCATTAGCAGTATTTACTGGGTATACTCTAATTAGTATTGTATTCTGAGATTTCATGAGCACAGCCCATTGAGCTGTGCTTCCAGAATTCCAGACTTCCTTTAGACTACTTCTCCAAATGTTTCCAAATTCCTTCTGCAAACCATATTCAAAGGTTTCCTAACTACATTATCAGTCCTACTCATAGCTACCACCCCGCTCCTGGTGCCAATTTTCTGCATGAGTCTTTTTCTATTGCCATGGGAAAAAAAAACAAACGGGAAGTCAACTTAAAAAATTTACCTTTACCTTGTGGTTTTAGAAATACTGTTCTATGGTCATCCTTCTTTTGGACTCTGGGTAAAAAGGAGACAGAAAGCCTCTCTTCTTACTGAAGGAAGAGGAGGAGGCAGAGAGAAGATCTGGAGAGTGAGCATCCCACTGTACTCTTAAGGGCACCCCTCTCCCAGTCACCTACTTCAATCAACTATGCTCCCCCCTAAGGATTTCATCAGTTTGCAGGAGCAATGTAATCTGGGAACCAAGCCCTGTGCATATGAGACTTTGGGGGAATATTCCAGATTGAATGGGTAATAGAAGCTGAGTCACCATGGACTGGAATCATAAATAAGACCTGGCTTTGTCTTTTAAGTTGATTATTTCAAGTCCTTTACCAAAGTCATAGAACCTGAGAATTTTGTGTCTTCTTGGTTATCTATGGGTTTCTCTTAGGGTCAAATATATGTCCTGATGTTTTAAGAGACATTATAAGTGGTAAATGCATTCTTACCACCTCAACATTTTTGTAAACAGGTGAAAGAAAGCTGCATGACTTAGTTTTTAAAAAAGACATGAGACATTTAAATAATCCTTGTCAGGCTAGAGAGAAGGCTCAGTGGGTGAAGGTGCTCCTTGCTAAGTCTGAAGACTTGAGTTTAATTCTGAGATCCTTGGTGGAAGGAGAAAACCAAAGTATTCAATTTATCCCCTGACTTACACACACACACACACACACACACACACACACACACACACATGCACAAACACACACAATACAACTACCACCACAACCACCACCACCACCACATACTATCTCCATCCCACAAAATAAATAAAAATATAATAGTGTTTTTCTGGTTTGTAAGAACTAAGTTCTTTGCATGACCTTCTGTAGGGCTGTTGGCACTGCTAGCAGCTGTGACAGAATAAATCTCTGTGGCTTTTGTTCTCTCAGCCTCACAGATGAATTCCTGACCAACGTGCTTTGTACTGTACAGGTCATGTGGGGTTGAGCAAAGTCAGAGTGCACAGGTGTCATATCAATTTGCTTCAGAGCTTCAGATATGCTCCTTGATGGTCAGGACTTCCACTGTTTGAAAGAATGAAGCTCTTAATGGCGTTGCCCTGGAGGATCTGCTGGGAGGAGCTATCATGCTACAGATGACCATGGGGTTTATTAGAAGTCCTTCTCCCCCATGCCCCTTCTTCTTCTTCTTCTTCCTCTCCCTCTTCTTCTTTCCCTTCCTCCTCATTCTCTTTGTTATTTTTGAAAGCAAGGGTCTAAAGAAGACAAAAAACATTTCTTTATTCATAAGCTATAGATCTCAGATTCATTTTATTCCTGAATGGGCTTTATAGCCTGTATCACCATGCTTGACTTAGTTACACTTTTTCTCTGTACAAATCATGGGACTAATATAGGCTGTAGCTAATGGGGAAATATGTGACCCTGATATATTGACACATTTCTGTTTAGGCTTTCTGTAGAAGGTGGGTCATTGTTATGTGCTAGGGATGCCTCTCTTCCAGGACTACAAAGGTAGTATCTGATGGGGTGATCCAGAATCTAAATGGAAGGCAGGGCTCTCATTTCTTCTGGCTACTGCCATGTCCAGCTGTTTGATTATCTATCCGGGTACCTTAAATTCTCAGGGAACATGGAAAATGCACATAATATCTAATTTATACTTAGCATTTCCATTATGCCCAGGAAAGGATCCAAGATAGCAGGCAAATATGAAATAACAGAAAACCTTGTAGACTCAAAAAACATATTTGCTAGGTCTTTCCCCTGAGTCTCTGTGCCGTGGTCTCACTGAGAAAACACTGATTGGTTTTTAGGGGCTGATTTTGAGCATGGAGAAAAGTTGCATGAATCATGGGGAAAGATTTCTTAAGGTGAGTTGACATACACACAATGAGGGAGGGAGAATTCTGAGCTGGCCACTAATAGATGGCAGAGGAAGGAGGGGAGAGAAAGCCAAATTCTCCTTTCCCTCTCCCATTCCAAAACAGGAGCTAATCCCCTTTACCCCAAGTAGTAGTAATGTTTCTATTATAAATCACAGGCTGTAAATATTCTGTGACTTATGATTTTTAAATTCCTCTATGGATAAAAGCATTAGCATTTTCTGGTGTCTTTGTGTTTATTATAAATATAATCACTTGCTTTTATCTTTTATTTTTTCCAAAATCCTGTGAATGATTTCTTACCCTTCCTTTTTTTATGGGAGAGGAACAGAGACTGAGAAGTTTCAATATTCACATAATTGTATAGTGAAGCAGTAAATTTTATAGCCATTAGTACATGACAGGCATGACACAGCAGGATGGCAGATGGTCTGTGAAAATCCCAGTTACCTCACCTGTCCTGTCCCATGATGCCCCCTCCATGATAAGTCATAGCTTAGCTCCCAGCTGCATGTTCTTCCTCCTGGGTCATGGTCTCCCTTCTTCACCATTAATGTATCTCCTATTCAAAGCTACTTTTATTCCTGCCAGTGCCATTCTACTTATTACTGTATAAACTCCCTGAGAACAATAATCACTTTGGGTTTCTTTTGTTCACCAAAGGGCATTCATGGCTCAGCTTTGCTGTGTGCAACACAAATCCTTGTTACCCAGAGAGTCACGCAAATGTGATTACCATTCTGCTGGTAATGATAATACAAATCATATTTCTAAGAGGAATGGAAGAAAATTAGCACCCACTTCTTTTATTTTGATGTACTTAATTATTTTGAATTGATTGACATTTGGTTTGAAGCATAAACGAGGAAGCAGGAACAGATTTGTCACAACATGTGGGGCAAATGCAGTCTTAGTCATAAATACAGTTATGAATATGCTGGCTTGTGTTATGGCTTTGTAGATAAATTTTGTGTGTGTGTGTGTGTGTGTGTGTGTGTGTGTGTAAAAGGAAAATAAATAAAACTAATCCAGACATGGAGGAAAGAAGAACCAAGGGCAGGGAACTACACCACTTCTTGATACACCATTTCTGAGAGCAAAGGTTACTTTCTGAGCAGGCACAGGATCTCTCTCTCCTCCATTTCCCTGTCCCCCAAATTGCTCACATAAAAGTATTGTCAATAGAAACACTAAGGGAAATCAATAACTCATACACCCAACTTTTAGTTCTGTTCCTACTGGCCTGTTTTAACTCTTCTGACTTCAGGAAGAATAATGAGAAGTCTCAAATCCAGCTGCAGTTGCAAACATTTTCTGAGTTATGTGTGAGTAATGAAACCGAAGTGGGAGAAGACAAGTTCAAGAGCTTCTACTTCTCTCCATCTTCATCTGCTGTACACTTGGGGCTAGAAAGCATAGCTCTGGAATATTTGCCAGAAGAATTTAGAGCACCAAAATAAAGTCTCTGTGTCTAGCACTGTCTGTCTGTCTGTCTGTCTGTCTGTCTGTCTGTCTGTCTGTCTGTCTCTTTGTGTGTATGTGTGTGTTTGCTCATGCATCTTTGAATAGAAGACTTGGAAAAGGCAAAGATGCAAAAGCAGGGAAAGTCATTCTGTATAAATACTTCTAAAACTGGTATTCTCTAAGATTCAAAATATTGAAAATTAAATTTGCATCTTCTACTGCAGTTAATAAGAACAATCTAAGTCTATATAAACATGGAATGATGGAATTAAAACATTATTTTTTAGCATTTTTTTAATTTTTATTTTTTATATTCTATGTTTACATTCCAAAGGCTTTCCCCTTTCCCAGTTCCCCCCCACCATACATCCCATAATTCCTCCCCCCCAACCATTCCCCAATTATCCCCCCCACCACCACTATTTCTCTGTTCTGGGTCTACAAAACTGGATCCAATCTTTTCAGGTCCAGGGTCCTCTCCTTTCTTCTTGGGACATTTAGCAATGGTACACCTACATAAAGTAGTAATTATCAATATGATATATGGATACATATAAGCATGGTATGACTACTTTTTTAAATGCGTGGAATTACACCCACCCACTTATTCTACCCTAACAGGAAGACAGTGAATTTCAGTGAGGAGCTGTGGCAGGAAAAGCAGTGTGTGGAACAAGTTTAAATTATAGGATTTTATCTTACTTAGTGGGGAAAATAAATAGAAAAATAAATTTGGTCAGAACTTTATACGGATCCATGGGTACATGTTTTTATCTGATATTTTCACACATGCATGCACACACACACACACACACACACACACATTTCCAACATGACAAGAAAAAAAACAAATATTAGTCTTTTATGTATATTTGTACTGATTTACATATAAATGCATACATATAATAAAAAGCATTAACTCTGGAGGTTTAAAAGTATTATTAAAAGAAGCATGTGAGTTTTTCTTAACTATTTTAACAATAATGTGGGTTATTTGTAGAGTGATGATATCATCTTTAAAACTGCTAACATTGCCCACCGCCATCTTCACTCCCAGATGGACAGGACAGGCAGCGCCAGGTACACAGAGATATCCTGAGTTTAACATCACTTGGGACATAGACCCCCAGGCTTCTGCCTGTGCCCAAGACCTGGGCAGCTCTGTGGTTGGTCTGTGTGCCAGCCCTGATGTAGGTTGATTCCCCTGCAGAGTAATTGGCACTTGGAGGGGCTCCCCGCCGCCATCTTCACTCCCAGTTGGACAGGACAGGCAGCTCCAGGGACACAGAGACAACCTCAAGTATAACATTGCTTGGGGCAAGGCACACCAGGACTCCAGTGGCACCTAAGAGTAAGGCAGACCATCAGCAATCTGTTCCAGGGGAAACCCAGTCATTCAGAGGAGCAGAAATAGCCTTACGGTCTCACAGAAGGTTCAAGCACCAGACAGTGAGGACAGGACTAACTAACACCAGAGATATCCAGATGGCAAAAGGCAAATGTAGGGACGTTATTAACAGAAATCAAGGCAATGTGGCAGCATCCAAACCCAATTCTCTAACAAGAGCAAGTCCTGGGTACTCCAACACACCAGATAAACAAGATTTGGATTTAAAAATCACTGGTCATGATGCTGTTAGAGGAACACAAGAAGGACATAAATAAATCTCTTAAAGAAATACAGGAGAAAATGGGTCAAAAGTTAGAAGCCCTTACAAGACAAACACAAGTATTTAAAGAAATTCAGGGGCATATTGGGTCAATAGATAGAAGCCAATAAAGAGGAAATGCAAAAATCACTTAAAGAAATACAGGAGAACTTGGGCCAACTGGCCAAAGTCATGAAAGAGGAAACATAAAAATCTCTTAAAGAATTACAGGAAAACACAAACAAACAAGTGAAGGAACTGAGCAAAGCTATCCAGGATCTAAAAACAGAAGTAGAAACAACTAAGAAATCACAAAGGGAGACAACGTTGGAGATAGAAAACTGTGGGAAGAAATCAGGGGTCATAGATGTCAAATATCAACAACAGAATACAAGAGATAGAAGAAAGAATGTCAGATGCCAAAGATACCATAGAAAGCATTGACTCAACAGTCAAAGAAAATGCAAAATGCAAAAAGCTTGTAACCCAAAACATCCAGGAAATTCAGGACACAATGAGAAGACCAAACCTAAAGATTATAGGTATAGATGAGAGTAAAGATTTACAACTTAAAGGGCAAGCAAATATCTTCAACAATATTCTGGAAGAAAATTTCTCTAACCTAAAGAGAGAGATGCCCATGAACATACAAGAAGCCTATAGAACTCCAAACAGACTGGACCACAACAGAAATACCTCCTGTCATATAATAATCAAAACCCTAAATGTACTAAACAAAGAAAGAATATTAAAGGCAGTAAGAGAAAAAAGCTAAGTGACATATAAAGGAAGATCTATCAGAATTACACCAGACTTCTCACCAGAGACCATGAAAGCCAGAAGATCCTGGGCAGATATCATGCAGACTCTAAGAGAACACAAATGCCAGCCAAGACTACTATACCCAGAAAAATTCTCAATCACCATAGATGGAGAAAACAAGATACTCCATGATAAAACCAAATTTACACAATATCTTTCCACAAACCCAGCCCTGCAAAGGATAATAGGCAGAAAACGCCAATACATTTGCAACGGCGGTCTCCATCTTGCCCCTAGGTCACCAGTAGAGAGGGCCAGGTATGCAGACTTAATCCAAGACTACCATTGCTTGGGTGGAAACCTGCCAGGCTCTCGCCTGTAGCCAGTGCCTGGGAGGCCAGGGGGGGAGGTGCGGGGGGCATCTCCACGGCCACTGGTCCATGCACCAACATGGCTGGGAGTTGCCTGCCCCACGGTCCTCCCAAGTACTGGCAGCAGCGGTCTCCATCTTGCCTCTAGGTCACCGATAGAGAGACCCAGGTACACAGACTTAATCAGAGACTACCAACGCTTGGGTGGAAACCTGCCAGTCTTGCCTGTAGCCAGTGCCCTGGAGCCTTGGTGGGCCATCTCCATGGCCACTGGGCCGTGCACCAACTCAGTTGGGAACCGCCTACCCTGAGTTCCTCCCAGCACAGGCAACGGCAGTCTCCATCTTGCCACCAGGTCATCAGTAGAGAACTAACAGGCAGGCCCAGGCTCACGGGAGGTTCAAACACCAGCCAGTGACAACAAGGCTAACTAACTCCAGAGATAACCAGATGGCAAAAGGCAAAGTAGGAACATTACTAACAGAAATCAAGGCATCATGGCAGCATCCGAACCCAGTTTGCCGACAATAGGAAGTCCTGGATACTCCAACACACCAGAAAAACAAGATTTGGATCTAAAATCACTGGTCAGGATGCTGTTAGCAGAACACATAGATAAATCTCTTAAAGAAATACAGGAGAAAATGGATCAAAAGTTAGAAGCCCTTACAAGGCAAACACAAAAATCACTTGAAATTCAGGAGAATATGGATCAAAAAATAGAAGCCAATAAGGAGGAAATGCAAAAATCACTTAAAGAAATACAGGAGAATGTGGGTCAACAAGTAGTAGTCATGAAAGAGGAAACACAAAAATCTCTTAAAGAATTACATGAAAACACTAGCAAGCAAGGGAAAGATCTGAGCAAAACCATCCAGGATCTAAAAACAGAAGTAGAAATAACTAAGAAATCGCAAAGGGAGCCAACTTTGGAAATAGAAAACCTTGGGAAGAAATCAGGGGCCGTAGATGCAAAGATCAACAATAGAATAGAAAAGATAGAAGAAAGAATCTCTGAAGGCTGAAGATACCATAGAAATCATTGACTCAACAGTCAAAGAAAATGCAAAATGCAAAAAGCTTGTAACCCAAAATATCCAGGAAATCTAGAGCACAATGAGAAGACCAAACCTAAGGATTATAGATATAGAAGAGAGTGAAGATTTACTACTTAAAGGGCCAGCAAACATCTTCTACAAAAATATGGAAGAAAACTTCCCCAACCTAAAGAGAGAGATGCCCATGAATATACAAGAAGCCTACAGAATTCCAAACAGACTGGACCACAACAGAAAAACCTCCTGTCATATAAAAAATCAAAACCACAAATGTACTAAACAAAGAAAGAATATTAAAGGCAGTAAGAGAAAAAGGCCAAGTAACATATAAAGGAAGACCTATCAGAATTACACCAGACTTCTCACCAGAGACCATGAAAGCTAGAAGATCCTGGGCAGATATTATGCAGACTCTAAGAGAACACAAATGCCAGCCAAGACTACTATACCCAGAAAAATTCTCAATCACCATAGATGGAGAAACCAAGGTATTCCATGCCAAAACCAAATTTGCATGATATCTTTCCACAAACCCAGCCCTACAAAAGATAATAGGGGGAAAACACCAACACAAGGAGGGAAACTATACCCCAGAAGAAGCAAGATAGAAACCTCCTCTCATCAAACCCAAAAGAATATAACCACTCAAATATAAAAAATAATTTCAAGCCGGGCATGGTGGCACACGCCTGTAATCCCAGCACTTGGGAGGCAGAGGCACGTGGATTTCTGAGTTCAAGGCCAGCCTGGTCTACAGAGTGAGTTCTAGGACAGACAGGAGTACACAGAGAAACCCTGTCTTGAAAAACAAAACAATAACAACAACAAGAAAAACAAAAACCAAAACCAAACAAACAAAAATCAAAAATATCAGGAAGTAATAATTACTATTCCTTAATGTCTCTTAACATCAATGGACTCAATTCCCCAGTAAAAAGACATAGACTAACAGACTGGATATGGAAACAGGACCCTACATTTTTCTGCATACAGGAAACATCTCAGTGTCAAAGACAAACACTACCTTAGAGTAAAAGGCTGGAAGACAATTGTACAAGCAAATGGTCTCAGGAAACAAGCCGGAGTAGCCATTCTAATATCAGATAAAATTGACTTTCAACCTAAAGTCATCAAAAGAGACACAGAAGTTCAGTTTTTGCTGGTCAAAGGGAAAATCCACCAAAAAGAACTCTCAATACTGAACAGCTATGCTACAAATGCAAGGGCATCCTCATTCATAAAAGAAACTTTACTGAAGCTTAAAGCACACATTGCACCTATGACAGTAATTGTGGGTGACTTCAACACTCCAGGCTCCTCAATGGACTGATCTGGAAACCAGAAACTAAACAGGGACACAGTGAAATTAATTGAAGCTTTGGACCAATTCGATTACATTCATATATGTATATAGATATATACATACATATACACACATATAAAACATTTCATCCCAGAGCAAAATAATATACCTTTTTCTCAGCACTGCATGGTACCTTCTCCAAAATTGATCATGTAATTGGTCACAAGACAGACGTCAACAAAACAAGAAGATCGAACTAATCCCATGCCTCCTATCAGATCACTATGGAGTAAAAGTGGTCTTCAATAGCAAGAAAAACAACAGAAAGCCCACATATACATGGAAACTGAACAATACTCAATGACACCTTGGTAAGAAAGAAATAAAGAAAGAAATCAGAGACTTTTTAGAATTCAATGAAAATGAAGGTACAACCTACCCAAATCTATGGGACACAATGAAAGCAGTGCTAAGAGGAAAACTCATAGCCCTGAGTTCCTCCCCCCCCAAAAAAAAAAACTGGAGAGAGCATACCCTAGCAGCTTAATGGCACACCTGAAAGCCCTGGAACAAAAAGAAGCTAATTCACCAAGGAGGAGTAGAAGACAGGAAGTCATCAAACTCAGGGCTGAAATCAATTAAGTAGAAACAAAGAGAACCATACAAAGAATCAACAAAACCAGGACCTGGTTCTTTGAGAAAATCAACAAGATAGATAAACCCATAGCCAGACTAACCAATGGGCACAGAGACAGTATCCAAATTAACAAAATTAGAAATGAAAAGGGGGATATAATAGCAGAAACTGAGAAATTCAAAAGATCATCAGATCCGACTACAAAAGCTTATACTCAACACAACTGGAGAATCTCGAGGAAATGGACAATTTCCTAGGCAGATACCAAATACCAACATTAAATCAGGATCAATTAGATCAGCTAAACAGTCCCATAACTCCTAGAGAAATAGAAGGGGTTATAGAAAGTCTTCCAAACAAAAAAACTATGGGACCAGATGGTTTTAGTGCAGAATTTTATCAGACCTTCAAAGTAAAACCTAACACCAATACTCTTCAAACTATTCCACAAACTAGAAGCAGAAACAACACTGCCCAACTCCTACGAAGCCACAATTACACTGATATCAAAACCACACAAAGATCCAACAAAGAAAGAGAACTACAGGCCAGTTTCCCTTATGAATATCGATGCAAAAATACTAAATAAAATTCTTGCCAACCAAATCCAAGAGCACATCAAAATGATCATTCACCACAATCAAGTAAGCTTCATCCCAGGGATGCAGGGATGGTTCAATATAAGGAAATCCATCAATGTAAGCCAGCACATAAACAAACTAAAAGAAAAAAAACCACATGGTAATCTCATTAGATGCTGAAGAAGCATTTGACAAAATTCAGCATCCTTTCATGCTAAAAGTCCTGGAAAGAACAGGAATCCAAAGCTCATACTTAAACACAGTAAAAGCAATATAAAGCAAACCAGTTGGCAACATCAAAAAAAAAAAATGGAGAGAAACTTCAAGCAATCCCACTAAAATCAGGGACTAGACAAGGCTGCCCTCTCTCTCTCCATATCTTTTCAATATAGTACTTGAAGTTCCAGTGAGAGCAATTAGACAACATAAGGAAGTCAAAGGGATACAAATTGGAAAGGAAGAAGTCAAACTATCATTATTTGCAGATGATATGATAGTATACTAAAGTGACCCAAAAAACTCCACCAGAGAACTCCTACAGCTGATAAACAGCTTCAGCAAAGTGGCTGGTTATAAAATCAACTCAAGCAAATCAGTAGCCTTCCTGTACTCAAAGGACAAGCAGGCTGAGATAGAAGGTAGGGAAATAACACCCTTCACAATAGCCACAAACAATATAAAGTATCTTGGCGTGACTCTAACCAAACAAGTGAAAGATCTGTATGACAGGAACTTCAAGTCCTTGAAGAAAGAAATCGAAGAAGACCTCAGAAGACGTAAAAATATTTCATGCTCTTGGATTGGCAGGATCAATATAGTAAAAATGGCCATCTTGCCAAAAGCAATCTACAGATTCAATGCAATCCCCATCAAAATCCCAAATCAATTCTTCATAGATCTAGAAAGAGCAATTCTCAAATTCATTTGGAGTAACAAAAAACCCAGGATAGCTATAACTATTCTCAACAATAAAAGGACTTCTGGAGGAATCAATATCCCTGACCTCAAGCAGTACTACAGAGCAATTGTGTTAAAAACTGCATGGTATTGGTACAGTGACAGGCAAGTAGACCAATGGAAAAGAATTGAAGACCCAGAAAAGAACCCACAGAGTTAGGGTCACTTGATCTTTGATAAAGAAGCTGCAACCATCCAGTGGAAAAAAGATAGCCTTTTCAACAAATGGTGCTGGTTTCACTGGAGGTCACTATGCAGAAGAATGGGAATTGACCCACTCTTATCTCCTTGTACTAAGATCAACTCCAAGTAGATCAAGGACCTCCACATAAAATCAGACACACTGAAACTAATAGAAAAGCAACTGGGGAAGACCTTGGAGGACATGGGCACAGGGGGAAAGTTCTGGAACAGGACACCAACAGTTTATGCTGTAAGATTAAGAATTGACAAATGGGACCTCATAAAATCGCAAAGTTTCTAAAAGGCAAAGGACGGCATCAAAAGGACAAAATGGTAACCAATAAATTGGAAAAAGATCTTTACCAACCCCACAGCCGACAGAGGGCTAATATCCAATATATACAAAGAACTCAAGAAGTTAGACCCCAATGAACTAAATAACTCTATTAAAATTGGGGTACAGAGCTAAACAAAGAATTTTCACCTGAAGAAATTCGGATGGCTGAGAAGCACCTCAAGAGATGTTCAACATTATTAGTCATTAGTCATTGAGGAAATGCAAATCAAAACAACCCTGAGATTCCACCTCACACCAGTCAGAATGGCTAAGATTAAAAACTCAAGGGACAACAGGTGCTGGTGAGGATGTGGAGAAAGAGGAACACTCCTCCACTGTTGGTGGGATTGCAAGATGGTACAAGTGCTCTGGAACTCAGTCTGGCAGTTCCTCAGAAAATTGGGCATGACACTTCCAGAGGAACCTGTCATACCACTCTTGGGCATATGCCCAGAGGATTCCCCTGCATGTAATAAAGACACATGCTCCACTATGTTCATAGCAGCCTTATTTATAATAGCCAGAAGTTGGAAAGAGCACAGATGTCTCTCAAAGGAGGAATGGATACAGAAAATGTGGTATATTTATGCAATGGACTACTACTCAGCAATGAAAAATAATGAATTCATGCAATTTGTAGGCAAATAGTTGGATCTGGAAAATATCATCCTAAATGAGTTAACCCAATCACAAAAGAATACACATGAAATGCAATCACTGATAAGTAGATATTAATGAGCCCAGAAGCTCTGAATACTCAAGGCACAATTAGCAAATCAAAAGATTCCCAAGAAGAAGGAAGGAGAGGGCCCTGGTTCTGGAAATGTTTGATGCAGCATTGTAGGGGAGTCCCAGAACAGATAAATGGGAGTGGGGTGATTGGGGAATGGGCAGAGGGAAGAGGGCTTATGGGACTTATGGGGAGGGGGGTACAGGGAAAGGGGAAGGCATTTGGAATGTAAACAAATAATATAGCAAAAAACAAAAAACAAAACAAAACAAAAAACCAAAAAACCCCACAAAAAACCCTAAAACTTCTCATATTGCTCACTGTCCCACATTCATTATACTAATATTTTGATAGTGTGTTACTAATTGATTCTGTTGTTATTACTTTAGTGATCAACATCACTTCTTACTCAGAGGTGTTTTCTTTGATGATTTTTTTTTACCTATGAGAAAATTGTTTCTTTTCATATTTTCTCTTATTATTGTGGAACTTGAATTTAATTTAGCCAAAACTAGATTTCCCTTGAAACTATTGTTTGGGAAAGAGTTTGCCTGCACTAGTTAGGCCTTGGTTCCTTTCCTAGTAGCAATTTCTTTTGAATTTTTAGATAGCAATTGTATAGAAGACATTGTAATTTTGACAGCCTCTCACCTATCTGTATACTACCCATGTATCTATGTGTCCATCCAGTCTGTCAGTCCGTCTGTCCATCTGTTTATTTTTGTGTCATCTCCAGCTAACTCTAGAGCATGAATTTATCATAGGACAAAAGGGTACTCCGCCAAAAAAGTTCACTTCCCTGGCTTCCTCTGTAGTTGCTTTTAGATGGAAACCTAGTTTTAGACACTAGACTAAGTGGAAATTGGGGAGTCATGATTGCAGCAAGCAACTTGAAAGGGAAACCCTAAAGGGGGAGCAATTCCTTTCCTTCCTCTCTTATTTTTAAGTGTGTAACCGTCATGCTCATGGGTGAAGCAGGAGGACTGAGTTTAAGACTAGCCTAAGCGGTAATAGATCATATAAATAAAAAACCAGATAAATGCCACACTACAAAATAAATTAAAACATGAAAGCATTTCTGAAACCTTCAGACAGACATTTATTGAGGACCCCTTATGTAATGTCAGTCACTGTTGCTTGCTTTACACGGATAAGTGTGGGATGCCCCATCACCCCCAACACACATCACCTTTACAGCAATTAATTATCACGTGCAGTGGAAGAGATAACCAAGCTACCCAGCAAGTGCCACGAAGGCAGCAGCTTCCTGTGATGAGAACACACAGTCGTGGGTGCGTATGGCATAGTGGTAAGGACAACACCATCAGATAAAAGTGTGTCAGGGGAGACATCCTGGGCCAAGGATGCTTTGGTTATGCTGTCAGCAGAAAGTAAGTGTTGGCCAGGTTTAAAAGAGAAGGGTCATTCTCGCCACATGTTTCTTCATATCTTCAACAAAGACATAAAACTAGAGAAGTGGGACTGAACTTGGGAAGGCTTCAATAAGCTTAGTTCAGCTGCAATAAAGAGTTAGTATTTGAAACAGGCAGGTGGTAGACCTAAGGAGCTTCAAAGGGAAGGCAAGAAGAAACAGTGACCCATGGTGGTAACTCAATACACAATTCTGAGTGTCTACTACATGTCGGGCATTGCTCTAAGGCATGTATTACAAGGTCATAAGATTTTATAGTTTGGTCTTAAATATAATCCTTTCATCTAAAGTTTCTCCTAGAGAGTTCTGAGGCCAGACTACTGTGTCCTGAGTCATTGAGTTGCAACAAGAGAGTAAGCACAGAGAATCCTTAGCAACCATAGTCGTCTTACTCTTGAACCTTAGAAGAGGAAGCTCAAGCAATAATTAGGGACATTGTGTGCCATCCTTCATGCGACCCACAGTCATTTTGTGTATGTATTGTGTGCATATGTCTATGTCTCTGGAATCTTTGACTTTGGAGAATTGGGCACTATCTTATGTCATAGACTCTGGGGATTGAAAGCCTGGTCTTAGAGCTCCTGATGCCCCTCTTTACCCACTGAGGTGGTCTCACAAGCTCCCACTGAGTCTCTCTGCAGGGCCTTTTTTCTGATCCATGCTATCCCTTCACTTTTTATGGGAGTTTCTCCAATACTATGAAACCAGTGTGAGCCTTTCAATTCCTTTAATAAGAGGTCAAGCACCTCAAAACATCCAGTCCAGGTCCATGATAAAGTTCATTTTCTTGCCATGTCCAGTCTCCCTTCAAAATACTCAGCTTCCCAGCCACTCAGCTTGTATTATATAGATCAATTTTGTGAGGTCTCATATGAATATCTTTGTACCTCTGTTGCAAAAACATTCTCCTAACTCATCTCCTTGTGACCAGCATACTTTGGACAGTGATGGGCAGTCTCCATCTCCCTACATTAGACGGTGGCTCAGTGCAGTGTCAGCTCTTAGTCAGCTATAACACAAAGAATCAAAGAATGGGTGCTGTTCACCTTATACTTTCCTAAGTCACATTCAAGATCCTTCTTTCCATATTATAGAAGGCACATTGGCGTGTACAGAGTGGAATTCCATGTAGCATTCTTCTCTATAAAAAGTGAACAACATCTATGGCCAATTGATCTTCGACAAAGGAGCTGAAAACATCCAGTGGAAAAAAGATAGCCTTTTCAACAGATGGTGCTGGCTCAACTGGAGGTCAACATGCAGAAGAATGAGAATCGATCCACTCTTATCTCCTTGCACTAAGCTCAACTCCAAGTGGATCAAAGACCTCCACATAAAACCAGACACACTAAAACTAATAGAAAAGAAACTGGGGAAGACCCTTGAGGACATGGGCTCAGGGGAAAAATTCCTGAACAGAACACCAATTGCTTATGCTCTAAGAGCAAGAATAGACAAATGGGACCTCATAAAACTACAAAGTTTCTGTAAGGCAAAAGACACTGTCAAAAGAATAAATCGGCAACCAACAAATTGGGAAAAAATCTTCACCAACCCCACATCCGACAGAGGGCTAATCTCCAATGTATACAAAGAACTCAAGAGGTTAGACCCCAGAAAACCAAATAACCCTATCCAAAAATGGGGTACAGAGCTAAACAGAGTCTTTTCACCTGAAGAAATTCGGATGGCTGAGAAACACCTTAAAAAATGTTCAACATCACTAGTCATTAGGGAAATGCAAATTAAAACAACCCTGAGATTTCACCTCACACCAGTCAGGATGGCTAAGATTAAAAACTCAGAAGACATCAGGTGTTGGCGAGGATGTGGAGAAAGAGGAACACTCCTCCACTGCTGGTGGGAATGCAAGCTGGTACAACCACTCTGGAAATCAGTATGGCGGTTTCTCAGAAAACTGGGCGTGATACTTCCGGAGGACCCAGCCATACTACTCCTGGGAATATACCCAGAAGATTCACCAGCATGCAATAAGGATACATGCTCCACTATGTTCATAGCAGCTTTATATATAATAGCCAGAAGCTGGAAAGAACCCAGATGTCCCTCAACAGAGGAATGGATACAAAAAATGTGGTATATATACACAATGGAGTACTATACAGCCATTAGAAACAATGAATTCATGAAATTCTTAGAGAAATGGATGGAGCTGGAGAATGTCATACTACGTGAGGTGACCCAGTCTTAAAAGAATACCCATGGTATACAGTCACTGATAAGTGGATATTAGCCTAGAAGCTTGGAACACCAAAGACACAAATCACATATCAAGTGATGTCTCACAAGAAGAAAGGAGTGGACACTGGTGCTAGAATGGACCAAAACATCATTGTGGGAGAGTACAAGAACAGTAAAGTGGGAGGGGGTGGATGCGGGAGCAGGGGGAGGGAAAAGGACATGTGGGACCTTTGAGGGTGGGGAACCAGAAAAAGGGAAATGAATTGTAAATATAGAATATATACAATAAAAAAAATCAAAAAAAAGTGAACAAATAGTGAGTTTAGCACTTTATTACTACTGATAACGTAATAAGGTGGTTATAAATATCTTATAATTAATGGTATATTCATGTATGGTTTAGAGAGGTTTTATATATATATACATATATATATATATATATATATATATATATATATATATTGAGTATTTGCAATATATATGCAAATACTCAACAAGAATAAGGGAACTCCAAGAGGGAATAAAACCTTTCCAAGTTTATGCTTTTTGTAGTCTATATTTCTTATCTGGTGATTTCTGAAATTGAAGTTTTTAGGACAATAATGAGCACAGTAGCTTTCCTTGTGGATAGTGCACTTTCAAATTTTAAGTCTCCTGCCCCTTTCCCACACCTACACTTACCCTCTCCTTGCCAGCGGCATGTAACATTGAGGCAACCTTGGGATCTGAGACGCACAAACCAATGATCAAAACTGTGGTATATATTGAGCTTGCTATCAGAGTTCTAAGATAAGGCTCTATTACCTGGGTTGTCTGAACAATCCAAGAAAAAAAGCTGGAAGAGTTGGGGGGGGAGTCCATTTCATGGTTTGGTGTCTAAGCCTTTGAGATATCCCTCTGCATATGGTTTACATGCTTCTTAATCCAGTCCTGATTTTAAGTGTGGCAGTGAACCCTGTGGCTAAGTGGATTCTATGTGTCACTTATTAGTTCACCCTTTCCCATTTCTTTACCTAAATGCGACCTCATGTCTTCTTTTGAGCTGTCACTTAGTATCTCTGCATGGGGAATCCTCCAGGACATAGAAGACATGGTAAGACTTAAAGTTAATCATTGCATGATGGAGAGCCATTGGGTGGTTCGGAGCATGGCAGCAATCTGGATTACATCTTAACTGGATCATTCCATTGATATGCTTAGAATACTCCTTGGTGTGGGAAGAGGGCATGGGCGGTGGCAGAGGGAAGGAAGGCAGTTAGGAAGTTGGTCAGGGATGAGGCACAGGAGCTGGTGTGATCTGTTACATATCAAACTCTCAGGCAGCAACTCAGAACTTTCAGAACTTTAAGTCAATGGGGATTTGTGGAGAGAGAATCAAAGGTGAGATTACAGTAAGCTCCCAGCACTTCAGCCTCTCTCATACTTAAACTGTGAATCAACGAGACATCAAAACACACCCGAGTGAAATATTAACCCAACAGCATTTGGACACCAGAATTTTCTGCCCCTAATTTGGGAGTCTGAAACCAATTTAAAATTGTTGGTGTGACCTTTTCCGTTTCTTCTAGCATTTTTACATAGAAACTAAAAATGTCCAGAATAATACAGGAACATTTTATGTAAGAAACAAACATTTTATGTAAGTAGGATTTGATTGTATGTAAGGATAAATTTAATTTATTGATTTGATTATTAATTTAAATTTAGTATATGCTAGGGAACTACAAAAGGAACTCAGACTAAAATATTCTATTTATTTAAAATAATTTGGATGAATAGTCTACCCTAAAATTGGGTGTCTTTTCTACTTCACTTCCAAGTAAAAAAGAAATTTCTGCCACTGTGTGTAGTTTGTGCCTCGTGTGTAGTTTGACACACAAGACACAAATGGGATATTTTGTTCTGTTCTTCCTGCTTTGTGGTCAACCTAAAATTGCTCTAAATAGTCTTTAAAGAAAGACAAACTTCACTGTTTTTCAGGGTTAAGTTGAAGAGTTTTGAAGTTTCCTGGAAAGGAATGGATTTCACATCTAAGTACCAAGGCAGGGGATATTGTCAGCACATATAGGTCAAGAGTCTCAATAAGATAATTCAGTCATAGATCTTGTTCAGCTTCCTGCAGAGATTTAACAACATTAACTGAACCAGTATACATTAAATACTCAGGCTCTTTGTGAACACACTTTGCTGGCTGTGAACAAAGTTAGCTGCGAATGCCTTGGGTCTCATATGTAAAGTGAGATACTGGGACCTTGATTTGAGGGAGATGCCTATGCAAAAAACAAACAAATAAACAAACAAACAAACAAAAATCCACAAACAAACAAAAAACCCCTATGCTGCTGTCTTTACAGTTATTCTGCATCTCCACTAGCAGAACATTCACAAGTAGAACTCACTCTAATATATGTCAGTTTATGTAACTCATTGGTTACCTTTTTGCGCCCATCACCCTGGACAGGGCATTACAACTGAGAACAATATCACAGACAACAGAGTCATAGGACCCAAATAATATGTGATACAGATCATTAGAATGCTTTCCCTTGGCAATTTACTATGCTGTGTTGTGTAATTTTTCAACTGAGGCCTGTGGGAAATAAGCTGGGTTATTTACTGTGTTGCTAAGCAAAAGACCTGCTTGGATTAATGTGACAAAACAAAGCTTCTAACAGCCATAAATTAAGCTAACAGTGGTTTAGCCAAGCTTTTAAATATGAATGGTTCTAGAAGCTAATTTTTCCAGATAGTTTACTGAACTTACATTTTTCTTTTTGTTGGTTTTGTACATTGTCTCCAGTGTAAGAACTTATTTCTATCAAAATGTGATTGAAAACAGACTTTTTAATGCTCTGTTAAGCCATCATGTGGTGAAATGAATCTAAGACAAGACTGCTATGTCAAAATTAAGCTTTTCCATTTTGAGGAGTTGTTCATTAACACAGTTTTACAAATTCAGGGTAATGGTGCCCAAGATATTTAGACTTTTACATGTTGTTAAAGGACATGCCTAAAAATGCAAGCGATAATTAAAAACAAGTGTTTGCATGTAACTGTTTCTTTTCAGTTTAATATGCCACTGTGATTAAAAGAAATTGTTGGAAAGAAATAAAACCCTGGCTTTCTTCAGGATCAGTTTTTATAGCTCTGCATTGCCAGTTCTTAAGGAATAGGGGAAGTATCAAAACCACAGAGAACAATTTGAAGAAGAGTAACAATTTGGCAAAGTGGTCAAAGTACTTTTCTATTGTTACAAAAATAGGGACTAATAAATGCAACATAGTTCAAGATAGACTTTAAGACACTCCTGGGTAACAATGGGGCAGCTATGGGATAGGGGTCAATTTAAGAATCAATAAGGATATTAGCTTTTTGAGGCAGTGCAGGGATGAACTGAAAAGATCAACCACTGGAGTTTAAATGCCTCCTTTGTGATCACAAACTTCTGTGTGATGTTCAAACATTAATGACTATTGTCTCTAAACTGAAAAAAAATGGAGAAATTTCAGAAGGCATCAAACTGGATTACTGTGGAATATTTCTAGTACAGTGCTAGATACATTGGAAGTCAATACAATGTAGCCATTTTAATATGAGAGTAGAGTCTATATTTTGTGATTTCCCTCTAAGCCTTTTATGGATACTCAAAGCCATCCTACGACATTAGCAATAGAGCTTGGTGGAAGCCAGCAATATCTTCCACATTTCTAACCACTTATGTAATATTCACAGTGTTAAGATTTCAAAAATATATAACTGTTTGGGGGTTTATTATATGTTCGAGTTGATCATCAATTGTGTTTGGCTTTATTCTGCTTTTACAATTTCTTGTCAACGCAAGAGAACTTTCAAGAGTATCCCTTGATGTTTTAATCTATATTACTTCTTTGCAAATATTTGCCTGTGTCTGAATCCTTTGTTTTTTGCAGTGATCAAGATTCTTTCTTTTTAAGGAATTGGGTCTGACTTGACGGTCAAGGGTGGGGGGGTTGTTTTTCCTTAGCTATTGAAGTTTTCTGAGTGTATTTACTGTAAGTAATGAACTTTAATTACTTTTGCCATTACAGCTTATTTGATCGAATTTTCCACTGACTGCACGAAACATCTGCCCTGCTGGGATCATGCATAGTCTCTGATCTGGGTAAAATATGCTCTTAAAATATGGTAACATCTGCAGGCCATTAATTTCTAAAGCAATAGGCAAGTTGGGTTTCCAAAAGGGATAAGCCAAGTTTGTGCTTGGGAATTTTCTTTCCTTGCTTTCTCTCTGAGTGGCTTTAAACTACCCATGCCTCTTTGCTTTGTTTTACTTCTATCTATTGCCTAATGACAAGATAATTGGAATAGCGTTTGATTTGATGTTTTATTGTATTCTTGATACATTAACTTTCCTCAGAGATAAGAGATGCGATAGGGAGAAGGTGCTTCTTTTTGATTCCACTGACATCAGGATGTTCTCACTGACTGCTTAAGTGCTGAGTGGATTTCCTTCTTTTCTTGGATAAAAGCACTTTAATGTAGATTTCTTTGAAGACTAAGCCTAAGGTTTCTGAAAGGTGAGAAAGGATCTAGGAGCATGCACGAAGCTTTTAATTTTGTCTGAAAGCAACCCAATCATTATCGGTATCATCTTTTTTTTTTTTTTTTTTTTTTTTTTTTTTTTTTGCGGTAAACCATCTCTGGTATAAAGTCTTGAGGTCATTCTCTGTGGCCTCACGCTTCAGAGAAAACAGATAAAGTGTAAGGAAATAACAGGGATGAAACAGTGCTCTGGACAGAAGTTAGTGTAAAAACAGTGAGACCACGAGGGCATCATGCGGAGCTTGAAGCTACACTGTCATTTACCAGGGCTTAGCTAAGGTTTCTCAGTTAGTAATTCTTGGCATTCCAATTTACAATTATTCTTGATTTCTATTTTCACTAATATTTGGTTAATATACAAAGAAATATGTTTTGTTATGATATCTTCACACATATGTGAGATTATACTTTATAATCACCTGTCCTCCATAGCCTTCTTCCTCCCTCTCTTACTGATACTCTCCTCTTGGCTTCTCAGATTCTTAGTAACCCTTCACCCCTTTTCAGATCTCTTCCTTTCCACTCCTATTAGGCTACTTGCCACTCCATACAAACACAAACATTTTAAACCCAATGATGCATGTGAGGCAAGATGGGGACTATGTTATATTTATCTCCCTGAGTCTAGGTGAGAGAATACTGCCCACTCTATGTTCCCATTAGAAAACCTGGCTGCAGAATTGGTTTATGTTTTCCTGGCTTCCTCCAGTCTGGAGGAACAAGTCTATGTTAGGTACAGGACAAGGAGAGGCTTCCCACTTCCACGACTGTTTCTCCAGCCTCTGATTCTCACTGAGGAGACCACACAGTCAGCTTCAGATGAAAAAGCTAGAAAATATAGAGGCTGCTTCACCATGTATGTATGTGTGAGAAAGAGTATGTGAATGTGTGTGTGTGAATGAGTGTGTATGTGATTGTGGGAGTGTGTGTGTTTATGCATATGACTATGTGTAACAGTGTGTGGGTGCGTGAGTATGTAAGTATGTGTGTGTGAGTGTGCATGTAAGTCTGAGAGTATAAATGCATGTGACTGTGTGTTAGGGTGTGCGAATGTGTGTGTTTGTGTGTGTATGATGAATATTTGTGTGAGTGTGTGTTAGTGTGTGAGAGTTTGTGTGAGTACGTGTGAGTGTGTGTTTGTATGAGTGTACACGTGAATATGTATGAGAAAGTGTGAGAAGGTATGTGTGTGAGTGTGTGTGTGTGTATAAAATTTTTCAGGCTTATTACATATGTTGCAACAACCATATTAAACCATTCCAACAGCATCTACTAAAAAGATTATGCAAGACACATATGTTTCTAGTTACAGAGATCCCCTGTGCCTGTGACAGTGAGCATCCTTTAGAAAGGATTATTGTGATTCTTTGGCATGGTCTCAACTCCATATTATGTCTAGCTCTACATTCAGTGAGTTGAAGCATTTATAGCTACACACATACATGTATAACATATCTGCATGTATGAAACTGTATGCTGGAAAGGGGCTGTTCAACTCCACTTACCAGATGAGTTTAATTGCAATGACGATGACAACAACAACAGCAGCAACACATTTCTTTGTGAGAAACGAGAGGTAGTCTAGAAGTGGGCTCCAGAAACCTCGCTGAAGGATGACATGCATAAGAACCGGAGAACTGTCAAGGTTTGAGGAAGGACGGAAATGACCTGTCAAAGAATACTGAAAGGGAAAATAGTGGTGGTCATTATTACCTTGTGACCTGCTGAATATAAATGGTTGGATTCATACTAAGGATTCATTTTCCAGAACTTGTAGCAAATACAGATCAAAACACACCGTGGAGAGGCGATGAACTTCTTGAGGTGACCTGAGGATGTACCTCTTCCATTGTCGCATATCTTAGATGCATTTTAAGTATCCTAAAATGTCCACCATGTGCTCCATTCCTCTGGCAGATATGCAGAGTGTGACAGGAAATCCATTTCTTTTCCTGTAGATGCTAAATTCATTACCTTAACGCAAGATTCAGACTTACTCTTTGCACTTGCTGCCATAGCAACCAGTTCCAGGCATTTTTTCTTCTTTCTATTTTTCCTTCCACTGGAAGCAGAGTAGTTAAATGTAGCGGTGAGAACATCCATTAAAACATTTAAAGGCACATAACACAGTTATACCACAGGGCTTTCTGCATTGCCTTCACTGTAATTATATTTTTCCTAAATCTCTAACCACATTACAGACCATTTCACTAGAAATAAGTCTCTCATTTTTAAGATATTCTCATGAAAATAGATCCTTTGCTCTACTTCAAATTACTCACAGAAATAAGAGTTGTTTAAACTCTTAAAACATAAAATATATAAATATATATTTATAATGGATATATATAACTATAATATATAAAACACAATATGTATGTAATACATATATGTATACACACATACACAAATGTACATATATATGTAGTTACATATATGTTTTACATATTTACATGTATATATGTCAATATGATACATATATGAACATATATACATATGTAAACATATATGTACATATGCATATGTATTATGCATTTCACATATATACATATATACACACTATATATTTTTCCAAAGGAATTCTCTCCAGATATGTACTTGTTATCAGGGGCATCCTGGAGAAGAACTAAGTTTAGGTGATCTAAATGGCATATAGCTGTGCTACAGCTCTGAATAATGTATTAAAATATATAAATTCACCATGATTATAGACATTGATTTCCATAGTAAAAAGGAGAATAATTATAGAAGATAAAACAAGTTTTATGATATTAATCAAGCATTAAAATGATACCGATGAGAAAGAGAAAGGTTATCTGGTAGGCTTCCTTGAGTGCTAGGGATTCTCTAGTTAAAAGATGCAATATTCATACATAGCCAAAAGAGGATTGTGGGTATTCATACATTATGGTCAAGAAAGATATCCTCATAGTGGGAACCACCAGGCAAGTCACCAGTAAGGAGCTGACTGAACAGCAGCAGTCATCTAGGATGTTGTTTTCACAGATGATACTCTCAAATACATTTAGTTTAGCCTTGGTTATTTATTCATATTTAGATATAGTATTCATAAATATTCATAAACAATGCTGAGGTTCAAGAGTCTTCTACAAAGGAAAGCTAAGAGGTTTTTACATCTCAAAGTATCTATATTCCAGAAATTCAAAGAATTAGCGTTAATTTACAAGGGTTTTTATTCTTGGTTTTGTTTTTTATTGAAGCTCTTCTGTCTTCCTCACATTCATTCTTATCTGACTTTACAACAATGATAGCTTGTATTTGGAAGTTAGCTACATTTCCCTTCTTTTTATAGGTTTGAAATAAGCCCCAGGCTCCATAGAAAGATGCCATGATCACAGATTTTTATTTAATTCTTTGTTTACTAGGTATATTAGCTTTCTTATTAAATATTGTTGTATTAATCATTCATTAAATGAGTTGATGTCTTAGTGATGCCTTTTTTTTACAGATAGGCCCATGCCTATCTGTATATATTCAAAATGCATGCAAGTGCCTGAGAAATCCTTAAGATGTCATTGAATCCCCTGGAACTGGAATTTAGGTGAAGTGTCCTGTCACATACAAACTGGGAACTAGACCCTGATGCTGTGTAGGAGTATGTATTCTTAACCACTAAGCCATCACTCCAGCCTCCTAGGTAATGGATTTTGGAAACACACTGCTATATATAAACCAAAAATGTACTCATTGATCAATGAATATTTCATTGAAAATGGTATAGTAGGGGATATGAACTCGAGAAAGAAATAGATCAGGAAGATATAAAAATCCAAGAAAATAACTCAGTGTAAACTCAGAAGCAGCAAACACTCAAAGGACAACAGACTAGGAAGATAACTTGACAATTAAGGAAGTATCTAAACCGTAGTACCTTAGAGACCTGGTCTAACGCACAGGAATCACAGCAACAAGATTTCAGTCATATGCCATCAACTATGCTAGCAAGAGCTGAATGAACTATTTATAACTAATTGGAAGGGGATAGGACTTGACATATAAAACATAGAACACTCAGGAATTGTTCCAGGTTGAAAAGAATGATGGCGAGAACAAGACTTTATAGCCTATGAGAACTGCAAGAGCTAAGGTGCTCTTCAGAAGGAACGATTCATGGGCCCCTGCTTGATCAGACAGGGCATATGTAAAAGTAGCATCTTAAGAAACTGGATGAGTATACTGCCTTCTGTAGGAACACTCATGGGTCAGTGTCAGGGGGCCTGGAATGGTGAGTAAAAAAATGACATTAGTATTTTAAAAAAATGATAAGGCTGTGTAAGTAATCAGGTGATAACTTAAAAGTCAGCATTTTATCATAAGTAAATAAAAACTTGTCTGTAGACAATTTGTTTTATTTTCTTTGAAAAGCACCCAAATCCCATTTTATTTATTTATTTTTGGGTTTGTTTTGTTTTACTTGGAGAAATAAGATGGTTCCAGGGATTCTACCACATGCAATGTCATTTTTTATAACAGAGGGCATTATTTGCTTAGGTTCACTGACATTATATTTAAGGATGTTGATAAGGAAATGATTAAAGTATTTGAAGTTTCAGCTTATGATGGTAAAGAGTTATGGACATAATCCATAGAATAAAATCATTTTCAGTTTTCAGTGATGAAAAAATCCAAAAACTAAACAAAAATCAAAAACAAATAATTAATCAAAGAAACAAACAAACAAACAAAAAATCCCAAACCATTAAGGATCTCAAGACCAAGATGTTTGAGAACATCTGCTGATGTTTAAAACTATGAATGTGCTCTTATTCAACAGTGTGGATAAGTCCTGTGGAGTTCTCTAAAGCTGGATATAATACACAATAGAGAAGGCACAAGGTCCATGATGGCACAATATAATCTGTGAGTGAGTGATCCTGATGACAAAACCAAGCTTTATTATTATTATTATTATTATTATTATTATTAGCATTATTAGCATTATTAGCATTATTAGTATTAGTATTTAGTTAACTTGGAGAAACTGCTTAGCCTCCATCATCCACCAATTTTAAACACGCCTATTTGTGAGTCATAGCTTACAAAATACCTAACAAAAGCCCTTCTTGGGCTGTTTTCAGAATGTCCCCTGGGAATGTCTTCCAGTTGGGTAACCATATCTGACTCAGAATTTAGTTCAGAGAGCTTCCACTGCTGTACATGCTACCTTGATCATCCAGCAAACAAACTGGGAAATAACCCGAGCTTGGCAAATAACTGTGTTTAACTTGGAATATGAAAGATGGAGACACAGCATATCATACCATATCACAATAGAAGCATGGCATTTATGGTTTTTATCCATGCAGGAAATTCATCTGTAGCCAATTAGCTCAGAATGAACAGGCAAAATATGCATAAAGAAGCAAACTAAATTTGTTCCTATGCCTCTCAATTGTTTCGGGGATGAATGCATGACATCTTGAATCCACACAGATTACACAACAGAATGAAGTACTTCTTCAACTCATTATGAAGCAAACAGGCTTTGGAGTGTGGGGAAGGGCAACCCTTGTCCCTGTCACCACAATGCTGCTTCCTATGGATTCTCCTGGGCAGGCAGATCTTGAGCCTCATCTGCTACAGGAACATCTCTGCTGTTTGTACTGTGCGGATGACTCTGGATTGCCAAATCCTCACCTCCCATAGCCAAATAACAGGATCAAAGTGTCAAGGTCATGGGAAATAAAAGTTGAAGAACTGTCCCAGATTTATGGGATTGAGGAGACAGGATAACTAAGTGTAGTGTTTGGACTGGACTGAATCTAGATCAGTAGAGGAGCATTGTGTGACCATTAATAAAATGTGCCTACAAGCTGTAGATCTGATGCCAATTTGGCCTTGCTGTTAATCTCTTGATTTTGACCATTTTTCAATAAGGAAAGAAGGGTGAAAGAAGGGTGTAAGGAAATTGTATTATTAACAACAACAACAAAAAAACCTATCTTGCCCTTGGAATTATTTAAAACTTAAGTTAAAAAGTTATAGATATTCAATGAACTCATTTATGTTTCAGAATGGGTGATGGTTGAGAATTCAGATTTGTATCAGCAAAATTTCTGGTTTGAGTCTCAACTTCATTACTTACCTGCTAGGAGGATAACTTTTAAAAGAATTACTAAATGTGTTTCAATTTCCTCTATAAAGTGGAGAAAATAATGCTTCTTCCTGCAGGCTTGGAGTTTTTTTTTTTCAAAACCCACTTAAATAAGAGTTCTCAAAAGCTTTGATCCCCTTTCTAGTCCGCTGTCCAAAGTTAGGGGAGAAAAGATGGTAAATAGGACACAGGGATGTGGACCTGTTTAGGAGTAGTTCTTTGGGGCAATTCCAATCTTGTCATTAGGATACAGCAGTCCAGTTCAGTCATGTCAGGATACCAACGATCCCCCATGGTGTTGAGAGTATATTGATAATTAGTCATGTGTATTTCTTATTGCCCCTCCCTGTCTTTCCTTAGCAACAAGTCAGCTGGAAAGCTAGAAAAAGTTCTCTACCATGCCTCTCTCAATAACGTGACAATCAGAAGAGATGTGAGACCAATGGGGTGTTCATGGCTTGCTCTGCACGTGCTCCATCATTGTCTATTGGGTCCTGCTTGCACTCTCATCGTGTGTCCTCTCATGGGTCTTGCTTCGGCAAAACATCACACAAGTCAGCATCATGTGACACAACCAGAAATTTCTACTTCTTCTTCCCTTTCCATATTAGTGTGAATACTGAATGAAATAATGTAAATCAAGTACTTGGAAAAATGTCAGATTTCATAAATAAATTATGAAAGCTATTTTTACACTGACAATTATTTTATATTAGAGCATTAGCTCATACTGCAATATTATTGATTCTCTCGATATATCCTATATCTAAACACATATATCTTCATATATATGTATGTGTATGTAGATGTAAGCTATTGTCAATGAAGAAGCAAATGGATACCATGATGGTCTGTTGGGCATTCCCTTAGGAAAGCAGAGGAGTTAAGGGAAGAGATCAGGGCAAGTTGCTAACAAGGTGTTTCCAGGAGACCTGAATCCTGCAAGATGATTCACTAAATAGATCAAGACAAGAGCAATTCTGAGAAATAAAATGATGCAGAAGAAATAGATTTCTATTCAGTAAAAAGGCCCCCCAAAGTGCGCATTGTATTTCTTGAAAATGTTATTTTTTTAATGTGTGCATCTGCTCTGAACTATTATGATCAGGCACAGGGGGAGAAAATGTGGTTACGATTAGCTTCAGAGACCTCGACATTCCAACACAATGCCTGTAGCAAGTGGGAGAGGCATTCTAATAATGTAACCCATTAGCTGTGGGAAAATTGGACCTGAGATCATAAAATGAAGTTGCTCTGGTGTTGTGTAGTTCTTTGCATTCGATTCCCACCCCCTGGCTTTGCTGTTAAGTCCAGCTGTGGTGCATCGGACTCACCAAATTTCACATTCTCCGTGTTACTCATTTTATAAATTTAGCAGTCCTTTAAGAAACTGAAGCTTGTGTGGTGTTAGCACATGACTTTAGCATAATGAATACTGTACTTAACCAAGAACAGGAACTTGTTCATTTGAACCAAGCACACTTACTGGTTAATTCTCTTGTTTCTGATTGTAATCTTCATCTTCTCTTAGCCAGTCACTAAATTATGAACAGAGGAAAGAGACTCCAAAGACCTCTCCACATAGGAGCAGCAGGACACAGAGAAGAGTGGTTTGCAGAGCCCCACACTGCGGATTGTCTAGTGATTAGTGACTGGGGACTATTAAGATAAATGTTATCTGGCACAGAATGGGAATTATGTGAAATGTTGTGCAAGGCATGGAAAAGGTTGAAGAAAATACTCTACCCACTCCTATTCCCATCTCCAAGAAACCCCTTGGACTTCTTCCAATACCTCTGGCTAGTTAATTATGCCAGAAAGCAAGGGGACCTAGAAAACCTGGCTTGGAGGAATAGAACGTGGAAGGAGGTTCTTGCGGGCAAGCCCAGACAGCAGATGGAAATGAAGCTAACTGCTTTTGCATAGACACTGTTCTCGAAGAAGTCCGTATGCAGGTGCTGTCACTTTAAAATTTCAGAGCAACTCTGAGGTAATTATTAACTCCGCTTCGAAGATGAGATGGACTCCGAGAAGTTCTGGTTTGTGTCTGAGATGGCAAAGGCAGAACGGAACAGATGCCACCTGGCCCTGTCTGCACCCACTTTCCCTTTTCTTTTTCTAGGAAGCAGCTAAAACCTTGGTTTGTGCTGTACATTTTATATCTCTAAAGTTGAAAGGCTTAGCCCAACTCATATAGTTCGATTTTAAAAATCTGTAAAAATGACATCTGGAAATGCTTGCTTAAAAAAATTACATAGCTTAGTAAAGTGAAAACTGTATGTGTCCTTACGAAGCTGAAACTTTCACCATTTGGCTAGCTTGGGTGTCATATATGTTCTATATAAAAGCAATGGGGACTTTCAATGAGGAATAGAATGAAGAACTCAGAATCCCGAGACGTGTCTTGAACAGGCAAGGTAGCAGCTGTTTTAGATGCTCATCCCCTCTATTTTTTTTCTTAATCAGGGAACTTTGCTGTCTTTCTTCCAGCATCAAAGGGAATGAAAGAAAATGGGGCTCAGGAACATGGCATTGCTCAGATTGCTTGCCGAGGGCATAGGAAATGAATGTGACTAGGAATGAATACTGTGGTTTTAATATGCAATAGAAAACCGGCTCAAGCCAGCTGGAGGTGAATGAGCTGAACATGAAAATGAAAAATCAAGACTGTGATATCATATCACAGCCACCAAGATGGATATCATGAAATAGGCAGAAAAATACCAAGTGTTGATGATGTGGTTAAGTTGTACTTCTACACTGTTTCTGGGAAGGAAAATGGTATGGCTGTATGGATACAGTCTAGCTTTTGCTCAAAAAGTTAAAAATAGAATTGTGGGATAATTCAGCAATCTCACTGTTGAATATGTCCTCAAGAATGGGGGAAAAATCAAAGAGATATTTGCATACTTATGTTTATTATTATGTCAAGGATAGCCAGCAGATAGAAACATCAGGCTTAGTGGATAAAGAAAGAGAAATATCTGTGTAAGGAAATATTATTCTGACTTAAAATGAGATCTTCTGGGGGAATCAATAACCCTGACCTCAAGCAGTACTACAGAGCAATTGTGTTAAAAACTGCATGGTATTGGTACAGCAACAGGGAAGTAGATCAATGGGATAGGATTGAAGACCCAGAAATGAACCCACAGACTTATGGTCACTTGATCTTTGATAAAGGAGCCACAACCATCCAGTGGAAAAAAGATAGCCTTTTCAACAAATGGTGCTGGTTCAACTGGAGGTCAACATGCAGAAGAATGCGAATTGACCCACTCTTATCTCCTTGCACTAAGATCAACTCCAAGTGGAACAAGGACCTCCACATAAAACCAGACACACTGAAACTATTAGAAAAGAAACTTGGGAAGACCCTGGAGGACATGGGCACAGGGGGAAAGTTCCTGAACAGAACACCAATAGCTTATGCTCTAAGATCAAGAATTGACAAATGGGACCTCATAAAATTACAAAGTTTCTGTAAGGCAAAGGACACTGTCAGAAGGACAAAACGGCAACCAACAAAGTGGGAAAAGATCTTCACCAACCCCACATCCGACAGAGGCCTAATATCCAATATATACAAAGAACTCAAGAAGTTAGACCCCAAAGAACCAAATAACCCTATCAAAAATGGGGTACAGAGCTAAACAAAGAATTTTCACCAGAAGAAATTCGGATGGCCGAGAAACATCTTAAGAGATGTTCAACATCATTAGTCATCAGGGAAATGCAAATGAAAACAGCCCTGAGATTCCACCTCACACCAGTCAGAATGGCTAAGATTAAAAACTCAAGAGACAACAAGTGCTGGCGAGGATGTGGAGAAAGAGGAACACTCCTCCACTGTTGGTGGGATTGCAAAATGGTAAAACTGCTCTGGAAATCAGTTTGGCAGTTCCTCAGAAAATTGGGCATGTCACTTCCAGAGGACCCTGGCATACCACTCCTGGGCATATATCCAGAGGATTCCCCTGCATACAATAAAGACACATGCTCCACTATGTTTATAGAAGCCTTGTTTATAATAGCCAGAAATTGGAAGGAGCCCAAATATCCCTCAAAGGAGGAATGGATACAGAAAATGTGGTATATTTATACAATGGAATACTACTCAGCAATTAAAAATAATGAATTCATGCAATTTGTAGGTAAATGGTTAGATCTGGAAAATATCATCCTAAGTGAGTTAACCCAATCACAAAAGAATATACATGAAATGCAATCACTGATAAGTGGATATTAATGAGTCCAGAAGCTCTAAATACTCAAGGCACAATTAGCAAGTCAAATGATTCCCAAGAAGAAGAAAGGAGAGGACCCTGGGCCTGTAAAGATTGGATCCAGTTTTGTAGACCCAGAACAGAGAAATCGTGTGTGTGTGTGTGTGTGGGGGGAATGATTGGGGAATAATTGGGGGGAAGAAGAATTATGGGACGTATGGTGGGGGGGGCACTGGGAAAGGGGAAAGTCTTTGGAATGTAAACATAGAATATAGAAAATAAAAATTAAAAAAAATGAGATCCTGTTACATTCTACTACATAGATTATGTGTGGTACATTATAATAAGGAAAATAAGACATTTGTAAAAGCCAAATGCTGCATAATTGCATGTATATGAAGTTTATTTAACACAAGAACTTAAAGGATCCGAGTAGAATTGTGGTTGTCGTAGTCTAAAGAGGAGTGGGTAAGGCAGAGGTGATATTTGGTGAGGCTAGAGTTTGGGTTTTCCAAGTTTAGAAAGCTCCAAAGATCGTGTGGGTAACATTATCAATATGTATTAAAGACTATTAAACAGCATTTGTAAAAACAATTAAAACTAATTTTTTTTGTATTCAAGACTATTAAACAGCACTTGTAAAAACAACACAGTAAATTGTTTTCTTTGTTATTGTGGTTGATGGTGGTAAATTTTATCTCACGCTATTTTATCTGACTACAACAGCAGAGAAAAACCCTGAGAATATGTTATCAACTTCTAGGAGAGGAAGAAAGGTCAGCAAGTGTTGGTGACATGTGAAGCATTCAGCAACTGACCTGTCAGGACAGCAGTCAGTCTAGATAAGAAACCTCAGGCTTTTCCAAATGATTTATATCAATAAAGTGTGGTTTTAAATCGTCTCTCTCCTTCACTCTGTCTCTCTGTCTCTGTGTCTGTCTGTCTGTCCGTCCGTCCGTCGTCTCTCTCTCTCTCTCTCTCTCTCTCTCTCTCTCTCTCTCTCTCTCTCTCTCTCTCTCTCTCTCTCTCTCTCTGTGTGTGTGTGTGTGTGTGTGTGTGTGTGCATTTATAAAGCATGTATGGAGGTCAGAAGACAGCCTCAGCTGTGGGTCTTCACCTCCCCGCCCCCTTGTTTGAGACATTGTATCTTGTTGACCTTTGCATTTGTCACAGTTAGCCAATGAGCTTCTAGGTACTCTCTTAGCTCCACCTCCTGTCTTGTTATAAAAGCCCTGAGATCACAGGACTTTCCTGTACTGCCATGTCTAGTATTTATGTGGGTTCTGGGGATTTGAACCTTGCGTGTTCATGGCAAGCATTCTACACACTGTGCGCAGCAAGCATTCTATGCACTGAGAGATCTCTCTAGGCCCCCAGAGTGACTTTTTGGGTTATTCAAGATGGAATATTGAGAACACTACTTCGAACAGAAATAACTCATATTAGTATCTTTAAGAGTCGTTTAACATCCTATTTCTTCTTTCAAATCTTGTCTGAAAATAGTTAATTTTTATAATTGCCCCCTACCTACATCTTCTCCGAGTATTAAAAAAAATCATATTCATTGATCCCAATTATCTTTACAAACTTTTATGTTTCATCCTGTACAAGATGAACAACAGCAGCAGTTATAGTGCTCATTATCAATAGTTATTTGTGAATCAAAATGCATATTGATTGATACATGGCTATAATTAGTTTTATCTGCAGCAACATATTCTGTTGCTGTACACATGTGTAAATTTGTCATTATCGATCCAAGCCAAATTTGCCAGCCCATATCCAGCTTGAAAAGCAGCCATTGTGTCCTCAAGTCACACCTCCTTCAGTGGAAAATTTCAGAGCAAACAGAACAAACAAACACCTAGTTCTTCTGACTCATACATATCCCACACAGAGGAACATAACTCCTGCTGGATGTGTAACTGACATTTGTAGAAGCATAAAGCAAAACTATATCAGCAAATACAATAGCAATTTCCCTTATAATTTGCATGCCACTAATATAATACAGGGGACACCAGTATATTTGTAAATCCTACTCCATTACTTTCTTTCTAGCACATACGTACAGACACACAGACACACAGACACACACACACACACACACACACACACACACACACACACCTTAATAACTTACCTGGTTGTTTTATAAACCATTCAATATCAACATGTCATACACTTCGGGCGATAGAGAATATGACTTAGTGTTGCCTTAGTTATTTCAGTTTCTTTTTTGCAGGAAAGTTGTCAATTTTACCCTGAAAAATTATCATTAGGCTCCCATTCTGGAAAAAATATGTAATTGGTTTACAAGAGAGGAGACTGCGCATTTTGAAAACTCTGTGAAAGCTTTTATGCCTCTTGCCCCTGGTTTGCTAATGGTTTCAACAGAAAATGCACTGAGAAGAATTGACCACAGGTTCAAAAAAATGTTCATTTCTCAGATATGAATATATCCATAATTTCTTATACAGATTTACCAGGCCTACACAGAGGGTCACATCACAGGGTGTCCTGGGCTTGCGGTGTCTGTCATCCATGACTCCTGGTTTTAGCAATTTGTTGACTTGGCAATTGTTGCTACATTTATGTTTAACATTTATACTATTTATTAAATAAATTCTATGGAAGCATTGACTCATTTTCTGATTTTTTTGGTATATAAAATAATAGCTATAAACAACATGGATTGATTCTAAAACAGTTTATTGACTGAGATGACTCCTACCTTCAATGCTAAATACAGTATATTTAACTGGTTTAGAATTGTAGTTCAGGTGAGCTCTTCAGTCATGAGCTAGTGGTTAAGATCATAATCAAATGTGTTCCACTTCTCCTTTGGACTCCTAAGTATTATGTATGTTTGTGTGTGGAAGATAAAGGTCAATATCATGGTTCTTTTCACAACTTTCCCATCTCAGTTTGTGAGGCAGGTGTTCTCACTTTATTGGGAGCTCACGAATTTGGCTCCACTGAATGGGCCCCAAACCCCATGGATACTCTTCTTTGTCTTCCCAGCGCTGGGATTACAGGCACATGCCTCCACGCCCAGCTTCTGAAACGTGTCCTATGGAGGTACAACCAGGCTCCTGTGCTTGCATCATCAGTGTGTTGCCAGCTGAACATCTTCTCTGGACCGTCTCATCTGTTTTGAAGGCTCTTCTCTCCCTACTGTGTTTACATTCTCTTCTGTCCTCAAACCTTCTCTCTCACTTCTGAAGGGGCTCCAGACGCACTAAGCATGACAACCATGGCTTCGGCAGGCCTTACCCTTTTCCCATTTTCTCTTTGTGCCACCCACTGTTACATTCCTAAAGCTGGCCACCAAGGTCTATTCCCTTATTTGGTCATTTCTTCCCCCTGAGGCTGACCAACAAGGGTCAGTTGTCAAAGTGTTGAATTCTAGTAATTGAAATCTACTAATTGTTGCCTTAATTAAGATGTCTAATCAAAATTAAACACGTCATCCTACCCCTGGTTTTCCTTTACATCTATAAACTGCCATTTGCCTTTGGGCCCCATCAGTCTCCTTTCTGTCCAGAGGCAGTGCTTTGTTCCTCACGGCTAACATCCTGTCCTCATCTTTCTTCTTCCCTCTCACTGGTCCTCTATCTTCTGTGTCTTTGTCTTTTATTCCCTGGTCTTTGTCTCTCTGTGTCAAATGAATCTCCCTTGGGCTAAGAACTTGGTCTTGGAGTATCCTGTGCCAATATCTTTCTGATCACCTTCTACACTTGTCCTTATCCTACTCTGAACGTAACCACTCTCAAATCATTTCCATGTTTTTTCTTTATGTAACATTCTCTGAATTAAATAGTCTATGTATTTATATATCTATGTATATATATATTATCTATCATTTTTCTATCATCTATCTATCTATCTATCTATCTATCTATCTATCTACCTATCCATCTGTCTATCTATCTATCTATCTATCTATCTATCTATCTACCTACCTACTTACCTATCTCCCTCCATTTCTATCTCTATCTCTGCTTATGGATGCTTGATCCTATGATTATTGTGTCAGAGGTTAGTGATGTAGTAAACAGTAGAGATGTCAGTGAATGCCAGATATTATGTGGAAGTCAGTAGACAGAGATTAGAATATGTAGAAAGAGATTATTTTAGCTGGATAAAAAAAATGAACTATGAAGAGAAAATGATATGAAAGTTCAATTCCTACTTGACTTAAAAATCATATCAGTTATTTAACCTGTTGAAAACTTGCTCTCTTTTATTTTTATTTTGTATCTATATCCTGGCTGCAGTTTTTCCCTCCTTTTCCCACTTTCTATATCTCCCCACCACTTTGCCTCTCCCTCGGATCCACTTCCACCTCCTCTCAGAAAACATCAGAAGTCTGGTAGCTATAATGCTATGGAATTGGTATAAACAGTTTTGAAATAATTCCTCCAGACAATGTCTGTCATACTGCTGTCTGCTTGTAGCAAACAAACATCTTAGTATTTAAAGAGAGAAAGGACCTCCCTCTAAATATCTTGGTGGGAATTTTGGAGTGTTATAATTCTTCTTGAAATTCAAGTATATATAAATATATATGATTCTACTTGAGCTGCAAGACTTTTTAAAATATAAGAAGATGAATAAACGTTACTTCAGAGGAAGGGAAAGAGCTCGATGATGTGCTGGAGAGATTAGTCAATGCGGATAAAGAGTTTACAGCAAAATGCATGGACATTTGGATGGTTCTTCTATTGGGCTAGTGGGAGTTGAATTTTGAAAGAGAGATCAGTGGATGGAGATGCAGGGAAGAGGTGAAGTGCCTCTGGGTAAAGGGGTCTTAGGCTTGGCTCACTGGGTAAAGAGGTCTTAGACTTGACTCACTGGGTAAAGGGGTCTTAGGCTTGACTCACACTGAATCCAAGACTCAGAAGTGACACTTGGAGAAGACAGCAGAAGCATGGGATGCATCAGAAATCTAGAACACAAACAGATTCTATCTGTACAGCATTTAAAAAATAGTAGGTTTTGAAAATGTTTTCTTTTTTTTCTTTAACTTTCCATTGACTCTTGGTGACTCAAGCAGTCCAGTCCCACCCATCCCCCTGTTTCCTCATAGCCACTCTTTGTCCTTGCAACCCATCCCTGCCAAAAAAAAAAAACCCATGCAAATGAAAAAAATCCCCAAAGCTTACAAAATATCGCATCATGGAAGATACAGTATGCTATAGTGTGTCCCATAGTATGTCCCCCTGTCCACACATATTCACTTACTATTATTTTTGCTGAATGGATATGACCAGTTGTGGGTCTCTGTCTTTATTAATGTTTAATGCAAGAGAAGCTTTTCCAATGATGGTTAAGTAATGGACTAATTTTTGCTAGAGCAATAAGCCATTAGGAGTAATTGTACTTTCATATCCCTCCAGCAAAAATAATAGTAATCAGCTGTTTTCTAGGGATAACCTTTGACCTGTCTAGCCACATGCTCTTGGAGCCCTGATAGGAGTGCTAGGTATGAGTTCTGTCTTTTTAGATCCAATCCGAAAGTGATTGATATTCTCATAACATTCATGTTATTACTGATCCAATGAGCATACCTTGCTCGACCAGATGCTGTTGTTGCTTTCATGATGAGACAGCTGTGTGAGATAGATAACTATTTTTCTCCTCTAGTAGTATGCATGATACTTTCCAATATTCTGAAACTGGCCAGTAAAGATGACGCCTCCAGATCAGTACCTCTCTGATTTTCTATATTGTGTGGCTTCATGCAATATGTGTATCTTCAGCAATAGTTTCTTCCCAGAGAGTCCTGGAAGGGACCCAAGAGCACTGGAAATAGCCTGTAATTGTATGAAGGTTTATGGAATGCCTTTGGCCAACAATTCAAAATGATGTAACCTGTTTCAGACATTGGTTTTTTATTTGCAACCATGTGGTATCTAGTTGGGGTATTAACCTCCAGTTATAGAATATGCCAATTTAAAATACTTTTATATGCATATATTTCACAGTACTAGGTTTCCACATGGTTTCTCAAAAGGTCTGTAGTGGTATTTCTTCCTCTTCATATTCCATGCTCCACTCTTACTATCCCCACTCACTTAATCCTTTCTGGTTCATCATTTTTTTTTTTTTTGCATTATGTCACTACTGGATTCTATCTCCTGTTCCTTGAAAGGTTCCCTCCCCTGTCACCCCCGTGGCCCCTCATTAGTTTTCTAGCATCTGTGAGTATTTAAAATGGAGCATGCAGAGCTAAACATTCAAAGCTAATATTCACATGAGAGAAATCATGATTTATTTGTTTTGCTGGGCCTGGATTACCTCACATAAGAATGGTTGCTTCCAGTTCCGCCCATTTACTTGTGAATTTTGCTTTTTCTTGATTGCTCAATAACATTCCAGTGTGTAAATATGCTATATTTTCATTATCCATTGACCAGTTGATGGACCTGTAGGCTGCTTCTATTTGGCAGAGGGGTGATGTCTAGCATACACAAAGAACAACAAGAACAACAAAGGAAAAAAGAGCAAAAAATAAAATAACAGTCAAACTAAAAATACAACATGGAGCTAAGCGGAGTCGTCAAAAGTTGAAATATAAATGGCTGAGAAACAGTTTTTAAAATGTGCAGGGGTTTGGAGAGACATTTCAGAGTTTATGAGCACTAATTGCTCTTTCAGACAACCTGATTTAGGTTGCCAAACTCACAAAATGGTCTTCATCTTGTTGTTTGAACAGGTAAGACCCCAATAGACTCATGTGTTTGCATGTGTGGCCCATGGCTGTTTGCATGTGGCTTACTATTAAGAGAGAGGTGTGGCCTTGCTGGAGGAAGTGTGTCACTGTGGGGGGTGGGCTTCAAGGTCTCTGAAGCTCAAGTCAGATTTTTCCTTGCTACTTGCTGATTAGAATGCAGAACGCTTGAGCCCTCCAGCACCATGTCTGCCTGTAGGATGCCATGCTTCTCGCCGTGCTGATGATAATGGACTAAAACTCCTAAACTGTGAGCAAGCTTTAATTGTAAGAGTTGCCTTGGCTGTGGTGTCTCTTCACAGCAATGAAACCCTAAGACAAAATCAACTCCCGTTGATCTGATGCCCTCTTTTGCCCTCGTCAGGCACTGTATGCTTATGGTGCATATATATTCATATATGTGTGTGTTCACACACACATACATATCCAAGAAAACCTTTCATACTCATAAAATAAAATAATAAATCTGGTTTTACAAAATCAATCAAACAACAACAATAAAAGCCAAGCACTCACCAATCATTATCCCTCAGGAAGAGCAAATTAAAACCACACCAAGATTTAATTTTGCCCCAGTTAGAATGGCTAAGTTTAACACAAAAACAAATAAACAAATTACAAAACCAAGTATCAGTAGATGTTGGCATGGACATATAGAAAAGGAAATACTTATGCATTATTGGTGATAATATGAACTGGTCAAACCACTATGGAAATCAGTGCAGAAGTTCTGGAAAAAAGCCAGAACTATATCTACCACATCATTCAGTTATCTACCACCCCTAGGCCTGCCTCAAGGACTTTACATCTGACTGGAGAGAAGCTCGCTCACTCACGCTCATTGCTATTCTGCTCACAACAGCCAGGACACATTTGTAGAGTTTTAACACTTGTCATATGTCAAAATCTTAGTTTTGCACTTCTAGTTCCTGGCTTTTACTGACTTCCAAAAACTCAAGCGCAATGGGAACTAAGATATATTCTTTGAGATTTGAAGGACTCTAAGGAGCAGGGTTACTCTGGTGAGTGAATCCTTTGCACTTCAGTTCTTTTGATGAGGACAAGGTACTCTTTTTTATATCAAAGTATTCTTTGGTATAAAGAAATCTGAGAAAGCTGACAGGTCATAGGATACATGAGTTAGGTAGGACTGGGCTGGGATTCCAGCTTCTTCAGAGATATAAATTTAACATAATTTAAATTTTGAGGGGCTCTCCACTTTTGAAGGATGAGAACCACAATTGTGACATGCTGAGAAATCTGTGAGCATCAAATAAGTCAACTATGTATGCTGGCTACTCTATGGATGATAGTAAATAAATGTTCCACTTTGGTGCATTTGTGTGTTCTCTGATAGTTCTGTTCCAAAAATGATTTATCTGATTCTTGGGAAGTTAAGAAGCGCACACCGAGCATCTGATATATGTATGTAGGCTCTGTTATGGAGAATACCACTCTTACTAAGTTCACAGACACATATATTTCACAGCTCAGAGCTTCAGCTAATGAATGCGTTGAGCACAAACGTAACTCACATTTAAGCCTGGATGGTCCTGTGGCATTGTGCTCTCTGCAAGTTGGTGCCACAGTCTCACGTCTAATGGAAAGATGGTCATAAGCTGATGTTACGGCATGCTGTTTAGCCCGCAACCTATCACCTCTTCTTGATGCCATCCTAATTTAATCTTGACACGGAGACACTTATAATGAGACAAAATTATTAATAATGATAATTTAGTCAGGTAAATAAAGTTCATATTCATTTCATCTTGTTCCTCATGAGAGGTGAAGTAGTGTCAGGGTTGTGAATCAGAGTTTCACATTCGAATAATGAGAAATCATATCTTCCTGCCTTTGCATCTAAGAGAAGGAAATAAGGTTATTTCCATCTGACTCCAAAGAATAAAGAAAAACAATCTGCAAAGGTCTCTACTCATGTCTCCTCTCATTATTCTACTTCGAAGGGAGATAACAGAAAGGCAGCAAGATGAGTTCAGTGTATTTGTGTGCACCCTGGAAATGGCAAAACAAATATCTATTTCCACCCAGAACTGTCTTGGATCACTGCAGCAGTGTTTTTAGGAGGGTCTCAAATCTCCCAGGATGCATACAGTGATGTGCAGCATGTCACACATTTACACAAGACACTTATTCAGCATAAAGTATCTTCACGGGGGCCGTGCCGCCCCTCCCCCTCATTTCCACTTTCCATCCCACAGTCCTCCCTTGGGAAGATGCGTGCCCGTTCCATTTATGCTCAGCACCAGCGTTGCCATGGAAACTCTCCTCCTTTTCTCTCTCCTCCCCAGTTACCAAGCACAGCTCTGGACTCTGTGCCAAGACCTCCTCTGTACAGACTCAATATTCTTTCAATGTTTAGACAAATCTGTTGGAAAACCTTGTTTACATTTTTCCCACAACACCATAGCTTCGCGTCAGGGGCCATCCATTTCCCATGGATCTACTCATATTCTGGACTTGGTTTCTTTTCCCTTTTCTCCACCATAGCTCTAAAATAAAATTGTATCATTTGGTATGATTCTTAATAGGACATAAAAGGTAACTCTGGGTCACAGAGTCCACTTTTACAGCCAATTTTATCCAGTCCAGAGTAGAATTTAATACTTTTTTGTACACTAGATTTTTTTTTACTTTAAAATATTTTTGTTTTAACAAATGCATCGTTAACACATGTTTAAAAACAAGAAACTTTCATTTCAATTGGCTCTGATATCATGTTTGTTACGGTACATCCATGAATCTTATGTTATGCCAGACATTAGTATTCAGATATACAAATTGTATGTTGTTATCCCATTGCTTAACTTCATAGCTATATTTTAGGCTGCACATTTTCTGTAGAGCTTTAAAATCTTGTTTATGCAATTCACTGATGAAACTAAACCAATATTAATGTTGTTGGAATAACATTTTATCCTCCCCATTTAAAAATTAGCAATTATGCCTATGGGATTCCTAAATGTTAAAAGTAGGTTTAGCTTTTAAAAAAAAAAAAAGTGCTTACTTTGCCTTTTTATTTTAAGAAAGTTGAATAGGTCAGTTCAACTCAGTGAACTGGTTGTCCCACTCTTCTGACATTTACATATTTTCATTCTAAACACATGCATTTTAAAATCCTTACTAGGAAAAAAAATACCTCTAATCAACAGAAGAGGGAGCAATATTCCCTCCTTTTTGACATAAAAATACTGTGGGTCTGTTTTCTCACCTTTCCCTCCTAAACATAAGCCTCCTCTGTCATAATCTCTGCTGCTGCTTTTCTCTCCCCCTTTTCTAATTTTTTTTTGAGGGGTGGTGGAGGAGGGGTGCGCAGTGGTGGCGGGAGTAGGACCACCCAGTTCGATCAAGGAATTCAAAGGTTAAATTCTTTCTGGTTTGTTACTATCTCTCAGGATATAGTTAAATGTTAGAAATCTTTGTCTTCTACTGTATATTTTTTACTTGCAACAATACTTACGGGAATGAAATGCACTGCACCTCTTTACAGAGAAGCCAAGACATTGCGCGGGCAGTGGAGTGAATGTGACCGTTTTCCAGCTTGCCTGAGCGAGAGAGACTCATTGTTCTTCCTCGGAGCAGAGTAGGAACCGCGGCACATCTGAATAACAGAGTCTTTTCTGCCTGGAGCAATCCTGGATTGTTACAGTCTAGAGGCCAGCCATGCTGTCACCGGCACAAATTGATTTAACCATCAATTGCTGTGGTCATTAAAGCTGCTAAAAGTCCCCGCCAAACTGATGAATTGCAACTGAATGTGAAATGAGTGTCTAAGTCTTTTTCCCACCACCTCATATCAAAGGCTATTGTATCCTTGCAAAGTAAAGGGTCGGGGGTTCAGGCTGCTGTTCAACAATGGGCTCTGTCAAAGGACAGAGCCCCATTCACACATGCACTCCCAATTACAGTTTGCTTTCCATACCTTATTGTATGAAATTTGCATCCAACTAATACATTGAATTATTGGCATACTTTGGGTGTCAAAGGAGTCATTGAATGATTTGTCCTTGAAATACATGGAATCCAAAGCAGCTGCTGGTTCTTGTCTTGACAATGGAACGATTCCCTGGTTTTCCAATGCCTGCAAATGGACTAATTTTCTCCCAGCTCACAGTTAGCAATTGTGGAAGCGATACACAATTTTTTTCCACATTCACAACTGTAAACCCATTTCTAGAGTTTTTGAGAGGAGATACAGAAGAGGAATGGCACAATCTTGTCTAACAGTTTCATATAAAAATTAGTATAAAATTGGCCTCCTTGAGGCCAATCATTTATTATTATTATTATTATTATTATTATTATTATTATATTACTACTTCTTTGCTGAAAGTAAAAGGACGCACTGTAAAATTAAAACCAAGATGAACCAGACAGAAGAACTTTTATTAATTCTTTTAGAAAAAAATTGTAAAGAGGAAATTTTCAGATTTTAAAATTAAGCTCCTCAAGGGTTATGAACTGGCCACACGGCACATGGACTCACATGTATCTTGCTATAATATTTAGCTGATTTAGCTGAGAACTGAGTTTGCGGACATGAAGGATCACGAAAAGGCAGTCCTCCAGGTTCTGACACTGCAAAGGCAGCAGGGAATTCAGGAGACCTTGGGTTTGCTCTCCTTGTTTGGTTTTTCTTAGCAGATACTCATCGGCAGGACATTTCTCTTTACCTCGAGTCTTGACTTTAATATGTCACATAATTTAAGTTATGTATGTGCTTGCGTATGAGACTTGAGCAAGCTCGTCGTGGCGTTGTGACATTTATGTTTTCACTGTGCTCTTAGGGGCAGTTCTGTAAGAGAGACATGCTTTGGGACATCCAGAGGAAGAGAGCATCCTTTGCAGTCCCAGCAACACGTGGTGTTTATTTTCCTTCCCTGATTCATCCTGCTCAGCAGTATCATCAACTGAGCAAAGACCAGATGTGGAAAACAAAGTCAGTGTGATTTGATGTTGGAGCAGGGGGTGAGATGGGAGAAAGAAAGCAAAGCCATTGGTCACCACGGTGCCACAGAGAACACAGGACAAAGAGGGGACCTTCACCACAAAGGTCAGAGGTTCAGACCACACACATATTAATAATGAGTTGGCAGACAGATCCAGGTTTGTGTTTTCCTAGACTCTATTTACCATAGACTGTGAGTCGCCATTGACTGTGTGTAGAAATCCATCAGCACGAACTGTTACATTGGCCCCCAATTCTAAACAACCCTTGAAGAAGGTCATTTGATTCTTATCTCTAAGGACCTTTTGCTCCTCCTCCACCTAAAACAGGGCCCTGGGGAGAAAATGCTCCCTTAATATTATAGAGAACCCTCCTCCACAAAACCTGATCCTGAATTATATTGTAAGCCAGGTGGGGCAGCCATTTCACACACACACACACACACACACACACACACACACACACACATGCCTGGTGAGGAACTACAGCATAGTGGAGATGGAACTTAATGCCCAAATAAATTCTTTTAATATTTTTTAGATTAAAAAGTGACCATCAGAAACATTACACTGATTTTTAAGATGAATTGCACAGTAATACAGTCTCCTAAATTCACCTTAATTTGCCTCTGATTTTTATTCTGAACTGACAACTTATAATTATTTTTTAAACATAGTATAGCAACAAAATACCAGCATTTACCACGATTATAAATTTTTGTTTTGATTTATTTAAATGTCCTTGAATTGAAATGAAAAGCCCTTCTTCATTTGTTTAGTTAAATGATATTAAGTTGCTAATATATATATATGTATATACATATATATATGTATATATATATATATATATATATATGCTTATCCTGGGACATATTGTAAGTTTCCTATAAATGAATGAAAAAGTAGGGTATATTAGCTTTTTAAGCCCTATAACCAACTTAAAATTCAAGCTTAAATTTTTGATTATTAGTATCAAATCATTATTTTATTACTTATTTAATTGGTATTTTATTGAATATGTACTTCAGACAGTTTGATGAGAGTTTTAGCACCATTTCCTTCAAACTCAAGAGAATAGTAAACCTGCCTGCTTTAATGTTTAAAAATTAAAATACATATAATTAGACAGTGAATATAGTCTCACAGTACTATTACACTGAGATGTATAAGACATATATTTACTTCCTTTTGTAATTGCTGGAAATTGAGAATTAGGATCTGTTAATGGGTGCTGGGAAGATGGAGGAGGGGTCAGGAGTGCTAGCTATTCAGACATGAGACAACGGTTCAGATTCCAGTAGCACCCAGGTGGAAGGCAAGAGTCCAGAGTGAGCCTGTAAACTTAGATTCTAGGAAGGCGCAGACAGTGCGATCAGTGGGGACGGCTGGCTTTTAGCTGAAAGGGAGAGTCTCAAAGGGATTTGTAGAGAGTGGTAGGGAGGGGCACCTGACAGTTTGGACACTGTGCCTGCACACATGCGTGTTCTGGCAAACATACATGTACCCGTACCATAATACTCATGACAAATTCATACACACACACATAAATGGATTAAGATAAATAAATAGATCCTAATTTCTACTAATGTTCTGATGTCACATGTTGAGATAATGTTGATTAGGACTTTGGTTATGTATATGGAAGATTCATTTATTATATTATAGTGTTTTGGAAATAATTGAAGATTGAAGTGTGATACAAATAATCTTCAATTTTTCTAAACAAAAACATTAGACTCTTCAGGTTATAACTTTTGTTTAAACTTTCATTCTCAAATTAAAGGCTATCAGATTTTTATGTTTCAGTACATTTTCTCACAGAATTAGAATTCATTATATTATATACTACATTTATTTAAATCAGTATAGTGTATATTGATATATCTTAATGTTCTTTAAAGTACTTTTTTAAGTGTTTGAGAATATTAATTTTAAGTGTTAAATGTTCAAGACTTTCAATTTCAAATGAGAGTAGACTTGTTTTATTTTCACTTCATTCACAATGTCATTTAACTAGTTGGTTATTATTTGTCAATATTAGACACCAAAAGTAGGTCTTCACATATACTAGGCAAACACACTACCCTCAGCCCTTCAAAGCAACCTTTGATTTTTCTTGAGAATCTTTCTTTCTATCATCTAATAGATAATATCATCCTAATCATCTAGCATTGTGGCATTTTGTAGATGTTATTTTTTCCAGTAGTTTATATTTACATTCTGTTGTATAAGTATCACATAGACAAAGTATCACTTCCAGTATTTTCAGTTTGCTCAGGTACATTTTTTGACTTGTAGTAATGCTTCAGGTGAATTTGAGAAAGTGGCGTTTTGTGTGCCTGTTGGATAGATGTCAGTTACGGGTGGCTCATTGGTAATGTTGATGAGTTGCATGATGTCATTTCTGATATTTTTCACTTGTCTGATCAGCCTATATCATGTAGATAGCTGCAGACCCCTACAGCTGTTAAGTTAATGATCTCCTTTAAATTGTATCAGTATTTGCTCATGTCCGTTAATGCCTACTGTTGGGTACAGGCGCATTAAGTATTGTGATATTGCCATGGAAAACTGAGAGTTCATGATGATGAAATGCCCTTGTTTATCTTTGATCATCTGTTTCCTTGGCAGAAGGTGTCTCTGTCTGAAACAAGTACAGCTCTCCCTGATTGCTCTTCTTTGGTATTGGTCTGGTATATCTTTTTTGGACTTTTAATTTGATCTACTGTGTACACACTTGTACCTTTAACATTTTTATTACTTAAATTCATTCTTCGACAAACTTAGTCATATATATGATACAATTCTGATTGGTGTCACCCACCCTTTTCCCTCTCTTATCACTGTCAATTCCCCCTTTCCCTACAAATTCCTTCCCTTCCATTTCTCTGTGACAGGATTGTCCCTGTCTAATCACACTAAACTAATAGGGCAGCAGGAGGCTTGTGATTGAACAGGGAAAAGGGAGGCAGAGCTAAGAGTTACAGGGACAGAGCGTGTCTCAGGGAAAGAGAGAGGCCAAGATGGAAGAGAATAAACAGGAAGAAGAACCTGAACCAGTGTGACTTTAATTAGCCACAGGTAGTTATGATATTAAAGGATAGAATAACTGGGATATTTGTCTAATCTACGGGGGGCAGCTTTTATCATTATCAATTTGTTCTGAAATTATTGTATTGACGTCTTATGAATTGAAAATTTATTGATACATAAATCTGTTTGGTTAATTATAAGCTTCCAGAGTTTTATTTGATGGGTTGATGGGTGTTGTGACAACTGACCATGGGGTGGAAGGTCGCTGCAGGGGCTAGCAAGAGAGTTGTCAGAAGCAGAAGTGCAGAAAGCCTGAAGGTCTGGACCCAATGGAGAGTTGGTGGGAAGACAGCAGCTGGAGCTTGGAGAGTTGGCAGATTTGTTTTTAATATTTCCAGAAACATTTCCCTTTTTGTTTTAATTTTATGACCCACTAAGTTTAAGTAGGGCAGCCTGTATGATCATGGATTTGGAACTGATCACTGGATCCTGATGGGCTCATGGGTGGGTTATTGACCACTGGAGTCTGGTGGGCTTATGGGTGGGTTACTGACCATTGTACCCTGATGGGCTTATGGGTGGGTACCACTGGAGACCATAATTCCCCCTCTACTAAAATTTACCTGTCTCTGTATTTAAAGTGAGTTTATTGTGACAGCATTGAGTTTGGTATTGTTTGATTTTCTGGGAAGAGTCTTCCCATATAGTCTAGGCTAGGCTGGTATTTAGTATATAGTCCAGGCTAGTTTCAAACTTATATCAAGTATCCTCCGGTTAACTGAGTACTGAAATTAAAAGCATGTGCTATCACCCTTAGCTTGGGCCTTATTTCTCGATGAACTCTGACAATGCCTTCTTCTTCCTCCTCCTCTTCTTCTTCCTCCTCCTCCTCTTCTTCTTGTTTCTCCTCTTTCTCGTTCTTCTAGCTCAGTGAATCTCAAACTTCCTAAGGCTCTGTCCCTAATTTCACACAGTTCCTCATGTTACGGTGATGCCCAACCATAAAATTATTTTGTTGGCACTTCATAACTATAATTTTGCTACTGTTATGAATTGTAATACAAATATCTCACGTGTATGATATCTGATATACGACCCCTGTGTGCGTCCTGTCCCACAGGCTGAGAACTGCTGCTCTCTCAAGGCCATTTTATTAGAGAAAAATAAACACCCCAGGAAAGGTGTGAGTCTCAGCAGCTGCACAAAGGAGAATGGAAGAGAGATAAGGAAAAAGCTACGTCACTGTTGTTGTCAGTAAGCCACATGGAGACGAGATTCAGGGAAATGACGAAGCCCACCGTGTTGTGGAAGTCCAAAATGTTAGGGAAAGACTGTGTTAGGGGTTGGGAATTTTGAGAACAAAAAGTATGTTATCTCATTCAAGGGATAATTATTCTGTGTGTGTATTTAGCATGGCTTGGGCAAACACAGACATGCTGCTTTCTGTCAGCTTGCTTTTCTGAAAGCAAAATTTTCCTTGTCTTTTATCTCTGCTTTTTAATATGCATTGATGTTTTGCGTGCACGTATGTCTGCATGAGGGTGTCAGATCCCCTGGAACAAGAGTTACAGGTAGTTGTGAGCTGTGATGTAGGTGGTAGGAATTCAGCCTTTGTCCTCTGTAAGAGCAGCCAGTGCTCTTAACTGCTGAGCCATCTCTCAAGCCTTATTTTAATCTCAGTTCTAAGCATCTTCTGTTTTCAACATTGCCCCTTCTGATGAGGTAACTTTAACTGCTATTAGGGAACTGGGGTGAGGAATGATTTTGCTTCTTCAAGCTGAATGAGAAATCAAGTGTGAAAGTCAAGGTACCTCTCCAGTTGTCCTAATCTAAAGAAACCCCCAAAGTTCATGGGTGGTTTTATTTGTGTGGCTTTCAGGAGGAGAGAGGAAATGGAGTCCTTTAGTAGCTGCTAAAAAGGCAGGGGAGTAAGACATAGTAACCATGGTTATTAGTATTAGAAAGACAAGATGGGAAGCCTGGAAAAAAAAACAAAGTATATTAAAAATATTTGAATCAAAACCTATTAGGATCTCTTGATGGGATCAAAGGAGCATCTGTCCACTAGGCTGCTTAGTTTTCCTTTGGCTTCTAAGGTTGCACTGGAGGGTGATAAACCTTGGGTCTGATTTAAGGCTCTTTGATGCTTGTGGGGGATCTCCCTGTGAGGTCTTTCCCAGGTGGTTTCTTAGAGAGAGAGAGAGAGAGAGAGAGAGAGAGAGAGAGAGAGAGAGAGAGAGAGAGAGAGAGAGAGAGAGAGAAATTTAACCATGTTTTGGTTTTTAGGTATAAAGGCCAGTGGGCTTTTCTTCTTTGCTGCAGGCAAACACCGCAGAGTTGAACTGAGCCAGTATTGGGAGTCTTGTATCTGGCAACATTTTTTCTTTTATCAAGAAGAGAATCATCAGTGAAAAATACATGTATAAGTTAACATCTCAAATGATTAAGGTCTCATGTCTAAGAAGTACGATCCCTTGGATTGTCAAAGAAACACACCTATTCACCCATGGCTACACATTTATGCTTTAGTGTTTAAGACCACCTAGATTTCTTCCAAAATTATTATTTTTATTACTATCAAGGCTATTTCAGAATTCAATCTACATGGTCATGTGAAGTTTAGAGGATACTGGCTCCTTTAGTCTTTCATGTCTTTTAGTGTCTCTCTCTCTCTCTCTCTCTCTCTCTCTCTCTCTCTCTCTCTCTCTCTCTCTCTCTCTCCAGTTGTTCTTTCTTTTGAGAATAAGCAAAGGCTTGTTTGACAATGGCTTCACTTGGAAGCAGCAAGGAGAACAATTCCTTTGGGTTGACTCTCTTCTTGACAGATTAGTCACTGGTTAGAATCTGCTCCCTATGACATCCTTGAATGTAAAGACAAGTGTAGTTTCCACACAGACAATGCAGTTTGAGAGATGCCCTGACTGAGAAATGTCGTTTTGTTTCTATTGATTATTTTATTTAATTACATTTCAAATGTTGTCCTCCTTCCAGGTCTCCCCTTTTCAACCCCTCCTTCCCATTCCCCCTTTCCTTTGCTTCCACGAGGGTCGTCCCTCAGCAGAAGAATGGATACAGAAAGTGTGGCTAGTGTTTTGTTTTCTGTGATTTTGGAGTTAAGAAATCATTGCTAAGAGTGAGTTTTCATATTCTAGTGACTTAATGGTCTTGAATTCAATTCTTTAATAGATTTGAGTTGATTTATGAATTTTTTGTGACATAGGGTCCATTTTTACTTTTCTGCATGTAAATGTATAGAATTCTCACTGTCATTTGTTGAAAAGTCTATTTGGAAATCAATAAACTATATTTATTTCATTAATTTTTTACTTTCTGTTTTGTTCCTTTCTTCATTGTGGTACTCTGTGTGTGTGTGTGTGTGTGTGTGTGTGTGTCTGTGTGTATCTGTGTGTGTATGTGTGTATGTGTACTGTATGTTTGTGTGTGTGTGCATATGTTCATACAAATATGACCATCTCTGAGGGGCCAAAGATCAATGTCCAGTATCTTCCTCAATCATTTTTTTTGTGATATTTTTGAGACAGAACTTCTCACTGATTAAACATTTCAATGAGGCTGGTCAGTCAATGTGCTTTAGGGATTTGCCTGACAGCGGGCCCACTATGGTGGTGTTATGGATATGTGTGGCCATGACTTATTTTAAATGGTGTTAAGGATCCAAACTTCATGCTTGTGTGGTAGACACTTCATCAACTGAGCAAGATTCCCATACTCTCCCCCACCCCAAATGCTTTCATGCCAGTAGCACACTGTTTTGATAACAATAGCTTTATGATATGCTTTAAAATCAGGGAATATGATTCAGTTTTTTTTCAAGATAACTCTATCTACACAGATCTACCAAGGATCTTTACCTTTTTGTTTGAAATGACACTGAGAGTTTGATATAAATTATATTACTATGCAAATCAGCTTTTGTAATATAGATAGCTTAATAATATTAGTTATTCAAGTCTTAGAAAATAATTGTAAAAATATATTCTTTAATTTATTTTGACAATGTTTGACATTGTTCATTTAGATTTTTTTACCTTGATAATTTACTCCTAGTATTTTATACTATTACAATGGGATTATTTTCTGTTTTGAATACTCATGTTTACTATAAGAATACTACTAATTTGTATATCTTGATTTTGTAAACCAAAACTTTACAAATTTCCTTTATATGAAACTCCTTTAAAAGTCAAACATGGGCAGAAAGAAAAAGGTTGACAAGAGAGAGTTCCTGAAAATTGGAACCAAAAGAGATACATTTATATAAAATAAAATAATTTTAAGTCAAAACTGTAAAAATATAAATAAATACAAAGAAATTATTATGTAGCAGTCTCAAGTAATACAAAAGGTGTAATAATTATAAATATTCACCCAATTAGAAAACTAACTAAATAAGACAAATATTAATCAATTTGAGTGGAGAGGTTTATATACTGAAAGCAGTAGGAAAGACTTCAGTTTCACACTTTTAATTTAGACAAATCTTGTCTACAAAAAAAATCAATGAAGAAGAGTTTAAGTTGAATACACTTTGTTTCTAGTGTATCTAACAGCAGAATACATATTTTGTTAGACCATAAAACAGGAATTAAAAAATTTAAGAATATAAATATTCATTCAGGTTATCTTTTATAATGGATAAATATTGAAAACAAATATTTAGAAATTAAATGTCATGCTACTTAACATTCCATAAGCCAAGAAGATTAAATGTAACATTAAAAATAATTGAGAGACAAAGGATGAAATTGTAACAAAGCGAACTAAGAGAATGTATTGAACAGTTCCAAGATGATATTTTACAATGGTGTGTACATCAAAAAAGAAGAAACTGCCCTAGTAATGCCATATCTTAAAGCACAGGATAAATAAATAAATAAATAAATGAATAGACACATAAATAAGTAAATGTCAGACCTTGAAGATCAAGACCGGGAACAAACAAAAATAAATGAAAGAGGAAGCATAAAAATAATATACAAGAGTAATGAACTTTAAGCTCTTTTTCCAAAGAGAAATAAAATTGACAAAACTCTCAATGAAAACACAGAAAACAGATTCAAATCAGCAAAATGAGACTCAGAAATGGTGCCACTGAGACACAAGCATCCCAAGGATATCTTTTGAGAAACTAACCACTCCAATGAACAGGATAGTTTGGATGAGTTGAATAAACTCATGAATATTTATATTCTTAAATTTTTTAATTCCTGTTTTATGGTCTAACATTTCTCAAGAATGTGCAAAATATGTATTCTGCTGTTAGGTACAATAAAATGTGCTGTCTAGTAAGAATAAATGAGAAAGAAACACAAAACCTGGGAAAAACCACGAATCAGGAATTTGATCAGTAACAAAAATGTCTCCCTTCAAAGAACAGTTGAGGACCAGGTAGCCTATGATACCCTTTCTGGAAGAACTGATAACCAATCCTTAAAGTCTTAAAGAATAATGATTAAAATGGAGTGTTTCAAACTCATGTGACAAGCCAAGGTTACTTTGGTACCAAATCCATACAGGAATGCTACAAGCAAAATACAAATGCAGCCATAGGACAGTATCCTTGATCAGTAAAGATTCTGAAGCACAGAGCAGAAATACTAGCAAACCAAATTCTATGTTTTATTGAGATCATTTGCTAGGATCAGGTGGATTTTGTCTCAGGGATGCAAGGACGGTTCGCATATAAAAGTCAATAAATGTGAAACACCCAAATGAAAAGGGCACAAACTGTGTGATCATGTCAATAGATGTGAAAAATAATTTAATAAAGTTGAACATCTAGTATGTTTTTTAAATGTCAGAAATAAACACAACAGTCATGATCTTCAACATAAAACTGTCATACGTGAGAAGCCCTTGGCTAACCCTCTCAGAGGTTAACCTTAAATGCCCACCCCAGTTCTGGTCAACACATTGGCAGTCCTAGTCAGGGAAAATTAAGCAATAAAAGGGGGAATGGCTTACATTTCAGAAAGAAAGAAGTAGATTTTTTTTTTTTTTTTTGGTTTTTCGAGACAGGGTTTCTCTGTATAGCCCTGGCTGTCCTGGAACTCACTCTGTAGACCAGGCTGGCCTCGAACTCAGAAATCCGCCTGCCTCTGCCTCCCAAGTGCTGGGATTAAAGGCGTGCGCCACCACACCCAGCTTAGAATTTTTCTTTGTGCAAAGTTTGATGCATGTATTTATATAGAAAATTCTGAAGATGCCATCACAAATATTATCCGAATTGCTTCATTTACTAGAATTAAATGAAAAGAAACTGGGGAAGACCCTTGAGGACATTGGCTCAGGGGGAAAGTTCCTGAACAGAACACCAATAGCTTATGCTCTTAGATCAAGAATAGACAAATGGGATGTGATAAAATTACAAAGTTCCTGTAAGGCAAAGGACACTGTCAAAAGGACAAATCGGCAACCAACAAATTGGGAAAAGATATTCACCAACCCTACATCTGACAGAGGGCTAATATCCAATGTATACAAAGAACTCAAGAATTTAGACCCCAGAAAACCAAATAACCCTATCAAAAATGGGGTACAGAGCTAAACAAAGACTTTTCACCTGAAGAAATTCGGATAGCTGAGAAACACCTTAAAAAATGTTCAACATCATTAGTCATTAGAGAAATGCAAATCAAAGCAACCCTGAGATTTCACCACACAACAGTCAGAATGGCTAAGTTTAAAAACTCAGAAAACAGCAGGTGTTGACGAGGATGTGGAGAAAGAGGAACACTCCTCCACTGCTGGTGGGACCCAGCCATACCACTCCTGGGCATATACCCAGGAGATTCCCCAGCATGCAATAAGGATACATGCTCCACTATGTTCATAGCAGCCTTATATATAATAGCCAGAAGCTGGAAAGAACCCAGATGTCCCTCAATGGAAGAATGGATACAAAAAATGTGGTATATATACACAATGGAGTACTTTTCAGCCAATAGAAACAATGAATTCATGAAATTCTTAGGGAAATGGATGGATCTGGAAAACATCATACTAAGTGAGGTGACCCAGTCTCAAAAGAATACCCATGGTATGCACTCACTGATAAGTGGATATTTGCCTAGAATCTTGGGACACCAAAGACACAATTCACATACCAAATGATGTACAACAAGAAGGAAGGAGTGGACCCTGGTTCTGGAAAGACTCAAAGCATTAGTGTAGGGGAATACCAGAACAGGGAAGTGGGAAAGGGTGGATGGGGGAATATGGGGAGGGAAAAGGGCATGTGGGACCTTTGGGGGGCAGGGAACCAGAAAAAGGAAAATGAAATGTAAATATAGTATATATCCAATAAAAAATAATAATAATAAAAAGAAAAAGGAACTAGAAAAAAATTCTATTTTTCTTCAGTGAGGAATGCCATTAGAGACCATAGTTAGTATCCTAAGTCTGACTTCTTCAAATATTCATCGAAAATTGAATACTGTCATAAACTTTTTCCCCAGGAACATGATGTGCTATATCCTAGCAACACTGAGATATGCTAATATATGGATTGATTTTGAAAATGCATGGAGAGCAATGGAAGCCCGTCTGATTCTGAACTGCTCCCTCAAGGGAGATATTTTATTACTGATTAAATTCCTCATTCATTATTTTCTGTTTGTGTGCTCTGCTTTTTTTCTCATTAACGGTTATTAGAGTGCAAGTTTTAGAAATGCATCCAGCACTTGTAAACGGTCCAGTTGGTTGGCTTGGAGTTAATTGTCCTTAAGACTGCCTTGAGAGTCTTTTGTTTCTATGGCATCCATCCTAGTCTCATTTTGATAATCTAAACTATTTAAAAAATTTAATTTTCTTTTTCTTTATTAGATTCACTGATGTTTTGTCAATTTTGCTCCATTTTTACAAAGTGGCTATGATTTTTTTGGGGGGAGAGGGTTGGGAATGTTATATGAATATATACTTTTGAATATATAAAATAGACAATAAAGTTGTCTATTTTAAGTGGTCAGATTAGAAGGTATATGATATATGTGCATGTGTGTGTGTGTGTATGTGTGTGTGTGTGTGTGTGTATGTGTGTGTGTTCAATCATTTGGAGTGGGAGTGTAGGCATACACATGTCACAGCCTGCATGTGGAGGTCAGAGGACAAAATACTGTGTGGGCTCTTGTTATTCACTTTGCTTGAGACAGGATCTCCTTAGTTTTGCCTCTGAGTGTTCCAGGCTGGCAATGAGGCTTCCTGGGATGCCCACTCTCTGCCTCCCACGTGGGCTCTAAGGATTTGATCTCAACCCTCATACTTGCTCAATATTTGCTTTGCCCACTAATCCACTTCTCCAGACTTTACAGGAATTGTATCTGAATAAAGCAAATATTTAAAAAATCTTCAAAGTTACTACTCCTGGGCATACATGCAAAAGATTCTCCACCCTACCACAAGGATACATGTTCCACTATGTCCATGACAGCCTTATTCATAATAAGAATTATTCCAAGAAGCTGGAAACAATCCAGATGTCCTTCAACTAAAGAATGGATACAGAGAACATGCTTCATTTACACAATCATTAAAAAAATGAGGGTATCATGGAATTTTCAGGTAAATAGATGGAACTAGAAAATATCATCCTGAGTGAGGTAACCCAGACCCAAGAGGACATGCATGCCTGGTATGTACTCACTGATAAGTGAATATTAGCTGAAAAGTACATAGTACACATGATACAACCCACAGACCATAGAAAGTTTAAAAGAAGGAAGGCCCAAGTAAGGGTGTTTCAATTGCACTTAGAAGGGGGAGGAAAACAATCCACAGATGTAGAGAGAGGGAGGGACTTGGGTTCAAGAAGGGAGGGCTAGAGGAAAGGGGAAGAGGATCACATATAGAGGAGACAGGAGAGATGCCTAGAGGATGAGGAGAATGATTGGAAATACGCAGAAGTGTGGGGTGGGAGGTTGGAGGAATCTCTAGAAAGTCCCAGACACTGGGGATGTTACAGGCTCCCAGGACTCAATGGGGATGACCTTAGCTGAAATGTCCGACAGTGGGGAGATGAAACCTCAAGAGATCACCTCCACTAGATAGACAGGGCCACTAGTTGAGGCATGAGGCCACTCACCCATCTTCAAAACTTTTGGCCCAGAATTGTTCCTATATAAAGGAAATGCAGGGACAAAAATGGAGCAGAGATTGAAAGAAGGCCAACCAGTGACTGGCCCAACTTGGGATCTATCCCATGAGTGAACACCAAATCCTGACACTATTGCTAATGCCATATTGTACTTGCAGACAGGAAGTACCCCCATGCAGACTTGCATGGCTGTCCTTTGAGAGGCTCTTCCAGCAGCTCACTAAGACAGATGCAGATACTTATAGCAAACCATTGGATTGAGATCAGGGACCCCTATGGAAGACCAGGGAAAGGATTAACGGAGCTGAAGGGGTTAGCAACCCCATAGGAAGATCAACAGTATCAAATAATCTGGAACCCTGGGAGTTCCCAGAGACTAAGCCACCAACCAAAGAGAATACATAGGCTTGTCTGAGGACCCCAGCACATATGTAGCAGAGGACTGCCTTGTCTGGCCTTAGTGGGAACAAATGTACCTAATCCTGCAGATACTTGACACCTCAGGGAAGGGCTGTTGGTTGACTGGGTGGGTGGGGGAGCTCCCTCTCAGAGGCAAAGGATAGGGGCCATGAGCTGAAGAATTCTTGGACAGGGGACCAGGAAGGGGGACAACATTTGGAATATAAATAAATAAAACAATAAAAAAAACTTCAAAGTTTTGTTTTGAAAACATTAAAGAGTCTACTGAGATTAATTTCTGGAAAAATAAATGAAAAAAAATGGGCATTGGTTATTTTTACTTTGCATTAGTGGTGTTTTAGGGATCATTTTGGATAATCTGATCATATGAGAAATAAATTAAAATGTTGACAGCTTCTCATTCAACACTGGCGTGTCTGCAGTTATATGTGCACCCGATAGAAACATGCCACAATGGTGGTAGGAGTTGAGAGTAAAGTGGGCTTTGTGCTAGTCATAAGTAATTGTTTCTCTGATGAAGTGTACTGCTTTGCATTGTAAGCATATTAAAGCATTGTGTCAACATTTACTCCGTATGCTAATCCTTATCTGTGAAGGAGCAAAGGGACTGGAAAGTCAGTTTGGATGATCTTTGTGGCTTAATGCTCCACACAAAACCTCCTTAAATCTGTCTAGTAAGGAATCCTGTTGCCAGAGGCAATGAATACAAGCTACAGACTCAGAAAGGAGAGAGCAACCTAGATGCCTCCCACACAGAAAATGTCTTATAATTTCACATATGTATTAAAAAATATCAGCATGGTTCCTGCTGTCAAATTTATCCAATACATTGTAGCTTATTGAAAAAATATGTGCAAAGTTGCTTGGATACCACCCTCTTGAACCACCTTATATTTTAACATTTATTATACAAGTGCCAAATAGGTAAAACACATGCTGTGTTTGAGAGGGAAAGTGGAGTGGGAAAAAAATCAGACAGACAGCAGTGAGGCAATCCCATGGGAAGACATTAATTAGGAGGCTCAAACCAGGCTTCTACAGAGATTTAACGGAGACCAGGGAGCAAGGCACGTTGGGATCCTGAGAAGGGTTTTCAGTGAAAATGGGAACTTCACTGTGGAATGGCAAGGGGACAGGTATGGCTGCACAATAGTAAACAGAGTCATAGCAGCAGACTCAGAGAAAAACCGGGGTCTTGATTCTCTGGACTTTGCCAGAACTTTGTCTTTTTCTCTGTAGTCATTGAGTAGAAGAGACTATCAATTGAGATGCATTGAAAGCATCACTTTGGTGACTGATTAGAAGTAAGCAGTAAGGGCAGGAAAGATGTCATGCACAAGAGCTAGGTAGCTATAGCAACAGTGTGAGATACTATCTTAGATTAGAGTGCTATATTGGAGTTGGTAGCAAACACTTATTGTCTGAATTTGTGGTGAAGGTAGAACCGATAGAATTCGCTGTCAGATGGTGATGCATTTTGGGGAGGGAAGAGAAATTAAAGTTAATAGAAGGTTTTAAGATTTGAGCAGTTGTATAAATGAAGGTGCTGTTTGTTATGGTGAAGATGACCATGGGAGGAACAGATTTGATGTAGGCAGGGGATGAAGGGTCTAGTTTTGACCAGCTTGAGTTTAAAGCCCCTATTAAATACCCAGTGGAGAGACTGAGGAGTCATTTGCATTAAGATTGGACAATAACAGAATAGATGTAGAAAATGAATGTCTCAAGATAGCTCAATGATGTTATATTTTATTCTTCATTGGAAGAGATTACTTATGCCTAGACTCACACTGGGTAACAGATTAGTAGATTATGAGAGCTTCTCTTCAAGCCTAGTTTCCAATGTCTGATAATGGACATGATGTAGTAGCATGGGTTTGAGGAGACTTGAAGGAAAGAGGATTGACTGAGAAAATAAAGGAACTAGAGTAACATAACCAACAAACTTTTCAGCATCATTCAATTTAAGGACAAATATCCAACATAGTGCCCTCAGGGTGACCATGTTTCTTACATGGGCAATACTCAGCTGTGTAAATGAAAACCAAAAAGAGGTGGGAGATAGGATTTAACTAGCTTTTGGCTGGCGAAAGGAAGGGCAAACATGCTTGGAGTACACAAGGGAGTGATTTTATTGAAGAGTCGGGCAATTTACACAGAGTAAAAAGAATGTCAAAGGAGTTATGCTGTACAAGGAGATGGAAAAAGACAATTTCATGAGAATTTGCTGTATCAAAAAAAAGTCTACTGCATTTGTTTCTGTAACTGTAAGTGGTCCTGAGCTGCAAACATTCCTAATTTAAAGATTCTGGCCTCTGTAGTGGAAAGACAGTTTGGATAACCTGCCTGATGGTTTTGCAAGGACCATGGGCACAAGCATTAATATACAGGGCTCTCTGGTTCATGTCTACACTCCTATACTACTAAATCCCAAACACAACCAAACTCACTAAGAATAACATTTCGTTTTCATTTTAAAAAATCCTATGGAGGCAGATTCTGATCTTGTTTGAAATTAACTGCTGAGAAGCTTCTCATAATTCATAGCATTTCGAATTACTGAAAATAATCATATATTTGTTGAAGCCTTACCATGTGCACTGCTGGGAATTCTGGCTGCAATGTTTTATAACACATAGTAAGTTCCTGGATCCCCCTTTCTGAAATCTGAAAAAACCCCAGTTTCACATACACTCTACCTCAAGGGTTATGGGTGAGGAACTGTAATTTGTAGTTGCTATTCTATCTGAAAGATAACTGATATTTGGAGATGTAACCAAGGCCACCAATAGAATTAGGTTTGAACATGAATCAGAGGACACTGACATATGTGAAAGAGTGGCATTGTTTGGATGTAGTCTTGTCTATAAAGTCACTTAGTACATGATACAACCAGCAGCCTCACTCTAGAAGAAAGAGACACCCTACCACAACTCAGTTCTCTGTTGGTGCCTGGATACACACTAACAGAAGGGAGATTGTAGGTCCTAACTGGAGAGATTCATCATAGTTGGAGAGAAATCACACTTATTTTTATGTAAGGCAGGAAAATCAGAAGCAAAGTCACTCTGATAAGTGAGCCGACATATTCAGCAGGCACCTGCTGTCACCATGGTTACACAGCTGAGTGATGGTGCATATAAAAATCTATGAGTTCTGGATTAAAAGGGATTTCTATTCTAAATTCACTCTTCCCACACCATAATGACTGCTGATAGTACCCAGCTTTGAATGTGGTAGTCATCGCTTTCTGTATATTATTCCAATAGCCACTTGAAACAACCTCAACACACAGGAACATTTATGATCCTTCTTATATGGATAAGAACATTAAAGATGAGAAAGATTGAACAAATTCTCAGTATTGGAAAGCTGGCTGGAGACAGAGTTCTCATCTGAACTGTGCACCTGAGCAGCGGGTTAGGACCACTCTGCATCCTGCTTTTCCTAGGTCGATAATAAAGGCAATAACACTAATGAGTAGACTTTGCAAACTTGCTGGGAGCCACTCAATCTATCACATCTTTATGATAATAAAAAAAAAATGGGATTAACTGGGAGAACTAAGATTTATCTAGTTATATCGTTTGCCAGTGGCATTAGAGCTACTGCTTCCTCATTTCTGTCACCAAGACGAGGTGGTGAAGTATGAGAAGAGAGGCCATTTGTGGGTGTTTATCATCCTGTTACATTCTATGAAAGAAATGTTAGTTATCAGGGTGCAGTTTTTACAGTGAGGTGGGGGTAGAGGCAGTGAGAACGCTGCCTGCTCATGTTTTTACCTCACATGACATCATCCTGCCTGGTTTCCTTCCCAACTCTCTTGATTCATTTTTCTTTTCTTTTCTTTTTCACTATTTGTCACAAGGACATTTATTCATCTTGTAGGTACACATCCCTGAAGGCGCCAATGCTATCTAGTGCTACCTCTGACTGATTGAAAGTCTCAGTGGATGTCTTCTTCCCCCTCCATGAAATCTGAAGGGTATAGGTGGGTTAGGGGTTGTGTGTATCAAAACAGGCTCAAGGGACAGAAATTCAGACACTTGGAGATGAAAGGATTTCTGATGCTTTTGTAATACTGGTTATCTAAAAGTTAGAGGCCGAGCTAGTAGGGAACAAGGAAATGTTTGCCCTAACTCCTGTGATTTAAAAGTAGTTGAGACCATCTAATAATGTGACTTCTGTGCTAGTTATGGCTGGCTGTTACTTGTCTTTCTCAGTGTTGTGATGAAAATCAAGGGGTTCCATGTGGCATGTGAGGGTGAGGATAGACCTACCTCTAGCACTGGCACTGTTAGGGTAATGTAAAATTTTTCCTCTGTTCTCTGGAGGTTCTCAGAATATATGGACTTTGACTGAATAGGCAAAAAAGCAGACACATTTATTAACATGTAGAAAAGAGAAAACAAAATGTCTTAGGGTTTTTTATTGCTGGGACAAACACCATGACCCAAAAGTAAGTTGGGTAGGAAAGGATTTATTTAACTTATACTTGTATCATTGGAGAAAGTGAGGACAAGAACACAAAGAGGGATGGAATCTGGAGGCAGGAGCTGATGCAGAGGCCATGGAGTGTGCTGCTTACTGGTAAGCTTCCCATGGCTCTGTAATCCTGGTTTCTTATGGAACCCAGGACTGCTAGCCCAGGGATGGCACCATGGTCCATGAGCTGGGTCCACATTCGTTGATCACCAGTTGAAAAAAAATGCTTTCTACCTGGGTCTCATGGAAGCATTTTCTCAACTGAGGTTGCTTCCTCTCTGATAAGTCTAACTTGTGTCAACCACAGAACCAGCCAGTGCACACAATATGGAGGAAAATTATAGCAATGTTATTACCCATCCATTTGGCATTAGGTGGAAACATATATGTCCTTGTTCAAATGGATAGGGTGAGAATGGTGATTGTAAACACTTTTGGTGGCTTACATCATTCCCAGAATGGTCTTGGATGTATTCTTTTAGTGATTTGAATGAGCCCTGTGGACAGACATTATTCTGCAGTGGAAGCTCCTGCCATCCTTGTTATGTTCTTCAGTCTTCTTTTGTGAAGGTTGAGATGCAGGGCTGTGATGTTCTTCTTGTGTCTGCTCTGAACATAGGAAAGGAACTTGCTGACTTTCCCTCTTAAGCTCGTAGTGAGAGAAGCAAGAGTGCTTTCAGGGCACTTAAATCTGTATCAAATTATTCCATGGATTGGGAGATTGTTATTGCTTTCTGGTTCTCAAGAATGACATATGTAGAGGTTCCATGAGTGCTTAGGAAGTTACAAAGGATGATTTAGTGAGGCCACTTTAATCTCTGAATGGTCCTTTGGTAAGGAGATGCCCAGGAACATGACAAAAGAAGAAGAAGAGGAGGAGGAGGAGGAGGAGGAGGAGGAGGAGGAGGAGGAGGAGGAGGAGGAGGAGGAGGAAGAAAGAAGATGAGAAAGTCAGATGGTCAAAGTACCTTAAACATTATTGCTTAGAGAAGAATCACAAGATGGGTGGTTTGAAGGAGAATATCCCTCCATAGGCTCATATGCTTGAGTTCTGGGTCCTCAGTTCATGGAACTGTTTAGGGAGGATAATGAGGTGTGGCCTGGGGGGGGCAGTGTGTGACCAGGGGTGAGGTTTGAAGTTTCAAAAACCAAAGCCAGGCCCACTGCTCCTCCCTATGTCTGTCTGCTTAAGGATCATAATGTAAGTTCTCAGCCCCATGCCTGCTTGCCACCATGCGTCTTGTCATGATGGTGATGGACTACATCGTTGAGATTTTTAAGGAAGCCTCTGATTAAAAGTTTTCCTTTACAAGAGTTTCTTGGGTCATGGTGTCTCTTCTCAGAAATAGAAATCACAAGGGTCACTCAGTAGCAACCAGAGCTTTCTCTGTACAGTGTGATTTTGACTCTCCCTGGAGCTGGGTCAAGTTTCCAAAGCTAAGAGCACAATACTTTCAAGAGTATGATCAATTGACTCACCAACTTCAAGTTCCATAATTCTCAGGCCATCTAATCTTGTGACCATTTGGCTACAAATTTCTTGCTCTCACCACCTTTTTAGATAGTTGGCCAAAATAACTCACAGAACTTTGCCTCTTATCTCTTATGATAGTAGTTTTTGACTTCTGGGTTTTTGTTGTTGTTGTTGTTTTATTTGTTTGTTTTTTGTTTTGTTTGTTTTTGTGTGTTTTTTTGGACACAAAGTAGGATGAGCCAAAAGAAAGGATTTAGAAGAGGAGAGTTCTGGATGTCAGTGGTTTGGGGGATGTTGCCGCAATCACCTGGCTCAACTAAGCTGTGTGTTACAAGGTGTAATTTGGCTTTACAGAGCTAAGCTGCTCTGACTTGTCATGAAAACAAGTGGTGCAGCTGATGCTTCTAACACCTAATTAAAAAGTGTGAATGAAAGAAAAGATATGAAATATTGAAAAAAAAAAGGTGATGTTTTATCTAACTAGAAAAATGTGCAAAGCATTCCTTTTTTTTTTTTTTTTTTTTCTCAACAGTAACACTAGGTCTGGATTTGCCATGGATATTTTACAGATGCTGGAGGTGCATATGTGGCCCTAAGCAGAAATGAAAGTCAGAAGTTAAAAATTGAAACCAAGACCTCTGGAAGCTGAAGTTTTAGGTTAATGTCCCCTCCTGCTGAGGAAGGCGTGACACAGCCGAAGGAAATGGACCCACGGACCATGGTTAGCTGGGAAAGGGCAGAATCAGCTGCTCTAGACAATGTTATACATCTGAGGGGGGAAAACAGATAAAGGACATATCTATTTGAAACGAACCAGCAGTGTTTTAATGAAAGACTAAAGGGATTACATGCAAACTGCTGGATGCGATAAGATTGCTTTCAAAATCATTATGTTGGCAGTATGGCAAAAATCCCTGAATGTCAGATAAATTGAAAGTGGAAATTAGATTAAGAGGAAGATAAAGGCACGCGCTTGAGTTTCTAACGGCTTTATCCTAATAACTTTGTATCTTCTTCTGAGAGTTCTTATACCTAAAAATAAAAACAAAATTGCATTTTTATAGAATGGATGTTAATGTATGTTGTTTTGTAATGTTCAGAAAAATTAAAAAGACATGTGAAACATAATAATAAACAGTTATTTCAAGCAGGATAATGGTTATTATTAAAATCTTATGTATCACTGTGTGTGCTTAGACATGGGAGACCATATTTATAGGTCATTGCTTTTCTTGAAAATTCCTACATTTTCTACAGGCATAGCTGTGAACCTTTATTGGAAGGCCTTCTTTTTTTGTCTCCATGACTGTCCCATAATTACTTTTAGCAAATGGTATTTTCATTTATTTTAAAATTAGTGCACAAAGGAATGGGTTTCATTACTGGGTTTTAGTACATACTTTGTTTCTTTTGACTGACAAATGCTATTTTTAAAACAGTTCAGCTTGCTAACTCCCTGGATTCTTGGTCCAATGACAAGCCTGGAAATCAAGTCTGCTTGTTGCTTGAGGCCTGTACAGTATTAACCAGAGTCGTTTCTTTTGTCAGTGACATGGGTAAAATATCCCTTTCCTTCAGATTGCTAAAATGTCTGAAATCAATGGCTGATTAGTTAGAACTTGCCACAAACCCCACACTGAGTAAGGAAGTCAAAGGCAAATTACCAACACTTGCATTTAATGACAGTAAAGAACAGGAATTGTGTATATTCCTTGAATAAATTTTTCCTTATATTTATCTATAAATGTTTATATACATATATGTGTATATACATATCTATCTATCTATCTATCTATCTATCTATCTATCTATCTATCTATCTATCTATCTCTATCTCTATCTCTATCTCTATCTCTATCTCTATCTCTATCTCTATCTCTATATCTATATCTATATCTGGAGAACTATTCTGAAGAGTTTCTGAAAGTACTCATGAGGAAAACCCCACTGAACTAAGCAGCGGTTTCTCATAATTAGAGATTGACTAAATAAGAGAAAAAGGGATCGATCAATAACTACTTGATTTTCCTCAATTTGCTTCGCTTTGCATAGTCAATTGGAATAATTAGAATATTGTAATTAGGATATTTTGTGAATACTGTTGAATACGAAAATACATTTTAGTGTGCTTTTTCAAGAGTTTCATGCATGTGTACAATTAGTGGTCATATTTGCCCTGTTCTTGTCCCCTTTCCACTCCTGACGACCCCGTCTTTTTCACAACTAGGTCATCTCCTCCTTTCATGTCTCTGTCTTTTGTGCAACTATTGTGTGGGTAGCCGTAGCTGTGTGTTCTGATTACAATGGCTGTGGCAGTCCCAGAAGACTGTGTTTCATAGCTTTGTCCCTGTCCCTTGGCTCTTACACTCCTGCCTCTTCTTCCATTATGTTTCTTGGGCTTTACAGGGGTGGGGGGGTTTACATAGTTGTGCTATTCATGGCTGAGCACTCAAAAGTCAGTTTTCTCGGCGCTTTGATTAGTTATAATTCTCTGCCACTACCCATAGCTTATTGCAATATGAAGCTGTTTTGACTAAGGCTGAAAACTGAACTATTTTAAGGGTAAAACGATGAATATCTGGGAAGCAGTTTGGTTGCACATCTATGTAATATAATATCACTAATAAGTATGCAACTGGAACCTCTGACCATATCAACTATAGGCTTTAGTATGTATTCTTTCCTACAGAGCAAGGCCAAATGAAATCAGAAAATTGCTGGTTAGCCCCTCCCCCCAAAAACAGTCACTGTCTGGTAGATGTACCATGTAGCATGCAGGCTCACATACATGGTATATTCATGGTAACCATTGACAAATGTGGGTTGTGCTTTGATAATCTAACACCTTTGATAGCTTTTCTCCCCTATCAGTCTGCATACCACCATCTAGCATTATGAATGGTAGCCAGTGAGGAATCTTCCAGCTCATTTCCAGCTTGATTTATCTATGTCTTACTTCAGAGAGTATAATGTCTTTAGCCATAGGACATTATCATCTAGTTCGAGTGTGGGGCTAATAACAGGAACAATAGTGTTAAGGGAACTTCTGGGGGCTATCTGGTCAACAGCTGATAGGGAGATACCATGTGTGTGGCATTTTCTTTTTTTCTTTTCTTTTTTTCAATTTTTTCTATTGGATATATTCTCTATTTACATTTCATTTCCCTTTTTCTGGTTCCCTGCCCCCCAAATGTCCCACATGCCCTTTTCCCTCCCCGTGTTCCCCCATCCTCTCTTTCCCACTTCCCTGTTCTGGTATTCCCTTACACTGATGCTTTGAGCCTTTCCAGAACCAGGGTCCACTCCTTCCTTCTTGTTGTACATCATTTGGTATGTGGATTGTGTCTTTGGTGTCCCAAGATTCTAGGCTAATATCCACTTATCAGTGAGTGCATACCATGGGTATTCTTTTGAGACTGGGTTACCTCACTTAGTATGATGTTCTCCAGCTCCATCCATTTCTCTAAGAATTTCATGAATTCATTGTTTTTAATGGCTGAATGATTGTGTATATATATACCACATTTTTTGTATCCATTCCTCCGTTGAGGGACATCTGGGTTCTTTCCAGCTTCTGGCTATTATAAATAAGGCTGCTATGAACATAGTGGAGCATGTATCCTTATTGCATGCTGGGGAATCTTCTGGGTATATGCCCAGGAGTGGTATGGCAGGGTCCTTCGGAAGTATTGTGTCCAGTTTTCTGAGGAACTGCCAGACTGATTTCCAGAGTGGTTGTACCAGCTTGCAGTCTCACCAGCAGTGGAGGAGGTGTGTTCCTCTTTCTCCACATCCTCGCCAACACCTGCTATTTCCTGAGTTTTTAATCTTAGCCATTCTGACTGGTGTGAGGTGAAATCTCAGGGTTGTTTTGATTTGCATTTCTCTAATGACTAATTAGAAACTTGTGACTGCTGGGCATAGTAGTGTGTACCTTTAATCCCAGCACCTAGGAGGCAGAGGCAGGTGGAATAGCTGTGAGTTTGAGGCCAGTCTGATCTACACAGTGAGTTCCAAGCTTGCTTGTGCTGCCAGTAAGGTTTTGTCTCAAACAAAAACAACAAAACAAAATCCTTTGAATTTTGTGGTTATTACTATCCATCAATTCAGACTTCTATTTGAACAATTTAGAAAGCATATTTTTAATTTAGCATAAGAGTAGTTCTTTTATTTTCTATATGGCTTTTTAAATATCCTTAAGTTTTTGTCTCTCCAGCCTTTCCTCTCACCCTGGACATCCCAGTGTAAACATTCTAACTCCCACATTATATTTCTGCCCTCACTTTTATATGATATGCATTTTTCTCTCTACCCTAGCCCTGCTTTCCCATTGCTCCTTTATTTATTCCTGGAGTCTACAGATACTATACTTAAGCACAGAAATTGAACAATGCAAATCTCAAATCTACATATGAGAGGGAACATACAGTATTTGCCTTCATTGCCTGGATATCCTGACTCAGTATAATAAAATAAATAATGACACAGTATTCTAATTCTTAAATTTATGAACAATATGATCCTGGATGAGATAATTCAGGCCTAAGAATCTATTCTTAATTCATGTAAAGTCAATACTTTAAAAAAAGCATCTCATACAACGGAATTGCCAGTGCCTATACAACACTTGGAAATTCATACCACAAATCAGTTTTTTATGGGAATATTTACCTCAAGGGTATGATATATAGCCCAGTACAAAACAACTATGGGAAAACAAACAACATGGAATGGTAGACAGCCTGAAAGCATAAATTCTGAACAGATTTATGGGTGTTTTATCTGCAAATATGTGTCACTTGAGCATAGTGGACAGGATGACTTTCTCTTAATTTAATGAGTGGCTTTTCTGCACAGGGGAGTAGGGGAAACTTTTCGGAGCAGAGACATGACACTAGAAAGTCAATTGAAAGATAACTGGTATGTTAATTTTAATTGTGTGTGTGTGTGTGTGTGTGTGTGTGTGTGTGGCCTTTGCCATGGTGTGAGGAGGATGGTCACAGTGGAGCTCATTGGAATGAGTTCTCTCCCCTGTGTGGGTCCTGGGCATTGAACCCATATCATCAGCCTTGATGGCAGATGCCTTTACCAAGCCCAACACTGATATATTTTATTCCTCAGAAAAGTTAGCAAAACTTTCCTGAGTCATTCATGTACTATATAGTCCTTGTGTGGTTTTTGCCTACCAGGAAATGGAGAGGGAGGAATGCTACCTGTAACTCCAGTGTTTCTAGTTGTCCAAGGGAACACAGCTAGCAAACTGGCCACTGAACTGCATGAATCAAATTGCAGTGGGAAGCACAGACACTTTGAATCCATGGAGTGTATACTTACAACCAAAAGATGGAGAATATCTATGAGAGCAAATGTAGTGCCTGGATGTGGAAAGGCTCTTCCACTGTTCTTATACTGGAGCCATCTCTGTGGGTGTGAGGGTTTCTGCAGTTCGCCCCACTTCTAGCAGTATTTGATGCTCACCAGAAATTCGCACCTTGCCTGCATAGCACAGGGACTCAGGGGGATTGGATTCCTCCTCTGGCTTTATAGGTGAACTAAATTTCGTTCAAATCTGGTATTTTTCCACAAGTTCGTAATTCAGAAAGGAAAACTTTGGAAATTTAGAAAATACATGTTCTGAACAATAACAAAATATAATATACAAACAAGAAGAGATTCATCATCATGCATATGGCTCAGTTTAGGCCACATAAGAAGGGGAAGTCTGAGGGGTTTCTTGGAAGTAGGTTACTTCACTCTAAAAGAGAGGCACTAGAAGAGAGGTTTTCTTGCTGCTTCTCATTCTAGATATAGCACGTGGCATATGGTTCCTTCTTTCTGGGAATGACTTACACAGAGTAAGACCCAGTTGGTAGAACACAATGTAACCGAGAAGTCACATAGTTTAACTCTGAAAACTTTTTTTCTCTCCCTACTCTTTTTAATTTCACAAGGCAATAAATTCTCTACTCTTAAGCCAATCTGAGCTGGCATCAATATCATGTGTAAACAAAAAACTTCCTTATGAATTATGAAACATTTCTCCATACAGCGCGAAGTTCCCACTTAAGAGTCTTATATTGGAATTGTATATAAAAGCTTCAGTTTTGTCTCCTTCTAAGTTTTCTAAAAAGAACTTTAAAGAATTCATACACTGCTCTTGACTGTGTCCCGAAAGTGTTGTACAGACTCATTCGAAGAAGCAAGTCTTCACAGTGTATGGTGGACAGATTATTTACTTTATTACTTTCTTTGATTACATGATCCTAGAAAACCTGGGATACCCTTTTGTCTCTATAGAAAATTACCAACAAGGTTCAGGAGTAGTTCTTGGCATATGGTGGCACTCAAGAATTATTGTAGTATATAAATGAAGTATTGAAGCAATCAAAAGAAAAGATGAAAAGTTGTTTATGAAATTAGAGAGCATGTCCTGAGCATGCTAGAATAGGTGCCCAAAACCCAGATCTTTTCTCTCTGAAGTTGTAAAGAAAGAAAAAGAATCCTACTGGCTTTGCCATCGTGCCACATGCTGCAAAGCTATGGGAGAGAACATGACAGGACTAAGTTGTTCCCTTGTTTCATCTCAAAATCATTGCCTTGTCTCATATCATCACAAGAGGGATGAAACATGCATTCAGATAACATTTGCTGGAGCAAAACATTATAATTATAATATTTCATTATTCACTACACAAGATTTACAAGTATAACTATTCTACACTTTAAAATGCTTGTGGGAATGCTGTGATACATCTCACATGAATCAGGGCAAACTGCTTATTCTATAAACAAACAAACAAACAAATTAATTTATGTTTATATGTTCTAACACCATGGGGCAAACTTTTTATTCTATAAGTAAATAAGTAAATAAATAAAGAAACAAAAGAAAGAGATAAAGAGAGAAAGAAAAGAAGGAAGAAAGACAAGAAGAAAGAAAGAAGGAAGGAAGGAAGGAAGGAAGAAAAGAAGAAAGAAAGAAGCGTTCTAGCACAGTGGAAGCTGAACGGGATGAATCTCGAGTCAGTACCAGCTTGGTTTGTGCAGATTCTATGACTCAAATATGTAGTGTCTTGAAGAACCATGGCCTTGCTTACTGTCAAGTTCTGGAGGGGAGCCAAGAGCAGTAGAGATAATCTTCAATAGTTGTAGGTCTATGGAACCTCACTAGCCAACAGCTCTAAAAAAGGTAACTCATTCCCAGAATTAGACTTTTAAAAATTAATAATAATAATAATAATAATAATAATAATAATAATAATAATTTTGGGTTTTTTGAGCCAGGGTTTCTCTGTGTAGCCCTGGCTGTCCTGGAACTCACTCTGTAGACCAGGCTGGCCTCAAACTCAGAAATCTGCCTGCTTCTGCCTCCCAAGTGCTGGGATTAAAGGTATGCACCGCCACTGCCACCGCCGCCACCACCACCACCCAGCTGGTCTTTTTGGTTGTCAATCTATTAGGTCTCATTATGGTATTGTTGTTTACTGCAGCATTTAACCCATTTAAATAGATGAGTCACATTACTCAGGATGATATTCTCAAGTTCCACCTGCTTGCTTTCAAATTTCATGAAGTCCTTGTTTTTAATAGCTGAGCAGAATGCCATTGTGTAAATGAATCACATTTTCTGTATCCATTGCTCTGTTGTGGGACATCTGGGCTGTTCCCAGCTTCTGGCTATTATAAATATGGCTGTTATGAACATAGTGGAGCATGTGTCCTTATTACATGTTGGAACATCTCGGTATTTGGCCAGGAGTGGTATAGCTGGGTCCTCAGTTATGTCCAATTTTCTGAGAAACTGCCAAAGCTGGAAATCAGAGTGGTTTTACCAGCTTGAAATCCCACCAGCAATGGAAGAGAGTTCCTATTTTTCCACATCCTAGCCAGCATCTGCTGTCACCTGAGTTTTTGATCTTAGACATTCTGAGTGGTGTGAGGTGGAATCTCATGGTTGTTTTGATTTACATTTCCCTGATGACTAAGGATGCTGAACATTTCTTCTTTTTTCTTTTTTCTTTCTTTTCTTTTGTTTTTTTAGAGAAAGAGAGAGAGAGAGAGAGAGAGAGAGAGAGAGAGAGAGAGAGAGAGACTGTAATGTACAGTTTTTATTGCACATCAAATTTCCTGTCTTTGCAGGAGGGGAAAAATTGTTTCTGATTTCTGTAAAGTACTTTATATGTGTTTTTCAGTCTATATTCAGATATGGAGTTATCTTTCTTTGTTTTTTTCCTCGTCTGTCAGTTGACATTGTGTCCTTTGCCTTACAGAAACTTTGCAATTTTATGAGGTCCCATTTGTTGATTCTGGATCTTAAAGTATAAGCTATTGGTGTTCTGTTCAGGGAAATTTACCCTCTGCCCATGTGCTTGAGACTTTCCCCCACTCTCTCTTCTATTAGATTCAGTGTGTCTGGTTTTATATGGAGGTCCTTTATCCACTTGGACTTGAGCTATGTACAGGGAGGTAAGAATGGATTGATTTGAATTCTTCTACATGTTGACAGCCTATTGATCCAGTGCCATTTGTTGAAAATGCTGTCTTTTTTTCTACTGGATGGTTTTAGCTCCTTTGTCAAAGACCAAGTGATCATATGTGAATGTGGGTTCATTTCTGGGTCTTCAATTCTATTCCATTGGTCTACCTGCCTGTCATAATATCAATATCATATGGGTTTTTTAATCATGATTGCTCTGTAGTACAGATTGAGGGTGCTGATTCCCCAGAAGATCTTTTATTGTTGAGAATAGTTTCCCCTATCTTGGGATTTTTGTTATTCCAAATGTATTTCAGAATTGCTCTTTCTAACTCTATTAAGAATAAAGTTGGAATTTTGATGGAGATTGTATTGACTCTTTAGATTGCTTTCAGCGAGATGGCCATTTTTACTATATTATCCTGCCAATCCATGAGCATGGGAGATCTTCCATTTTTTTAGATTTTTGATTTCTTTCTTCAGAGACTTGAAATTCTTATCATATAGATCTTTTACTTGTTTTGTTAGAGTCATACCAAGATACTTTATATTGTTTGTGACTATTGTGAAGGGCATCATTTCTCTAATTTCTTTCTCAGTCTGGTTTATTCTTTGAGTGTAGGAAGGCTATTGATTTGTTTGAGTTAATTTTATATCTGGCCACTTTGATGAAATTGTTTAGCATCTCTAGGAGTTCTCTGGTGGAGTTTTTGGGGTCACTTTAGTATACTATCATATCATCTGCAAATAGTGATATTTTGACTTTTTCCTTTCCAAATTGTATCTCTTTGACCTTCTTTTGTTGTCTAATTGCTCTAACTAGTACCTCATGCAAACTCTGTCTCAGTGACTGGTACAACTTAAACTCTTCTTGAACCTTTTCAGATTTTGAAAAATATATGAATAAAATTTTAACTGTATAAAAATGTTTGTGTATGATGGACCTTTATTTTCATTAAATTCTAAAAAGGTTTTAATTTCTTTCTTTATTTCTTCCTTTACCAAGTTATCATTCAGTAGAGCACTGTTAAGCTTCCATGTACATGTGAGCTTTCTGTTGTTTTTGTTGCTATTGAAGACCAACCTTCATTTGTAGTGGTCTGATTGGAGGTATGGGATTATTTCAGTCTTTTTGTATCTGTTGAGGTCTGTTTTGTGACCAATTACATAGTGAATTTTGGAGATGGTACCATGAGATGCTCAAAAGAAGGTATATTCTTTTGTTTTAGGATAAAATGTTCTCTATCTGTTAAATCCATTTGGTCCATAACTTCTATAGTTTCACTGTGTTTCTGTTTAGTTTCGTTTCTGTCACGTGTTCATTGCTGAGAGTGGGGTGTTGAAGTCTCCCACAATTATTGTGTGAGGTGCAATATGTGCTTTGAGCTTTAGTAAAGTTTCTTTCATGAACTTGGTGTGCTTGCATTTGGAGCACAGATGTTCAGAATTGAGAGTTCTTCTTGGTAGATTTTTACTTTGATTTGTATGGAGTGTCCTTTTTTTTGATGTCTTTTTGTTGAAAGTTGATTTTATTTGATATTAGAATGGCTATTCCAGCTTGTTTCTTGGGGCCATTTGCTTGGAAAATTGCTTTTCAGCCCTTTATTCTGAGGTTGTGTCTGTCTTTGACACTGAGGTGTGTATTTTGTATGCAGCAAAATGCTAGGTCCTCCTCATGTATCCAGTCTGTTAGTTTATGTCTTTTTATTGGGGAATTGAGTCCATTGATGTTGAGATATTAAGAAATAGTGATTGTTGCTTCCTGTTATTTTTTATGTTATTTCTACATTTATGTGGCTATCTTCTTTTGGGTTTCTTAAAAGAAGATTACTTTCTTGCTCTTTCTAGGGTATAGTTTCTCTCCTTGTGTTGGTGTTTTCCATATATTATCCTTTATAGGGCTGGATTTGTGGAAAGATAGTGTGTAAATTTGTTTTTGTCATGGAATACCTTGGTTTCTGAGAGTTTTGCTGGGTATATTAGCCCGGGCTGGCATTTGTGTTCTCTTAGGATCTGTATGACATCTGGCCAGAATCTAGGTTTCATCATCTCTGGGGTGAGAAAGTCTGGTGTAACTTATAGGTCTGCCTTTATATGTTATTTGACCTTTTCCCCTTACTGTTTTTAATGTTCTTTCTTTGTTTTCTGCGTTTGGTGTTTTGACTATTATGTAAAGGGAGGACATTTTTTTTTACTGGTTTAATCTATCTGGAGTTCTTGTATATTCATGTGCATCTCTTTCTTTAGGTTAGGGAAGTTTTCTTCTATAATTTTTTGAAAATATTTACTGGCCATTTACTTTGGAATTCTTCACACTCTTTTATACCTATTATTTTTAGGTTTGGTCTTCTCATTGTGTCCTGGATTTCCTGGGTGTTCTTGGTTAGGAGCTTTTTGCTTTTTGTGTTTTCTTTGATTGTTGTGTCAATGTTTTCTATGGTATCTTCTGCACCTGAGATTCTCTCTTCTATCTCTTTTATTCTGTTGGTGATGTTGCATCTATGACTCATGATCTCTTCCTCAGGTTTTCTTTCTCCAGGGTTGACTCCCTTTGTGATTTCTTTATTGTTTCTATTTCCATTTTTAGATCCTAGATGGCTTTTTAAGTTCCTTTACCTGTTTGGTTGTGTTTTCCTGTAATTCATTAAGGGAGTTTTGTGTTTCCTCTTTAAGGGCTTCTACCTGTTTACCTGTGTTCTCCTGTATTTCTACAAGGGAGTTATTTATGTCCTTCTTAAAGTCTCTATCATCATGAGATGTGATTTTAAATCAGAGTCTTGCTTTTCTGGTGTGTTGGGGATATTTGGAGCTCACTGTGGTGGGAGAACTGGGTTCTGATGATGCCAAGTAACCTTGGTTTTTGTTGCTTTTGTTCTTGCCTTTTCCTTTAATCATCTGGTTATATCTGGTGTTAGCTGGAGTTGCTGTTTCTGAGTGACTTGTCCGTCCTGTAAGCCTGTATGTCAGTACTCCTGGGAGACCAGTTCTTTCTGGGAGGGATTTGGATATGGAGAGCTATGTCACAGGGTTAGATCTGGGGTGCAGAAAGAAACCAGTAGAATCCTGTTCCCAGCTGTTCCTTGGTCCTGTGTCCTGATGGCTCTGAGAGGGTCCCTCTTGGGCCAGTAATTTGAACAATAGTGGTGGTCTTACCTGTGTTTGCAGGTGTGTCAGCTCTCATGGGAGACCAGCTCTCTCCTGTTGGTATTTGCGTATGCATTGCTATGGCATAGGGTCAGCTCTGTGTGCAGATGGAAACTGGGAGGCTCCTGTCCAGGCTGTCCCTGGGTTCTTGTGTCCTGAGGGTTTCGGGAGAGATCCTCTAACCAGCATTGGTAGTTTTACCTGTGCTCACAGGCTTGTCTGCACTCCTGGGAGGCTAGCTCTCTCTGGGCAGTACTTGGGTATGGAGTCCTGTGGTGCAGGATCAGCTTTGGCCACAGAGGGAAACCAGAAGCCCTGAGGTCCCTTTTTTCTATTTCTATAAAGAATTGTTTTGAAATTTTGTCAGAAAATGCATTAGTTCTACAGGTAGCTTTGTTAGGCAGATATTTGACAACATTAGCCCTAAAAATCCCTAAACATGAAAAGTTGCTCCATATTCTAGTCTCTTCTTCATTTTTTCTTTTTTTCTTTTCTGTTTTAAAGATTTTATTGTTTAAGACATTCATTTTTTTTGTTGGTTATATTCCAAGATTTTTCTTGAGACTATTTTTAATGGAATTGTTTTTCTAATTTCTTTTTCAGTAGTCTTGACTTTGGTATAGATGAAGCTTACTGATTTTTAAGTCTTAATTTTGTACACTCTACTTTGTTCAATGTGGGTTTTTTTTTGGGGGGGTGTCTTATTGATAGAATTGTATTACCTGCAAATGAAGGTACTTTAATTTTTTCATTTATTATTTATATCACTTCCTCTATTTCATTTATATTATTGCTCTAGCTTAGACACATCTGGGTTGGGGTAGGAGAGGCTAGTGACTACTCTTGTCTTGTTCCTGATTTTGATAGAAATGCTTTGTGTTTTTCTCCATTTAGATTGATGATGGCTGTGGCCTTGTTGTGTTTATCATGGTAAGGTATTTTTCCATATTCCTAGACTCTCCAGGACTTTTTATATGTAAAAGGATGTTGAATTTTGTCAAAGGCCTTTTCTGCATCTAAGGAGGTGATCATATGGTTTTGTTTTTGACATCTGCCTCAGTGATTCTTGTGATGGAGACAATGCATCAATTTATGTCAACTATAGCTTCAACTGCATATTAGGGCTGGAAATAATGTTTTGAAGTGGACTCTGGGAACTTACAAAAATACATTTTCAGGTTGCACCTGAAAATTATTGGAAAAATTCAGATTGAAAAATTTTAGTAAAGCCTGCAAGTGTTTCTTACACATGCTTCTATTTGATAATTACTAATCTATTCCAACATTGGTTGTTTTCCTACTAGTACATTCATCTAAAAAACTTTATCTCCAACAAACAGTTAAGAATAATGAGTAAGAAATGCTAACAACTGAACTAATGAGGACATGGCCAATACTTTGTTAAATAGGTTATAGAACATCTGCTTCAAATAATTAAAAATCTATTTTATAGTACTCATCACATTTAATATACCTGCTTTGTTCAGATCCTCATTATCATACTACAGGAGGATAATTCACATTATATATGAAGTGGTCTGAGGTTACTTAACCCAAAGTCATATCTCCCACTGGCAATACTTAGTAGAGAACTATAGCAAAAATCATTTGACTTAAACATATTCATTGGCTGAGTTAATTATACCCTTTATTTCCTGCCTCTTGAGACTCTAGATCTAAGAAGATGGCCCAGAGTTTGACTTAAACCATACTTTCATTTTCATAAGAAAAAATAGATAGCTGATAATGAACATGATAGTTTAAGTAAATGTTAATATCTCAAGTTTCCCATAAAAACATATTAAGACTTGTAATATGGAACTGCCTTTATTTGCTCAAATCTTGTTAAAAGGACAACACAATCTAGGCAACTCAAAGAGTTCCTTATTCAGGTCAAAAATAGATTTAAATAGGTCATCATTCAAGTTGATATTTCTTAATGGAGATGTTTGCCAACATTTGTGAAGTATGATTTAGACCAAAGGAGAGCTCTCATTTGGGAGGCATTGCTATTTTGAGACAGGACATGTCCTTTTAATGTAATTCAAATGGCAAAGGCAAGTAAGTCTCTTAGCTTTTAGTTCTATGTTCCCCCATTCACCTGAAGAAATTCAAATGGCTGAGAAGCACCTTAAGAGATGTTCAACATCATTAGTCATCAGGGAAATGCAAATCAAAACAACACTGAGTTTCCACCTCACACCAGTCAGAATGGCTAAGATTAAAAACTCAAGAGACAACAGGTGCTGGCAAGGATGTGGAGAAAGAGGAACACTCCTCTACTGTTGGTGGGATTGCAAGATGGTGCAACCCCTCTGGAAATCAGTCTGGCGGTTCCTCAGAAAATTGGGCATGACACTTCCAGAGGACCCTGTCATACCACTCCTGGGCATATACCCAGAGGATTCCCCTGCATACAATAAAGACACATGCTCCACTATATTCATAGCAGCCTTATTCATAATAGCCAGAAGTTGGAAAGAGCACAGATGTCCCTCAAAGGAGGAATGGATACAGAAAATGTGGTATATTTATACAATGGAATACTGCTCAGCAATTAAAAATAATGAATTCATGCAATTTGTAGGCAAATGGTTGGATCTGGAAAATATCATCCTAAGTGAGTTAACCCAATCACAAAAGAATACACATGAAATGCAATCAGTGATAAGTGGATATTAATAAGCCCAGAAGCTCTGAATACTCAAGGTACAATTAGCAAATCAAAAGATTCCCAAGAAGAAGGAAGGAGAGGACCCTGGTCCTGAAAAGACTGGATCCAGTTTTGTAGGAGAATATCAGAACAGAGAAAATGGTGGGAGGGGGGTGATTGGGGAATGGGTGGAGGGAAGAGGACTTATGGGACATATGGTGATGGGGGGTACTTGGAAAGGGGAAAGCCTTTGGAATGTAAACAAAGAATATAGAAAATAAAAAATATTTAAATAAAAAAGTAATGACACATTTGTTTACTATTTCATAAATAAATTGATAAAACAAATGGGTTTGTGGTAGTAATATGTTAATTGCTATTTCAGCTTTAAGGGCTCTTTTAGAGCTATGTGCATAGCAAATGATATGTTCTTAGATAATATATTGATATAAACAAATCTCTTCAAGAATTTTGTGGTTCTGTTGTGTAATACTTCTAAGACATCCAAACGTCTAAAACAGCCAGAACAAGACCACTTGAATGACAGCAGTCAGCTCAAGAATACTTCTAGCACTAGGACTTTATATTTATATTGTATTAGCCATAAAATTGAATTAGTCTAGTCTACATGGTTCTCATTCAAGATGATGTTGCAAATTAGCAATCAGGATGTTCTTTGGATGTGCACTGTCTCCAGTGACTCAGACATCCTTGCTACAGTAGGATACTGAGGTAAATCAATCATGAAAAATACGAAATAAATACCCAAACAAAACAAAATATGTGTCTCTAAATTCTTTGTATTGCTTAAAAATGTTTCTTGTGAGGGTAATGGGAACTGTCCTGTGGTTTTGTGCATTTAAACATGTACATCATTGGTCTAATTTCTTTTATTACTAGCTAGAAGCCAAATCTTTTTCATATAACTGGTGAATATAAAATATCTTTTTTCCTTTATTTATTTTCTATATTCTTTGTTTACATCCCAAAGGCTTTCCCCTTTCCCAGTTTCCCCTTCACCCTATGTCCCATAAGTCCTCTTCCTCCCCCCCCCCGCTGCCTCCTGCCTATTAGATTTTAGTATTGCTTTAAAGTGTTTATGAGGTCATTATAATCTCCACCTCTCCCAGGTCTGGACTCTATAATTTGTAATTATTTTCATATTGTAGTCAATTCTTGACTGAAGTAAACCTTATTCCATTCATCTCTTTTCCTTGGATGCCAGGAAGGGCTTACTGTGCACAAATGTGCAACTTGTTCACAATAGCATGTGTCAGAGATTGAGGATTTCAATCTCCAAGAACATTTTCCATATACGCAGACCAAGCTTTGCCCAAAGTCATACTATTGGAACAAGTATGACTTCATGTATGTCATCTGGTTTTGGTTCAAAAAACTTAAAATCATAGCCATGAATTATAATTTGCTTAAGTAATACCTAAATGTATAGATCATAGAGAGATTAATTCAAATAAAGGTAATTACCAAGATTCACAGTCTTACCTGGAAACTTAGAATAAGTTCAGATTTCATAAATATGGTAATAGGTAAGGCTAAACATTAGAGTGTAAGATTAAAGTAATCTGATCATTTTAAGAGAGATTTAATTACAAAGTTACACTGTATTTGGGTTTTCATTTATTTATTTTTGACAGCTCTTTTATTATTTTGGTATATTTTTCATAGTGAAAAATATAACCTTTCATCTCTATCTTCTAAAAAGTTTTACTGCTTTTCAACCAAAGGTTATATTATATAGGTAAGAAAAAAAACCTCAACAAATAAGCAAAGTAATATTTTCTTGATTATAAGATATCTAGGTAATTTGAGAACATTTTATTTAGTATAGAAGTATTATATAAGGTCATTATTAGATCTGGGAATGAAACGGGGCCATTTATATCTGCATATATATGCTAATAAGGCTAGCCTTGTGCTAGTTGTGTTTTCTTTGGTTTTGCTGAAATCAAATAAAATGCTTTGTCTTAGTTTATAAATTTTTCCTTATACTAGGGCATGTGCTATGATTTAAAAACAAAGAAAACAAAGAGCATATCCAGGGTTTAATGATGTTTCCAAAAAAAGACATCCAGGTCTGAGTATATTATAGACCATACCTATACGATCATCCATCCCATCACACTTGACCCCACCCTACCCCACCTCATCCCATCGAATCCCACCCCATCCAATCCCATCTCATCCAATCCCATCCCATCCAATTCCATCTCATCCAATCCCATCCTATCCCATCCCACCTCACCCCACCCCACTGCACCCCATCCCATTCCACCTAACCCATCCCATCCCATTCTCTTGGAAGGCAGAAGGATGCAGTAATAGTATGGCAGAACTTTCTGGAGTTTGTGGAGAAACACTGTGTCTAGTGTACAAAGCAATGCCTCTGGCTTTCAATTTTCTTTTGATTTTATGACTTTTATGCAGTCAGTGTACAATAATCTTTTAAAGTTACCAGAGGTCACTTGAGAAACCTTCCAGCAATTTCAGGTGTTCTGAATGTAGAACTGCTATGTCTGCTCTCCCAGTGAACACTTTGCTGAAATTTCTATAAAATGTGAAAAACATTCTTTACCTTCCCATTAGTTTTGATTTTTATGATGATGATGATGAAACAGGGTGTTGTTTCTTGTCTCAAAATGCTTCATCAGTGAAGATTTTGTTGTCTCATCTCCAGGTTCCTAAAAGCCTCATGCTTTGTGTATACAGAATGTATTTAGTTTGTCCTAGGTGCATACACACATCTGCAAATGCAAAGATTAGTGTTTAATTATTTTAGAACTGGTTCTTTTGACTAGAAGTAACATCAATCTGTTTGAGCTACATTAAACAAAAACAAAGATTCAGTGATTGGATATCACATTTCTCCTTAGCTCCCAAGGGCCAGAAATGGTGTCGGATCTCAGGTAGGAAGGACTGAAAGTATATGGTCATTTGCATGTTCAGATGAATGTTTCTTTCTTGAGAATCCCAGAAAGAGTTTCAGGAGCACTCGGTGGGGTTGTAGATCTCATCAATCATGTTAAACACAGGCCCATGCGTCTTTGACTTTCTGAGCATTTTTTTGTCTGCAGGTAAAACACTTCAAATGTAGGCATAGACAAGAATTTTCTGAAGCGTTCTTAAGCAGCACAAGAAGAACTCCCAAGCCTTAACCAATAAAATTAGACAAAAATAGAAACTTCAGTATAGCAAGCAAAGCAATTACCACAGTGAAGAGACAGCCTACAAAATGGAAAAAAGCAATTGCCAGCTACACATCAGAAGTTATAAAATAAAGTAAGAACTGCGAAAAATAAGACCCCATATAACAAATCATCTAATCAATAAGTAGGTGAATAATAGTTTTCAAAAGAAGCAGCACAAATGGTCAATAAGTACTTGAAAAAGCATTCAATGTCTTTAGCCTTGGTGAAACTAAAATTAAAACTGCTTTGATAATTGATCTCATTCTAAACAGAATGGAGAAGGAAATGGAGCAAGTATAGATGTGGACAAGAATATGGGGAAAAGAAACGCTTATTCACTTTTGGTATGGATATAAATTTGGACAGCCACTATAAGAATAAGTGTAAAGGTTCCTAAAAATGAATTAAACCAGTACTACCATACTCCCCTCTGTACCACCTAGTCAAAGTAACTTAAGGTTTCATATCATGGAAATACTTTCACCTCTATGTTTATTATTATTATTATTATTATTATTAATTATTATGTTTATTATTTCACTATTTATAATAACTATGGAATGGAACCAGTTTAGATGTCTGGGAAAACACTTCTCAATAGAAACTCTAAAAAAGCAGAAGATCCTGGACAGATGTCCTACAGACTCTAAGAGAACACAAATGCCAGCTTAGGCTACTATACCCAACAAAACTCTCAATCATCATAGATGGAGAAGATATCCCATGACAAAACCAAATTTAAACACTACCAATCCAGCCCTACAGAGGATACTAGAAGGAAAACTCCAACACAAGGAGGGTATCTACACCCAAGGAAACAGAAAATTAATCATTCCACCATAAACCTAAGAGAAGAGAATCACCCATACACACACACACACACACACACACACACACACTATCACCTCCAATAATAAAAATAAAAGAAGCCAGCTGTCATTGGTCTTTACTATCCTTCAACATCAATGGACTAAATTCGCCAATAAGAACACATAGGCTAACAGACTGTATACAGATGCAGGATCTAGGATTTTGCTGCATATAAGAAATCTACCTCAATGACAAAGACAGACAGTATAGATTCTTTTTTTAAGTTTCACAGTCATGCAAGAAAAGTTAAAGAATACATGTGGTATTTGCTGTTAATACCATTAATATTTTACAGAGTAAAATGCTAGAAAAAATTCCAAGCAAATAGTCACAAGAAACAAGCTGAAGTTTTTAATATCCAATAAAGTAGACTTTCAGCCAAAAGTTATCAAAAGTGATGGGGAAAGACAGTTAATACTCATCAAAGGAACAGTTCAATATGGTTGAGTCATAATTCTGAACATTTATGGCCCAAGTACAAGATCACCCACATTCATAAAAGAAATTCTACTAAAGCTCAAAATACATAGTGAACCTCACACAATGATAGTGAGGGATTTCAGCATCCCTCTCTCATCAATGGGCATATCCTGGAACCAGAACTAAACAGAGACAGTGAAACTAACAGAAGTTATGAACCAAATGGACTTAGCGGATATATACAGAACATTTCATCCTAAAACAAAAGAATATACCTTCTTCTCAGCACCTCAGGGTACCTTCTCCGAAACCAGCCATATAATCTATCACAAAGCAAGCTTCAACAGACACAACAAGATTAAAATAACTCCATGCATCCTATTAGATTACCATGGACTAAGACTGGCTTTAGTAGTCCAGAAAAACAGAAAAAAAACCCAGAAAGCTCATGGAATATGCTCATGCAAAATGGACAACCTCTACTCAATAACTTGGTCAGGGAAGAAATTAAGATAGAAATTAAAGACCTTATAGAATTCAGTGAAAATGAAGACACAGCATACCCAAACTTATGAGACACAATGCAAGCAGTGCTAAGAGGAAAATTCATAGCACTGAGTTCCCTCATAAAGACACTAGAGAGATCCTACACTAGCAATTTTATAGCACATATGAAAGTTCTAGAACAAAAAGAAGCACACAGTTGTCTTTTAATTAACTCCCTACCTCTGAAATGGAGCCCTACAGTAATCATACAATGTCACCTCTTTATAATCTTAAATTCTCTCAGCATAAACTTGAGAAGGAATTTTACTGATAGACAACAAGACCAAAGACTGATGCCACCTGACGCTGTCACAGAAATTTGCATAAGAAACAGCAAATGTGTAAGTACCATTTTGGGAGAAAGGAGATCTCTCTCTCTCTCTCTCTCTCTCTCTCTCTCTCTCTCACACACACACACACACACACACACACACACACACACATACACACACAGTGTCTATATTCATTAATCTGTATACATACACACATATAAAAGCATATACATATACATACATTTACATATATATACACACACACACACACACACACACAGTCCTTTATCAGATTTCAATAGCAGATTCTTTTTTAAGTTTCACAGTCATGCAAGAAAAGTTAAAGAATACATGTGGTATTTGCTGTTAAAATGCACTCATTTGGTGCAGCACTTCAATAATAATACAGATTGACCTTAAATCAGTACCACACATTGTACATTTTTCATCCAACATTTAGTAGTTGCAAGAATATTATTTCTTTCAAAATAAAAGCAATTTTCTGATAAACCTGAGAAACTCTCATGACTCTCCTGATAGAAGAGAATCTTGCTTTAACTAATGTCTTCAATTGTCCTTTCCATAAGGTCTTGGGACCATAAAAAAGAGGAGAACTGACTGTAGTCCAGGTTATCATAGGAAAAGATAAGCAAAGAGCACCCTGGACGTGGTATTGCTGAATCCTTTGCTGAATTTGAAGACAATTTTAGAACAAATGTGCTACTGTAGTGGTCCCCAAACAGGGTGTGGAGGCATTGCAGATTTTTGAGGTAGCTTGTCTTTGATTTAGCATATGGAAAAGGATTTTTCTCTAGAATTAGTCTCAAACTCATAGGGGTTTTTTTTTGTGGAAAATTTTGTTGATTTATTTAACAAATATACAAGTGCCGCCTTCCAAGTACAGTATGCCTTTGGGGCCAGGAATGTAGCCATGAATCATGCAGTCCCCGCCTGTCTCATGGACGAGACATGTGGAAGCTGACAAACAGAGCATAGCATGCCATCTGATGTTAGTGGTGTTATCTCTAGTTGAAAATTATACAAGAGGTGAGCAGCATCAGGAGATGAAACCCAGGGGCTAGCTGAGGAAAGCTTTTCTGTGGGTGACATGCAGTATAAACTTGAGGAACAGAGGAACTAAGTCACACAAATGTGGAAACAGAAAAGTATAAAGAGAAACTTTGATTTGTGAGTCCTTCAATTTTACTTGAATTTGAGATATTTTTAGTACTTATGCTTGAAGCTGAAGGCATCTAGATGTTTACATCTCAGACCAAGTAATGTACCAGGGGACAGACCTTAGGAAGCTTCTGTACTTCCGCTTACTTCTCCTCCCATTCTCTGTCTTCCAGCATCCTGCGTCCTCTTACCATCCAGTCCCAGTGTAGTTTTGAACTGAAATGTGAATTCACTTTGGATCTACACTGTTTGAATGCCACTCCATTTTCTGTAGAGGGCTCTGGCTCTATGACATGGGATAGAAGTTTAACTGGATTGCTTTGTTTTCAAGATAAAACATGAAGCCACACTACCCAAGCTTTGCTTCCAGCTTTGGTAGGCTATATTCTCAGAATGAGAATTGTAGAGAAACCCAGTAGGGAAATGAATTCCAAATAACCAAAAAGCACAAACTGATATAATGGAGAAACATTAACTTCAACTGGGCAAGAGACGGATAACTTTGAAAACTATATTCCTCATATGGTTTTGTCCCAAAGGTTATTTATTAAGGTTTATTGAAGTAGAATTAACAACTAAGGGTGTATATATTGAAGGTGTGCAGGTTGACATTTCAGTTTAATAGGAATTACTCATTATGCAATCATTTTCCAAAACTAATAACCATATTTACTATGAAACTGTTAAACACAGGGATGAAATTAAAAAAAAAAGAAACAAAGAGAACAAGCCAATGAGTCAATGAAACAAAGAGCTTGATTCTTTGAGAAAATCAACAAGGTAGATATGTAAACTAACTAAAAGAGAGAGGAAAAAACAAATTAGCACAATCAGAAATATGAATGGGGACATAAAAACAGATAACAAGGAAGTCTGAAATCTCACAAAGACATACTTTAAAAACCCATTATTACCAATCTAAAAGAATGAAAATTCCAAAAATATAAAAGTAATGGGTAATTTTCTTGATACATACTACTTACCAAAGTTAGGTCATGAATAGATAAGCAATTTAAACAAATATATAACCCCCAGTGAAATACAATTAGTCACTAAAATCTCCCAATTAAAGAAATACAAAAAGTTCATGGATAGATGGTTTTAGCATAAAATTCTACCAAACTTTCAAAGAAGAGTTAATATAAATATTCCTCAAGTTATTCTACAAAATGTAAAGGAAAGGGACATTGTCCATCACATTTTATGAGGTCAGAGTTCAACGTTGCCTGGATACCCAAATCACATAAGAACCCAACAAAGAGAATTACAGAACAATTTTCATTATGAACATAGATGCAAAAATTCTCAATAAACTACTTGCAAACCAAATCTGAGGAAATAAAAAAATCATGTATGCCTGGTCCTTTCTCCTGGGCAGACTCTTGACTGGTGCAGTGAAGACATTATATCTGGATCCATCCTAAAGAACTTACTGCACTCAGAGCAGTTGAGAACCCACTGCACTCAGAGCAGTTGACCCAACAGTAGGAAGTCCTCCCAGGAGATCTACTACAACCAGGAACTGATCTGCACCCTCTTTGCCCCTGTGAAGAGCCCACATGTTGGAAGGCCCCACAGGTGGTCTGCTACAGTCAGGGCTGCAGGCCTACCAGGAGACCTGAAGTAACCTAGGGTCAAAACAGGCAGACTCCAGTCAATCACCCAGACCAACAAACACTAGGGATATCCAGCTGGTGAAGGGCAAGTACTAGACCATAAGCAACAGAAGCCAATATATGTGGGCATCATTAGAACCCAGTTCTTCCACCACAGCAAGAACTGAATACAACAACACACCTGAAAGTCAGGAAGCTGACTGAGATTCCTATCTCAGGTAGATAATAGAGTTCTTTACAGAGGATGTTAATAACTCACTGAAAGAAATGCAGGAAAACACAGGTAAACAGGTATAGGAATTGAATAAAGTGATCTAAGATCCAAAAGTGGAAGTAGAAACAATAAAGAAAACACAAATGGAGCCAAACCTGGAAATGGAAAACCTAGGAAAGTGGTCAGGAATTATAGATGTAAAAATCGCCAACAAGATATAAGAGATAGAAGAGAGAATCTCAGGTGTAGAAGATACTGTAGAGGAGATGGAAACAACAGTCAAAGGAAATGCAAAATGAAAAAAACTTCTGACACAAAACATACTGGAAATCCAGGACAAAATGAGAAGACCAAACCTAAGGATTGTCAGTATAAAAGAGAGAAAAGATTCCCAACTTAAAGGGCCAGTAAATATCTTCAACAAAATCATAGAAGAAAACTTCCCTAACATAAAGAAAGAGATACCCATGAACATACAAGAGGCCTACAGAAATCCAAATAGATTGAACCAGAACAGAAATTTTTATAATGATAAAAAGCACTAACAAAGAAAAAAATACTAAAAACAGTAAGGGAAAAAGGACAAGTAACATATAAAGGCAGACCTTGTAAAAATTATACCAGACTTCTCACCAGAAACTATGAAAGTTTGGGAAGATGTCATACAGACCCTAAGAGAACATAATTGCCGGCCAAGGCTACTATACCCAGCAAAACTCTCAATTACCATAGATGGAGAAAACAAGATATTCTATGACAAAACCAAATTTACACAACATCTTTCCACAAACCCAGTTCTACAAAGGATAATAGGTGGAAAACACCAACACATGGAGGGGAACTATACTCTAGAAAAAGCATGAAGATAATGTTTCAACAAACCCAAATGAAGATAGCCACACAAACATAATTCCACCTTAACAACAAAAATAACAGGAAGTAACAATCTCTTTCCTTAATATTTCTTAACATCAGTGGACTCAATTTCTCAATAAAAAGACATAGACTAACAGACTGAATACATGAACAGGACCCAACATTTTGCTGCATACAATAAACGCGCCTTAGTGACAAAGATAGTCACTACCTCAGAATCAAAGGTTGGAAAACAATTTTCCAAGCAAATGGTCCTAATAAACAAGCTGGAGTAGCCATTCTTATATCAAATAAAATCAAATTTCAACCAAAAGTTGTCTAAAAAGATAAGGAAGGACACTTTACACTGGTCAAAGGAAAAATCTACCAAGGTGAACTCTCAATTCTGAACATCTATGCTCCAAATGCAAGGGCTCCACCTTCATAAAAGAAACTTTACTAAAGCTCAAAGCAAACATCATACCCCAGACAATAATAGTGGGAAACTTCAATACCCCACTCAATGTCCCCACAATGGACAGATCTTGGAAAGAGAAACTAAACAAAGACATAGTGAAACTAACAGAAGTTTGGAATCAAATGAATCTAACAGATATTTTTAGAACATTTCATCCTAAAGCAAAAGAATATATCTTCTCAGAAACTCATGGTACCTTCTCCAAAATTAACCATATAATTGGTCACAAAACAGGCCTCAACAGATACAGGAATATTGAAATAATTCCATGCACCCTATCAGATCACCATGGTCTAAGGCTGGTCTTAATTTCCAACAACAACATATATATGGAAGCTGAACAATCCTCTACTCAATGATAACTTGGTCAAGGAAGAAAAAAGACAGAAATTAAAGACTTAGAATTTAATGAAAATGAAGATGCGTTATACCAAAACTTATGGAACACAATGAAAGCAGTCCTAAGAGGAAAAAATAGCACTAAGAGACTCCAAAAGGAAACTGGAGAGAGCTTACACTAGTAGCCTGACAGCACATTTGAAGGCTCTAGGACAAAATGAAGCAAATACACCCCAGAGTAGTAGATGGCAGGAAATAATCAAACTCAGGGCTGAAATCAAACAAGTAGAAAGAAAAAGAACTATACAAAGAATAAAAAAATCCAGGAGCTGGTTCTTTGAGAAAATCAACAAGATAGATAAACCCTTAGCCAGACTAAACAGAGGGCACAGAGACAGTATCCAAATTAACAAAATCAGAAATGAAAAGGTAGACATAACAAGAGAAACTGTGGAAATTTAAAAAATCATCAGATCCTACTACAAAAGCTTATACTCAACAAAATTGGAAATATGGATGACATGGACAATTTTCTAGACACATATTAGGTACCAAAGTTAAAACAGGTTCAGATAAACCATCTATCTAGTCCCATAACTCCTGATGAAATAGAAGCAGTCATTAAGAGTCTCCTAACCAAAACAAGTCCAGGATCAAATGGGTTTAGTGGAGAATTCTATCTGATCTTTAAAGACGACCTAATACCAATACTCTTCAAACTATTCCACAAGATAGAAACACAAGGAACACTACTCAATTCATTCTATAAAGCCACATTATGTTTATATCTAAACCAAAGACCAAACAAGGAAAGAGAACTTCAGATGAATTTCCCTTATGAATATCAATGCAAAAATACTCAATAAAATTCTTGCCAACTGAATCCAAGAATACATTAAAATAATCATTCACCATGATCAAGTAGAATCATCCCAGGGATTCAGGGATGGTTCAATATATGGAAATCCATCAACATAATCCACTATATAAACTAACTCAATGAAAAAAAAAACACATGCTCATTTCATTAGATGCTGAAAAAGTATTGACAATATTCAGAATCCCTTCAAGTTAAAAGTCTTGGAAAACTTAGGAATTCAAGGCACATTCCTAAACATAGTAAAAGCAGTATACAGCAAACCAGAAGCCAGCATCAAACTAGGTGGAGAGAAACATGAAGCAATCCCTCTAATACAGGATACCAGACAAGGCTGCCCACTCTCTCTCTCCCTATCTATTCAATTTAGTACTTGAAGTTCTAGCTAATTCTTCTAGCTAGAGGAAATAGACAACAAAAGGAGGTCAAAGGTATACAAATTGGGAAGGAAGAAGTCTAAATATCACTATTTTCAGATGATATGATCGTATACTTAAGTGATCCCCAAAGGACTCCTAAGCTGATAAACAACTTCAGCAAAGTGTGTGGATATAAAATTAACTCAAACAAATTAGTAGTCTTCTACTGAAAGCATAAACAGGCTGAGAAAGAAATTATGGAAGTGACCCCCTTTATAATAGTCACAAATAGTATTACATACCTTGGTGTGACTCTAACCAAGCAAGTGAAAAATGTGGAAATGACAAGAACTTCAAGCCTCTGAAGAAAGAAATTGAAAAAGATATCAGAAGATGGAAAGATCTCCCATGCTCATGGATTGGCAGGATATATAGTAAAAATGACCATCTTCACAAAAGCAATCTACAGATTCAGTGCCATTCCCATCAAAATTCCAAATCAATCCTTCATAGAGCTAGAAAGAGCAATATGCAAATTCATTTGTAATAACAAAAAACTCAGGATAGTGGAAACTATTATCAATGACAAAAGAACTTCTGGGCTATCACTATCCCTCAAGTCAAGCTCTACTACAGAACAATAATGATAGAAACTGTATGTTATTGGTACAGAGACTGGCAGGAAGACCAGTGGATAAGAATTGAAGACCCAGAAATGAATCCACATACCTATGGTCACTTGATCTCTGACAAAGGAGCTAAAAACATCCAGTGGAATAAAGACAGCCTTTTTAGAAAATGGTGCTGGATCAACAGGCATTCAGCATGTAGAAAAATGCAAATTTACACATTCTTTTTTTTATTATTATTGGATATATTCTATATTTACAATTCATTTCCCTTTTTCTGGTTCCCCACCCCCAAAGGTCCCACATGCCCTTTTCCCTCCCCCTGCTCCCTCATCCACCCCCTCCCACCTCACTGTTCTTGTACTCCCCCACAATGATGTTTTGGTCCATTCTAGCACCAGTGTCCACTCCTTTCTTCTTGTGAGACATCACTTGATATGTGATTTATGTCTTTGGTGTTCCAAGCTTCTAGGCTAATATCCACTTATCAGTGACTGTATACCATGGGTATTCTTTTGAGACTGAGTCACCTCACTTAGTATGACGTTCTCTAGCTCCATCCATTTCTCTAAGAATTTCATGAATTCATTGTTTCTAATGGCTGAATAGTACTCCATTGTGTATATATACCATATTTTTTGTATCCATTCCTCTGTTGAGGGACATCTGGGTTCTTTCCTGCTTCTGGCTATTATATATAAGGCTACTATGAACATAGTGGAGCATGTATCCTTATTGCATGCTGGTGAATCTTCTGGGTATATTCCCAGGAGTGGTATGGCTGGGTCCTCCGGAAGTATCACGTCCACTTTTCTGAAGAACCACCATACTGATTTCCAGAGTGGTTGTACCAGCTTGCATTCCCACCAGCAGTGGAGGAGTGTTCCTCTTTCTCCACATCCTCGCCAATACCTGATGTCTTCTGAGTTTTTAATCTTAGCCATTCTGACTGGTGTGAGGTGAAATCTCAGGGTTGTTTTAATTTGCATTTCCCTAATGACTAATGATGTTGAACATTTTTTAAGGTGTTTCTCAGCCTTCCAAATTTCTTCGGGTGAAAAGTCTCTGTTTAGCTTTGTACCCCATTTTTGGATAGGGTTATTTGGTTTTCTGGGGTCTAACCTCTTGAGTTCTTTGTATACATTGGAAATTAGCCCTCTGTCGGATGTGGGGTTGGTGAAGATTTTTTCCCAATTTGTTGGTTGCCGATTTACCCTTTTGACAGTGTCTTTTGCCTTACAGAAACTTTGTAATTTTATGAGGTCCCATTTGTCTATTCTTGCTCTTAGAGCATAAGCAATTGGTGTTCTGTTCAGGAATTTTTCCCCTGAGCCAATGTCAAGTTCAAGTCCAAGTGGATCAAGGACTGCCACATAAAACCAGAGACACTGAAGCTTATAGAGTAAAAAGTAGGAAAGAGTCTTGAACATATTGGCACAGAGAAAAATTTCCTTAACCGAACACCAATGGATTATGCTCTAAGAACAAGAATTGTCAAATGGGACCTAATAAAATCGCAAAGCTTTTGTAAGTTAAAGGACATTGTCAATAGGACAAAAAGGCAACCAACAGATTGTGAAAAGATCTTTACCAATCCTACATCTGATAGAGGGCTAATATCCAATGTATACAAAGAACTCGAGAAGTTAGACTCAAGGGAATCAAATAACCCTATTAAAAATGGGATACAGAGCTAAATAGAGAATTCTTAACTGAGGAAACTTAAATGGCTGTAAAGCACCTAAAGAAACATTTTTAGTTATCAGGCAAATGCAAATCAATACCACCCTGAGATTACACCTATCATCAGTCAGAATGGCTAAAATAAAAAACTCAGGTGAGAGTAGATGCTGGCGAGGATCTGGAGAAAGAGGAACACTTCTCCATTGCTGATGGGATTGCAAGCTGGTCCAACCACTCTGGAAATCAGTTTGGTGGTTGCTCAGAAAATTAGACATAGTAGTACCTGGGGACCCAGCTATACCATTTCTGGGCATATACCCAGAAGATTCTCCAATGTGTAATAAGGACAGCTCAAGAAGAATGAAGAACAAAGGGTGGGTGCTTCGGTTTTTCTGAGGAAGGGAAGAAAATACTCACAGGAACAATTATGGAGATAAAGTGTGGAGCAGAGACTGAATGAAAGGCCATCCAGAGACTGTCCTACCTGGGGATTCATCATATAAACAGTCACCAGACCCCAACACTATTGTGGGTGCCAAGAAATGCTTGCCAAAACAAGCCTGATATAGCTGGAAAGAACACAGATATCCTTCAATAGAGGAATGGATACAGAAAATGTGGTGTATTTACACAATGGAATACTGCTCAGCTATTAAATACAATTAATTCATGAAATTCTTAGGCAAATGGATAGAACTAGAAAATATCACCCTGAGTGAGGCAACCCAATCACTAAAGAAAACACATTGTTTGCACTCACTGATAAGTGACTATTAGACCAAAAGTGCAGAATGAACAAGATATAATTCACAGATCATATAAAGCTCAAGAAGAATGAAGAACAAAGGGTGGGTGCTACGGTTTTTCTGAGGAAGGGAAGAAAATACTCACAGGAACAATTATGGAGATAAAGTGTGGAGCAGAGACTGAATGGAAGGCTATCCAGAGACTGTCCTACCTGGGGATTCATCCTATAAACAGTCACAAAACCCCAACACTATTGTGGGTGCCAAGAAATGCTTGCCAAAACGAGCCTGATATAGCTGTCTCCTTAGAGACCCTGCCAGAGCCTTACAAATACAGAGGCAGGTGCTAGCAGCCAACCATTGGACTGAACATGGGGTCCCCAATAGAGGAATCAGAGAAAGGACTAAAGGAGCAGAAGGGGTTTGCAGCCTCATAGGAAGAACAACAATATCAATCAACTAAAACCCCCAGAGCCCCAGGGACCAAGCCGTCAACCAAGAGGTACACATGATTCCAGCTGCATTTGTAGCAGAGGAATGCTTTGTCAGGCATCAATGGGAGGAGAGGTCCTTGACCTACAAAGGCTTGATAGATGCCTTAGCATCTATCAAGAAATCTAGGGTGGGTATGTGGGAGTGGGTTGAGTGGAGGAATATCCTCATAAAAGCAGGGGAGGGAGGATGGGTTAGGGGTTTTCTGGGAGGGGGGAAATTGGGAAAGGGAATAACATTTGAAATGTAAATAAAGAATATATTCAATTAAAAAAAAAGAATCAGTCTTTTCCAGGGATGAATCTCTTGATAGGCTGCCCCAAGTGGTCAGTCTTAACCACACACATACAAGTAATACTAAATGAACTTACACAGGTATATTTGTAGATACATATATAAACATATGCACATGTGTAAAATCTTACAGAAGAAGAGGTCATGCATTTGAGAGGGAATGGAGAGAAGGAAATGGAGGTGTGGTGGTTTAAGTAAGAATCACTCTCATAGGCTCATATATTTGATTGCATAGTCATCAGGGAGTGGCACTACCTGGGAGGGATAGGAATTGTAGCCTTGGAGTGCATGTGGCCTTATTGGAGGAAGTGTGTCACTGGGGGGTGGGCTTTAAGATTTCAAAAGCCCAAACCAGGCCCAGTGAATCTCTTTTCCTGATTCCTGCAGGAAGAACTCTCCGCTCTCTCCAGCACCATGTCTGCTGAATGCTGCCATGATTTCTTCCATGGCGGTAATGGACAAAACCTCTGAAACTGTAAGCCAGTCCTGATTAAATGCTTTCCTTTAAGAGTTGCCTTGGTTAATGGTTATCCTCACAGTAATAGAACACTGACTAAGACAGGAGGGGTGAAAAAAACATTTAAAAAATATCATCTACTACAAGTCAATAAACTTCATCCTAGAGATACAGATGTTTGAAGCTATGCAAATTAATGACTATAGTCCACCACATAAACAAACTGAAAGATAAAACATGATCATCCCATTAGATGCAGAAAAGACCTTTCACAAAATCCAACATGCTTTCATCATAAAAGTTATGAACAAATTAGGGATACAACGGACATACCTAAACATAATAAAAACAATTTACAGAAAACATATAGCCAGCAATACCATTATTGGAGAGAAACTCAAAGCAACTCTACTAATATCAGCAATGAGACAAGTTTGCCCTCTCTTTTGATATTTGTTCAATATAGTACTTGTAGTCTTAGCCAGAGCAATAAGACAACTAAAAGAGATTGGGGGGATGAAAATGAGAAAAGAAGAAGTCAAAGCCTCTTTACTTACAGATGATATTATAGTATACATAAATGACTCTAAAAGTTCCACCAGAAACATCCCATAGCTGAAAAATACTTTCAGTAAAGTAGTTGAAAAACAAATGGAATCTATTCATTAAATATTTTTCAAGGTCTTTGACTAAAATGGATATAGAGACACTATATTTGTTCATTCTCTCATTCATTTAACAGTGCAAACTGAGTAATGATTCTTAACTCTTACTTATTGCTTTCTGCCACATCAACTCACTCAGTTTCTTGAACTTTTCCAAACTTCAAATAACCTACTCCAAAAGTATGATGCCAAGCCTTACAGTGCCACAGATCAGGAGTTTGATTTTCACCAGTAGAGAGATTCTAGCATTTATTGCTTCCCAAATCCCAAGGGTTCACTAAGTCTAGGGTCAGTTTGAATAGACACACACATACTCTACCCTAGAACTAGAAATCTATCTCACTATTCACAATTACTATGTAATGGTACATTTATAATGATATTTATATCTAGGTATACATAGGAGAAGGAACATATGTATATGTACATATATGTTAATGTGTGTGTGTGTGTGTGTGTGTGTGTGTGTATGTGTGTGTGTAAATCCATATATATTCATGTTGGGATTGAAGTTTGCTTGGAAGATATTCTCATCAAACAGTAGATTCTAGTTGCAGAGCCTACCAGCAAAGTGATTTTTCTCACCAAGAATTACTTCTAAGATCCTCCTAAAAGATAATGTGTGTTCTTGGAGCTCATTTGAGAATTTGTTCTCACATCTGGATCATGTTGTGTCCCTTAGGAAAAAACCTATGGGAAACAAGCTCTTGGATGCCCGTGTCAATGCAAAAGTTATTACCTTAGAGGAAATAAGAGTTTATTCCTAAGGCAAATATTATTGGCCCCAGAAAAGGAATGTGGAGTCATGTTACTCTAAATACCATGTTCCAATGTGATAGTAATTTCATGAAGTTTACTGAGTAATAAAACAAGTAAAATCATAAATTGTACTATTTTTATAATACACTGATGGGGCATAACAGCTTACAGCAAAGCATGAAAATCTCTGCTTGATGATGTCTCAGGTGTTATATAATGAGATCTTCAGACTTTGGATTGGTTGAAGCCAGTTCTGTGTGTACTTTCTAATGTACTTGGTAAATAAAGTACCAAAGTACTGTGTTTACCTAATAGTCACAATAATATTATTGCACAAGTCATGTACGGAGGTAGGCATTAAAGGCTATTTGGGGTCAAAACCAATCCAAGGTAATTTACGTCTGGCCTGCTACACACCATATCATCACAGCCACTGCATTTTTATTCAGTTAACCAGTCTTCTAGACTGTACAACACAAGCATGACTTTCCTTTTCTCAGAATTTCAGTTCATAGTTAGTGCTATTGCTTAATACCCAACCTGTAAACAGAAGAGGCAAATGAGAGCAATGTTGATTCCAAATGACATGTGTCCCAAAGGGAGACAAGTGTAAATAAAACATCTGCTAATAACAGTGTACTCCTGGCATCAAGAAAATGTAAGTTAAAAAAAATTCAGTGAAATAAACAAGACTTTGGGTAGTAATACACTCCCTCCCCTAACATAGTGTTATCTGTAGACTTACAGAGTACTTGTTTTGTACTTTCTTGACATTAAACACAGTGTTGGATCTGATCGTAGGACTTATTTGACTGTCCAGAAGCAATTGGCTTGTTGGAAACGTGAGGATATTATTTTAGTTCCTGTTGGAGTCTGTTTTGTAGAATGCACTGCATAAATGATGAAAACTCAGTGTCCCTAATATCAATAAACAGCCCAGTAATCAAGAGTAAAAGTATGGGTTCCCTCATCATGAAAAGTCATAGTTGGAGAGATTTTTGTTTCCTTGATCTTAAATGTTTCTGGTGTGGAGGTCTTGATCCCTAAAATGAATTTGATGTTGTCATATGGTGATTCTGAGTTCCTCATGTCGGTGAACTGTGGGGGAACTGAGGAAGACTTGACAAGGATAAATGCACTTGATGCATGAGAAATTGGCAAAACCTTTTCCTGGGGACAGCCTTGGCAAGCAAAGCCTCCCTCTGTCCAAGCACAAGAATTTATGGTTGGTTTATTAATATGTACAGAAACCAGCAACTACAGCTTCCTCTTCTCAGATACATCCCAAGACTGTTCACCCACAGACACTTCCTATTAAAGTTGCTAACCTTGCTCTGATTCTGCATACAATAAACATGCTGAAGTTCTGGGTTGCTGTAGCAGTTGGTACCACTCTATCAGAGTAGAAAAAACCTTTTGTGACCTCAGCTTTTTGGTACATGTGTCTGTGCATCTTTTTTTTCTCCATTCTCATGAATATAAAGGATTCCAGGACCAAGCCCAGCAGGTTGTAGCAGTGAACAACTAACTGGACAAGGTCGTTCTTCTGTTTGGGGTGATTGGTCCTGTGTGTCAAGAGAAAATGCTTTCTGCTTCCTGATGGGAAGATAGGACCTGGAACCCAGGGATTCTCTGTAAGGGTTTCTCATTGCCCTTCCATGTCAAAAAGCCAAGATTAATTTAAAAAATACAGCAAAATGAGTCACATTCATCAATGGGTCAGCTCTGGAAGGAGGAAATATTTGGTTACCATAGCAGAGAGAGAACTGTGGCCAGCTCAGAATAATGAAAATATGATATGAATAGTAGAAAAGGGATATAATTAATGACCAGTTAGAAAAGCAGAGACTATTCAGTACACATGTATATTCATTTTTTAATCATATGTGACTCCTATGCAATTCTTGATGAATTTTATATCATTTGTTCAAGATTAAATTTACAACTTAGTTTGGTAACAGTATCTTAAGATGGCACCGAAGCTGAATCTGAGTAGTAATTAACAGAGCTCAGAGATGATTACAATGACTACCAAGATTATACATCTCACCTTCTGGAAAAGGTGAGAACATCTTCATGTGTATGAATCATAGCTGCAAATTATGAGGACAAGCAGATTTTTTGGGGGGGTATGTGTGTACTCAGTGTGTGTGTGTGTGTGTGTGTGTGTGTGTGTGTATAGGGTAGATGTGTAGCTGAAGAAGCAGCCTATGCCAAGTATCATTGTTTGTTACTTCCTGTTAGCACCCCCCCCCATCTATCCCAGCTTTGTCTTGGAACCATAGCCTGTAAAGGCCACTTCTACTTTGTCAGCCAGAGCCAGTGGTGAACTCAAAGCCGGAGGCCTGAGGGCACAACTACTCTGAAACACCAGGAAGCAGATGCTTCTTCATTTGAAAACTGGCTGATTCTCTGCCTGAGCTTCGGATCTTAAGTAAGTTGTCTCCACTCCAGCAGCAGGCCATTCTCAGACCAGCTTCTCATAAAGTTTACAGTTTTTCCAGAATCAAGCACCATAGCACACCTTCCAGGCAGCACCACAGCTCACCAGAGGATCTTTTTCTGAGCTTTCGGGTTTGAATGGCTTCCAGCCCATTCCTCTTTTCCATTCTATCCCTACATGGCAGGTGCTTCCTGTTCATATTGGTAACCTCAACATGTTGATGTCATTTTAAATTCCTCCCCCGCCCCATTTTTTTTTGCCTTTGGAGGTGTAAAGTGTACAGTTACTTGCAGACTACAGCATGTTATTCAAATAACTGCTTGAGAGTTTCTGTCTCCTAGCTAGATGGGTGTATTATATAAGCATATAATTATAAAGCAATAAACATTTAAGTGAAATATTAATGATAATGATGGTTAAAACATATTGAGCTCCTGCCATATGGTTATCACTGCTCTAAGCTCATTAAATTACAGTCAGGTTGCAAAAGGCCTTGCTCACCAGGGGAACAAATTATACTTGTTCTGTGTCTAATGAGGACTCCCCTGAAAATTATGGGAATGGACAGTTTGTTCTTCAAAAGGTGTTACTAACATGCGAACATGTGGATTTTAGGAAAGTATACTGGAGATATTAGGGAAATCATTTGACAGCTATCAGAGCTGAGTCGTGATGAAGTTCTAATCTGACAAGGAAGTGAGGGCCTTAATGAGATATTTAAAAAAATATCGTCACTGAGAATAGTGACTGAAACAAACTGATGTCTAAAAGGGACAAAGTAAGATTTTAGATTCGGCCGCTAGCAAGGAAGACATACCAATGAGCAACCTATGAAGAAAGTAAGATTTCAGAGTGGAGCAAAGACTCACACCCCAATCAAGCCATGTGCTCTTTGATCTGGCTGCAGTCAGTCCCTGTGTGGTTTAGGTCTGAAATGTCTACCCATGGGGGCACATTTATTTCAAATCTCAGTCCTGGTGTAGTTGCCTTGCCTTGAGAGATGCTGGAATCTAGGATAGATGTTTAGCTAGCAGAAACAGGTCACCGGGAGTAGCCTTGAAAGAGAAAGGCTCTAGTCCTGTCTTAAGCACTCTGCTTCCAGATTCCCTAACGTATGAACAGCTATTTATATGTTCTTCCGCTGTTATACTGTCTCCACAACAGTGGTCACGAAACTGTGAGCCAAAGTAAGTTCTTCCTCCTCCCAGCTGCTCCTGTCAGGGACAACGTTACAGCCAAGAGAAAATATCTAGTCTCTTACACCAGGCATTTTCCTTTGAATAGTTATTGTATGCTTAAGGGTATAAAGGGTCATATAGTGCTACTTTATTTTATTCAGTCACCGCTGTTGTCATAATTTATGTATCATTACCAATTCTTTATATATCATTACTAATTAAAACTAAAAATATTCATAGAATTTTAAAACTAAAACAAATAAAAAATTAAAAGTTAAGAACCGTTGAAATAAGAAATGTAAAAGCTTCAAAAACTCTAGAGAATACTCTTAAACTTTTAATCAGAAAGGTAAGATAAAAGTCTTTTTGAAAAGAAAATAGTCAACAAAGCTTTCTGCTAGCTGTGACCTGAGGAGTGTGGTGAGATGTGCTGCCACTGCAGAGGTGAGAAAGGGCACCGTATCAGCATTAACACACAGATGACTTTGGAAGGGATCGCTGGCATGACATTAGATGTTACAGCTGATAATTTGAACTATGAAATTGAATCAGTTATTTCAATATTGAAAGGAAATCTGCTATAGAGAAATACAACAGGCTTTGGGAGATAGTCCAATGTAGCTTTGCAAACATGGAGATCTGAATTTAATATCTAGAGCTCCTATAAACAAAAATATGAGTGTGGTAGTATACACTTGTAACCCCCAACTTGGGGATTCAGAGACAAGTAGATCTTGGGGGCTTGGCAACCTAAAAGGCAGGCCTATTTGATGAGATCTGGGCCAGTCAATGACCGTGTCCCCAAAATATAATATAATCTACAGAAAACTAAGAAATTACACTCAAGGTTGTTCACTTGTCTACACACACACACACACACACACACACACACACACCCTCCAAATGGACATACATACAAACATATAAAAATAGGATTTATATAGTATAACAGCACAGTATTTGTTATATAAGAATCAAATTGAACCAAAAAATAAAGTCATAAATTAAATAGACCAAAGGAACAATATACATGAAAGATATTTCTGTATTCTCTTTAAATTCCCTTGACTGACAAGCACATTATTGTGCTTTGAATAGGAATGGCCCCCATAGGCTCATATATTTGAATGTTTGTTCATTAGTGAGTGGCACTCTTTGCTAGGCATTAGCAGGTGTGGTCTCCTTGGAATAGGTATGGCCTTTTGGAGAAAGTATATTAATGGCAGTGGGCTTTATGGTTTCCACTGCTCAAGACAGGCCCAGTGTCTCTTCCCTTTGGCTGTAATGTCTGCCTGTGTACCATAATGCTCCCCACCATAAAAATAAGGGACTGAACTCCTGGGACTGTCTGCAAGCCCAAAATAAATGTTTTTCTTATAAGATACCATGGTCTTGGTGTCTCTTCACAGCAATAGAACAGTGACCAAGAGAGGCATGGTTGCTCACATCTACAAGCCTAGTACTTGGGAGACCAAGACAGGAATATTAGGAGCATAATGCCCAATATGGACTACCTGGCAAGACCCCCATCTCTAGAGGCTGAAGGAAGACTTCTTTCATGGAAAGAAATGGGATTAGTAATTGGTTAAATGTAATACTTATCCTTTTATTTGGGGTAATCAATTTGACTGCACTTGGGATTTTTGATGTTTGTTTTAAATTTTTAATTGTGTATATGTGTCTTAGTCGGGATTTTTATTTCTGCACAAAACCTCATGATCAAGAATCAAGTTGGGGAGGAAAAGGCTTATTCAGCTTACATTTCCACACTGCTGTTCATCACCAGGAAGTCAGGACTGGAACTCAAGCATGCCAGGAAGCAGGAGCTCATACAGAGGCCATAGGAGTATGTTACCTCCTGGCTTGCTTCCCCTGGCTTGCTTAGCTTGCTTTCTTATAGAACCCAAGACTACCAGCCCAGGGATGGTACCATCCACAATGGACCCTCCTGCCCTTGATCGCTAATTGAGAACATGCCTTACAGATGTATCTTATAGAGGCATTTGCTCAAGGGAAGCTCCTTTTTCTGTGATAACTCCAGCATGTGTCAAGTTGACACACAAAACCAGCCAGCACAATATGTGTATGAGTGTGTGTGGAGGTAGGTGCTCTCCATGAGAGTGTTGGTTCCCATGGAGAGCAGGGGTAACAGATCCTCTTGGAGCTGAGCTAGGCTCCTGACACAAGTGCTGGAACTTGAATTCAGGTTGCCTGCAAGAGCACTAAGGGGTTTTAACTGTTGAGCTGTCTTTCTAGACTCAACCAGAAAATTTTTAAATGAGATGTGAAGCAAGGGGCTGGAAGCAGAACTTCATTGTTGAGACACCTGTGGATCAGTTTCCATTTCGCTCTCCATAGGAACTATGAGGCTAGAGATAACACTTAATGGTTATGAGCACTTGCTGCTCTCTCAGAGGACCTGGTATCAGTTTGCAGCATCCACATGGCATCTCATAAGCATCTGTAACTCTATTTCTAGGGATATGATGTCTTCTTCTGACCTCCTTGGGCACCAGACACATGTGGTACACAGACATGCATACAGGAAAATTTTCATATATAGACCAAAAAAGTAAAAGCTGAACAGATTACCTCTGTCTCTATCTTACCCAAGAATTTCTTACATTTTCTATAAAGTGTATTAGTTTGGCAAATATGACAACTACATAAGAAGGAAAAACCATTTAAAAGATTTAAAAAAATATGCACAGTGACAGCGATAACTCCTGTTTGGTTTACATGCAATTAGACACTGGTCTAAACATTTCATCCTTTTCATTATTCTTAATACTTATGGTAATGTGGATAAATATTTATGCATTTTATAGAGAATATACAGTCAAATGAAATGTTGTCCATGTATCTTTTATCTACTCAGTATTTGGCTCAAATCCTATGTTCTTCATCCTAAAATGAAATCTATAAGGGAATAAATTGATTTTCCCCTCTTCCAATTCAAGACATGTGAGTGGAAGATTATTATGTCAGTCTTCAGTTGGCTTTGAGGACTCACATGTCTGTGACTGAAGTCTTCATAAGCTTTGGTTTTGTATCAGTGTCATCTTTTAGGTTTCCTGTGCAGGGTCTAGAAGTTAACCTTGAATAATGAAAAAGAAATCCTTGTTAAAAAGTAACACATAAAATAAAGTGACAATTGCATCTTTATCCCTTCTGGCTGTGTGTCAATGTCACTATTAATCTTATTAATTAAAACCAAGCAATACTTACCACACTTTGTTCAAATCACATCAAGTATACACAATACCCTTTACATTACCTAGTCTATAAATAAACTGTGAACATACGACTTGTTTCCATAGCAATAAAACTGGCTTCCTATGAGTTGTCAAGGAAATGTGCAGTAGGCTAGCAAATTGGACAAGCATGGGAACTATTTGTCAAGTAATAAGTTTAAGAAAAGCTAGGATAATTCAACAAGAAATGATCTAGATAAAAACTTCTAAAAACATCACAGTGTGTGATTATTTTGGTTTCAATAATCTGCTATCATATTTTTCCCTTAGGAAATAATTTTGAAGCAATAATAAAGCATACAATGATATACATATGCATATATGTTTAGTTAGCTAACCTTCAGATAACATGTTATTAATTCTTTGAGAGTTTGATACAAGCCATTTTGATTATAATCACCACCCCCTATTCCTCACAGATCTACCCTCCTTAGCCTCACCTCCCTACTCACCCAACTTTGAGTTTTAAATTTGGCTTTCTGGTTGAGTTCAATTTGTGTGGCTGAACAACTCATGTTGCCTGCCCTGTGATTGAATTGCCATGGATTACACAATTAAGTAAAATATTCTAGCAGTTACCACATACCAATGGCTTCTCATGCTCACTCCTTTCCCTCTATGCTGGGATTTTCTCTGGTTTGATATTGTACTTTGTATACAACCACAATCACTGTGAGTTCACATGTGTAACTACCCTGTTTTGTTCAGAAAACATGGCTTCTTTGAAGCTGTCTACTACCTCTGACTTTTAGAATCTTCCTGCCCCTCTTCTAAGAAGATCCCTGAGCCTTGGATAGTGGTCTAGTAATTAAGTCTTATTTGGAACTAAGCAATCCACACTCTCTTAATTTCTGCACATTAAGTAGTTGGGGGTTTCTGTATTAATTGGCATCTATCACAAGAGTCTTCTTTGATGGGCATTGAGAGATATACTGATCTATGGGTATAGCAATAAGTCATTAAGAGTTGTTTTGATACTATGACCATTTAGCAGAACAATTAGAGGTAGGTTCTCCCTAGGACCCATGACCTATCTAGTCCCAGGTTCTTGGACTTCTTAATGGTGCTAGGTCTGACTTTCCATCCCATGGAATGAAGTTTTCATCATAAAGTGGTTTGATTACTCCCAGACTATTCCTACTACCAGTTTATTAGAAAACTTCTGCAGCATGTGGGATTCACAGCTGTATGATATTGATGAATTACATTGCTCTTGTGGCAGTGTGCAAAAACTAGTGAGTAGAGATAAGGCTTATAGGCAAATCCAGGCTTGACTTATCCACATTCTGTGACCCAGCAAAAGGCATTCAGTGATAGTCCTTGTACTGACTGGTTTGTGTGTCAACTTGACACAGGCTGGAGTTATCATAGGAAAAGGAGCTTCAGTTGGGGAAGTGCCTCCATGAGATCCAGCTGTGGGGCATTTTCTCAATTAGTGATCAAGTTGGGGAGGGCCCCTTGTGGGTGGTACCATCTCTGGGCTGGTATTCTTGGGTTCTATAAGAGAGCAGGCTGAGCAAGCCAGGGGAAGCAAGCCAGTAAGTAACATCCCTCCATGGCCTCTGCATCAGCTCCTGCTTGAGTTCCAGTCCTGACTTCCTTTGGTAATGAACAGCTGTGTGAAAGTGTAAGCTCAATAAACCCTTTCCTCCCCGACTTGCTTCTTGGTCATGATACTTGTGCAGGAGTAGAAACCCTGACTAAGACAGTCCTCTTACATTTAGTTTATATCAATGATGATCCCCGCCATGATAGGCAGGATTACAACCAGAATTTTCCACAGCTTGAGATTTAATTGAAATAGGTAGAAGTTTTTCCATTAAATTTGCTATATGAAAAATAGATTTTCTTTAAAATCAGCCAAATCTTCAATTATGAAAATAAGTTAAACAAAATAACATTTTGGTTCAGTAGAGGGAAGAAAGTGACTGAAAATAAAAAGTATAAATATCTTCTCCTTTATAGAAATAAATTAATAAATAAATAATGTACCCTTAATTTTGTATTTATTTTAGTTCTTGGAATCTTTAATGTTAACAAATCAAGTCTGTCAGGAAAGGAAAAATAACCAAGGCTACATTTTCATTTTTATTACATAACATAATTGTAGTTATCTCATTGTGGCTGCTGTGAAGAAAACAGCATGAGATTTGTATTCTTAAGCTAATGTTGAGAGACAAATAGAAAGAGTAGAGATCACTCATGCGAAAGCAGGCAAAAGACACAACTGAATCAAGTCATTTTCTAGCAGAATATACAACTAATTAAATATTTACAGTGCCCACAGCAAGGCTACATATTATAATGCATCTTCTGAACCATTTTCTTTAAAAAATTATGGCATGTAATAATTTAAACAATTCAAAGGAACAATTTTTTTCTAGTTGCCTTTTGTCCTAGTAGAATGGCATTAGCCTGATCCACCAGGTTATGTGCCTACTGGCGGCAAAAAAGCTCTTCCATGCTACTGTGGGCTCTAGGAAGGAAGGCTAGCTCACAGGGTCACCTTGCCTTGTGGAGGGATAAGCCACCATAGGTGAAAGAGCTAGTGCTTCATTTTAAGGAACAAAGCTACGATTAGGGGGGGAGAGAGAGGAAAGCCCAATAGTGCTGTTTGAATGCAGTATGTATGAAGTGTTACTTCAGATGTGATTTAACTCTATCTTTTATGCTATTTCTTGAGATAAGTTCTAATAGATACAATTTACTGTCAATAATTTTGATGTGTATACAATAACTAGATGCACAATTTTGAATAAAAAATCTTTAGAATTTAATTATCTTGTAGAGCTGAGACATTATATGTATTGAATTGCACTTGGCCTTTCACTTATGATTCAGCCCCAATAACCACCTGCTATACTCACCAAGAATCTGATGCCTTTACAAATCACAGACAAGTGGAACCAGTCAGCACCTGTCTTTATTTAATGGGCTTGTTTTGTTTAACATAATGCCTTTAATATCCACCCATATTCCCATGCATGGCAAGATATCCCTTTTCTTTTTGAAAGGCAAGGTGTTGTCACATTGGCTATATACATCACATTTTTAAAATCTATTAGTATTCTGATGGGCATTTATGTTGTTTTAGATATTGATTTTATGAATAATAGTAAAATGAATGTGAGTGTACCAAAACCTCTTCAAGGTTTTTCCTCTCTCCTTTAGAAACATACCCAGGTGTAGAAATGCTTGATCATACAATATTTTTAGGTTTGTCAGGTACATTTGTATTTTTTTCCATAGGAGATGAAGCATTATACATATAGCCCAAAGGTATTCTGGGTCTATTGTCTTCATATCTTCTAAAAATACATTTCCAATAGAAAAGAAAATAAATTGTATTATTTTTGTAGTTGACACTTCCTACATTAGATTTCTTCTGCACCATGAACTCTATTATAGTACATAATAGTCCGTTTTTGAATTATTAATACCCAAAGTAAAAATCCATAATAATTATTCTTTACATTTCAACAGCAGAATATAATTTCCTTGGAGGGTATTTTCTGTAGTTACTTTTTTCTTATTTTGTATGAAATGTTTGTAGCTCCAGCTTCAATCTTTGAATAAGGTCAAGAACTACTTTGAGCAACTGCCCTTAAATGAAATGCATCTGTCTCTTTTGATTATGCAGTTCAGGATAGTTGACATGACTTGGCAAGGTGATAGGCATTTACCCACATGTTCACCCTAAGTACAGAAGGTAAAAGCATCTTCTTGTCAGAATGAATTCTGGGCCTCATAGGAGACCATGACTTTAAGGACTGTAAATTTTAGACTGGAGATTCAAACTTCTGAAGATGGAGAGGGAAGGGGGAGGAGGACTGGGGAGGAGAGAGGGGGGAGAAAGATGAGGAATAGAGAAAAGGAAAACGATGAGGGGAGAACTCAAGAATTTTATTCCATCATTCTTCTTGTATCCCATATGTGAACAGAGGCTGCAAGGTCAATGTTGCCTCTTGTTTTTTTAGATTCCTTCATATATCCATTATTCTTATTTCACCAATACCTAGCTCTTTAGCACTAACTTGAAAATGTTATTCCCATTCACCTGCTCACATCTTTCCTTTTCTAATGATTAGACACATCATTAATTTGGCCAGTTTTATCTTTCATGTAGTACTACAAAACTCTTGACCAGTGCCAGCAGCAATATCCTCTCCAGTGATCCCCCACTCTTAATTTTTCCTGAATAATTATTTTTTGTGGTAATTATAAATGTTTTTTTAATTTCTATTTTCTATATTCTATGTTTACATTCCAAAGGCTTTCCCCTTTCCCAGTTCCCCCCCACCATACGTCCCATAATTCCTCTCTCCCCCCCCAACTATTCCCCAATCATCCCCCCCCACACGATTTCTCTGTTCTGGGTCTACAAAGCTGGATCCAATCTTTTCAGGCCCAGGGTCCTCTCCTTTGGCTTTTACAAATGTCTTATTTTCCTTATTATAATGTACCACACATCATCTATGTAGTAGAATGTAACAGGATCTCGTTTTTTTAATTTTTATTTTCTATATTCTATGTTTACATTCCAAAGACTTTCCCCTTTCCCAGTGCCCCCCCCACCATATGTCCCATAATTCCTCTTCCCCCAATTATTCCCCAATCATTCTCCCCAACACACACAATTTCTCTGTTCTGGGTCTACAAAACTGGATCCAATCTTTACAGGCCCAAGGTCCTCTCCTTTCTTCTTCTTGGGAATCATTTGACTTGCTAATTGTGCCTTGAGTATTTAGGGCTTCTGGGCTCATTAATATCCACTTATCAGTGATTGCATTTCATGTATATTCTTTTGTGATTGGGTTAACTCACTTAGGATGATATTTTCCAGATCTGACCATTTACCTACAAATTGCATGAATTCATTATTTTTAATTGCTGAGTAGTATTCCATTGTATAAATATACCACATTTTCTGTATCCATTCCTCCTTTGAGGGATATTTGGGCTCCTTCCAATTTCTGGCTATTATAAACAAGGCTTCTATAAACATAGTGGAGCATGTGTCTTTATTGTATGCAGGGGAATCCTCTGGATATATGCCCAGGAGTGGTATGACAGGGTCCTCTGGAAGTGACATGCCCAATTTTCTGAGGAACCGCCACACTGATTTCCAGAGCAGTTTTACCATTTTGCAATCCGACCAACAGTGGAGGAGTGTTCCTCTTTCTCCACATCCTCGCCAGCACTTGTTGTCTCTTGAGTTTTAATCTTAGCCATTCTGACTGGTGTGAGGTGGAATCTCAGGGTTGTTTTGATTTGCATTTCCCTGATGACTAATGATGTTGAACATCTCTTAAGGTGTTTCTCGGCCATCCAAATTTCTTCTGGTGAGAATTCTTTGTTTAGCTCTGTACTCCATTTTTTTATAGGAATTATTTTTTATTTTAACTATTTTCTGTTTACTTTTGAGCTTATAATTCAATACAATGTGTTTTTCCTTTCCCTTTTTTCTTCTAAATGTTCTCTCAAACTCTCCCCCACTCTCCTTCAAATCCATGCTCTGCTTTTTATTGATTATTTATTATGTGTATAGTATTTATACATTTAGTATAAATCTATATTTATAATGTATATACATATATGTGTACATAGTAGTCTATTTAGTATTGCATATATATTCTTGCATGCACAAACACAGATATAGTTGAAGAGGCATTTTTAGTGTTTTTTTATACCTACTTCCTGTTTATATTCCTAAATATAACATATTGAGTCCAGATAATGGTGTCCATAACATGTTTTCATGGTTGACCATTTATCACTAGACAGCCAATTGGTGAGCTTTTTCCTGGGGAGGACCACCTCTCCTGATTCCAGCTTTTCTTCATTGCCTGTGGTTCTTTGTGTGGGGAAGAGGCCTGTGGACTTTTTTCTATGCAGTTTAGCATGTTTTTGGTATTGTTGTTGTTCAGCTCATTCGTGGTCCATAATGTTGGTAAGACTACAGGTGTGGCTTCTGATGTAACTAAGAGAAACAATATCATAGCAAACTCCCCGATCTTCTGACTCCTACTGTGTTTCCCCTTTCTCTTCTAAAATGCATCCTGAGCCTTTGTTGCCAGACAAAGATACATCTACAAAAGTTTGTAGATGTATCTACTGGAATGGACTCCACAACTCTTCTCTGTTCTTTAACTGAAGAGAAAATAAAGTGTGACTCTACCAATGCCTATTTCATGCCCAGCACCAATGCATGCCTGACAAAGGTCATTGCATCTTTGCCTCTTTCCCTCTTGCTTTCTGTTTATGTTACTAGGTTTCAATCCTGGGGCCACTGTGCATGCTGGGCAACTAACTGACATCACAGGATCCTCAGATCTTCCTGTATTTTAACCCTCCATCCATCCTCATGGGGTAAGCTTTCAGGAAAATATTTTAATTATTAACATTTAGCATTTCACATATGAATTCTGTATTTACTTTATTTCCACCCCGGATTCTTTCTTCTTCCAACATCTTCAACTCCCTCTCAACTTCATAAACTATTCTTTTTTGTATATGCATATATATGTGCATGTATAAATACACTTTGCTGTGTCTCTTTGGTGTTTCTCGTATGTATGTGTGTTAGTGAGTCCATTTAGTATTGTTTGAATGTATGTGGCCATAGGTAGTTGCCCAGCATTCTTAATGTTCTTTATTTTTCCTTTCTGTTTCTGCCTCTGTATTATCTTCCCTTCCTCCTACACAAAGCCACCCTCCTTTCCATTTCCCTCCTCATAGCACCTGTGTCCTACTATCCCCTCTCCACAGTTCCTTTTTCCCATTGTCCTCCTTTTCTTGTTTCTGTGGTTACTCCAGGTAACCACTCATTCCTAAAGATTCAGAGCTGGGGACTACAAATGAAGGACAACACATGGTATTTGTTTTCCCTTGTCTAAGTTACCCCACTTAGTATAATAGACTCTAACTCCATGTATTTAACAGTACATTTCATGGTTTCCGTTTTCTTTGGTGATCAATGATATTCTTTTGTGTAACTGTCATGTATATGTGTACCATATTTTCATTATCCATTTATTGATTGGAAGATATTTAGATTGTTTCCATTTCCTTCCTATTGTGAATGAAGAAACAATAAACATAGATGAGTATCTATGCAGTAGGATGTCAAGACCTTTGGGGATATGCCAAGAATTAGTGTGGCAATTTGAACACAAAGTGTTTATAGGCTCTGGCCTTTGAACACTTGGTATGCAGTTGGTGGTACTGTCTGGGAGGTTTAGTTGGTGCAGCCTTACTGGAGGAACTGCATTCCTGGGGGCAGGTCTTAAGATAAAAGGGCCTTACCTACATCCAGTTTGTTCTCTCTGCTTCATGCTTGCAACTTTACTATGTAGGCTTTTGATGTCATGCCATCCTACCACGATGCACTCTTACTTCCTGGAACCAGAAGTCAATCTAAACCGTTGCTTTAATAAGTTGACTTGGTTATGGCGTCAACTGATTTCCATACTCGTCGTGCCTCTTACCACATCCTCACCAGCAGTTTTTGTCAGTTGTTTCGTGACCTTTGCCATTTTGGCTAGGATACGAGGAAAACTCAAAGTAGTTTTGATTTGCATTGATTACTAAGGATGTTAAACACCTTTATAAAAATATTTTTTAATGTAGGGCTGAGAGAAAATGCATAGACCTTGTTAGGAAAGGGAAATTGATAGATATGGATGGAAATGGGGGTGGTGGTGGGAGCATTAAGTGGGATGGGGGAGCAAAGAGTGTTTTGTTTGAAGGGACATGTGGAGAGCCAGCTAAAATTAAGGGACAGTTGAAGGATAGTATGGAAACCTAATATAGTAGAAGCTCACACACACACACACACACACACACACACACACACGCACATATACATATATAAAGGTAATATAAATGAAATTTTCAAAGAATTGGGGAGATAGAGTTCCATCAGACCATCTTTTACCACCCAGTGAAACTTTGTATACCAGGACTGGGGTACTTCTATTGAATTTTCAGCAAAGGGGCTCTGAGGAGTTCCCCAAACAACTCAGGCTGTTGCTAAATCGATAAGTTGCTTTCCACAAAATGACAGCAAGGACTCCTTACTGAAGTCGACATATACAGAACTCATTGAACATGGGGATGTCAAGCTGGTTGTATACACAGAATCTTAATCCCTAACTCCTTCTATGGAGAAACTTTGATAAAACTAAATTCAATGATACCCTAGTCTGTTAGAATGAATCTAAATTACACATCCAGTTAATAGAGAAATATCAATGGAAGTTCACCAAAGAACATGATGATATAATGTAAGTAACTGAAAGTCATAATGGGGAAAAAAAAGTTCCTCCAAATCCTGACTCGTTAAAAGTGACATTAATGTATGTCACTTGTGCTTGAGACAATAGAACAAAGAAGCAGGGATGATGCCATTTGTAACTAGCAGGACTGCACAACAGTTTAATTAGCAAATATTAGTTGTACAAACAATGGATTTCATCATGACGTGTGTTTGTATGTGTGTGTGTGTGTGTGTGTGTGTGTGAATGTGTGTGTGTGTGTGTGTGTGTGTGTGTGTGTATGTGTGTGATGTACTTTGACCGTATCCAATACTGATACCTGCTCTTGGGCCTCCTTTCTCATCTTACTGATCCTGTCTTCTTCCAAAATAGTATGCCTTCTATTTTCATGTTGTTCTTTAAAATAAAATCTGTCTTCCCCCTATTAGAGAAAACATAAGACATTTGCTTTTCTGAGTCTGGGTAATTTTATCTAATATAATGATGCCTTGATCCATTCCTTGAAAGGAATTACTTTGTGGCCGAGTAATGTTCCATAGGGTTTATACACCCTATTTTTTTTTATTTTTTTTATTGTATATATTCTATGTTTACAATTCATTTCCCTTTTTCTGGTTCCCCACCCCCAAAGGTCCCACATGTCCTTTTCCCTCCCCCTGCTCCCGCATCCACCCCCTCCCACTTTACTGTTCTTGTACTCTCCCACAATGATGTTTTGGTCCATTCTAGCACCAGTGTCCACTCCTTTCTTCTTGTGAGACATCACTTGATATGTGATTTGTGTCTTTGGTGTTCCAAGCTTCTAGGCTAATATCCACTTATCAGTGACTGTATACCATGGGTATTCTTTTGAGACTGGGTCACCTCACTTAGTATGACATTCTCCAGCTCCATCCATTTCTCTAAGAATTTCATGAATTCATTGTTTCTAATGGCTGTATAGTACTCCATTGTGTATATATACCACATTTTTTGTATCCATTCCTCTGTTGAGGGACATCTGGGTTCTTTCCAGCTTCTGGCTATTATATATAAAGCTGCTACGAACATAGTGGAGCATGTATCCTTATTGCATGCTGGTGAATCTTCTGGGTATATTCCCAGGAGTGGTATGGCTGGGTCCTCCGGAAGTATCACGCCCAGTTTTCTGAGGAACCGCCATACTGATTTCCAGAGTGGTTGTACCAGCTTGCATTCCCACCAGCAGTGGAGGAGTGTTCCTCTTTCTCCACATCCTCGCCAACACCTGATGTCTTCTGAGTTTTTAATCTTAGCCATTCTGACTGGTGTGAGGTGAAATCTCAGGGTTGTTTTAATTTGCATTTCCCTAATGACTAGTGATGTTGAACATTTTTTAAGGTGTTTCTCAGCCATCCAAATTTCTTCAGGTGAAAAGACTCTGTTTAGCTCTGTACCCCATTTTTGGATAGGGTTATTTGGTTTTCTGGGGTCTAACCTCTTGAGTTCTTTGTATACATTGGAGATTAGCCCTCTGTCGGATGTGGGGTTGGTGAAGATTTTTTCCCAATTTGTTGGTTGCCGATTTATCCTTTTGACAGTGTCTTTTGCCTTACAGAAACTTTGTAGTTTTATGAGGTCCCATTTGTCTATTCTTGCTCTTAGAGCATAAGCAATTGGTGTTCTGTTCAGGAATTTTTCCCCTGAGCCAATGTCCTCAAGGGTCTTCCCCAGTTTCTTTTCTATTAGTTTTAGTGTGTCTGGTTTTATGTAGAGGTCTTTGATCCACTTGGAGTTGAGCTTAGTGCAAGGAGATAAGAATGGATCAATTCTCATTCTTCTGCATGTTGACCTCCAGTTGAGCCAGCACCATCTGTTGAAAAGGCTATCTTTTTTCCACTGGATGTTTTCAGCTCCTTTGTCGAAGATCAATTGGCCATAGATGTGTGGGTTCAATTCTTATACACCCTATTTTATCTGTCTATTCATAAATTGATGGGGATATAGATTCATTCCACAACTTAGGAAGGTTATGTCACATGAGTATGCATGTATCTCTATCATAAGTTGATTTTAATTCTTTCTATTGACTATATGATCAACAATGATATAGGAAGATCATATTTAATAAAAGCTATAAGTAAGACATAAAGCATAAAGATGGAACTGAGCACCTGAGATAAAGGTCAGAAAGCACAAGACCATACACATCGCTGTTCCAAAGCATCTTTGATTTCAAATTTCCATCTTCCGGAAAACTTGGAGATTACAGAATTAGCCTTTAGATTTTATCATAAGGGAAGTTTCATATTGAAAAATTGTAATATCAGAATCTTTTTTTCAGAAAATTGAAAAAGAGCATAGGTTTCCCAGTTATGAAAAAACAAAATATTCAGAGACTAGCATACCAACAGTTCCAAAGCCTACATCTCACTATAGACAAAGAACAAAGGAATGTGAGGGAATCGAATGTGTTCTGAGTGTTGGTGTCCCTTGCTGGAATGTAGCAGTGTGATGTCGTAAGTCTTTGGGACGTTGTTAAGTCTCAAGGGTTATTAATTAGTTAGTATTTTATACTGATTTTTATATAAGAGATGTTGCTTTCCCATTCTGCAATAAAGGACACAGTAAATCAATCCCTAATTCTACTGTATGAACTGGAGGGGGGGTGTAGATCTTGAGCATTAAGCTAAGCTAAGGGTAGATCAAGATAATCATTCTTGGAGCCTGGATCCTCAGGAAGATGGCACCGGCCTTCATTTGGTGGGATCTTTGTCTCCTTCTTTTAAAATCGAGAGGAAGGAGCACCAGCAACAAGAGGCTATGAGAGTACACAGACACACATAAACAGACAGATGGATAGATGAAATGGATAGAGACTAACAGAGACCAAACACACAGACACACAGAGAGACAAAGACACAGACACACAGACACACAGACACACACATACCACCTCTAGTGGTTCAGACAACTTTAAAGAAAATTCTCCGGCATGCACTTAGGACCACCCTGTCTCCACATCCACTACCTTTGCACTAGCCCACATCCTCAGAAGTTCATCATGCTCTGCATGAGAAAGTTGACAGCACCATGTCTGTCCCCAGCTACTTGAAGTATTTAATTAGTTAGTGGCATCAAGTAGCATCAAGAGAAAAAAAATGATAACTAATTGAAACTTCAAATACAGCATGTGAAGCCAGGGTTAGGAAAGACAAATTTGTCAGTATGAACTATTATTTTTTTATGTTCAAGATTCTTTTTCTCTCTTCTGGTTGACTCAAAAAGTATTTTTAAAAAGGTGTTATCAAATATAATAAATTAATAACTAAATTAGGATGTAAGATCTGACATATAGCATGAAATACATAAATCATATTCTTTCAAATTATGACATTTACATCTGAGTTTAGTGGCTCCTATCTATAATAAGAATTTGAGAGACTGAAGCAAGATGAAGTTAAGGCCAGGCTAGGCTATATAGTTAGACCTGTTGCAAAAAAGGAGAAAAATGCGATTCATCAATTCTGCCTGAGATTGCGAAGAGTATATGCTGTCCCAAGATCTGGATCACTGAAGCCACATTTTAATATCATTAAATTAAATGTGAGTACAATTGGAAAACTTAAAATCATTGTCTCTGTATGTTACCCTCTGCCAAGATTTTGTGAGATGTCAGGGAAAGTTATTTTTTTTCTCTTAAATCTAATTTGATATTTTGAGTAAATGGAACCACAGTAAAAATCTAATTAGTATAGGTCATGTCTAACTTCACTGATTGTCTGAATAAAATTAAATAGAAAAAAATTATAATTTACTTAAAATTTCACAACATAATTGAGGAAGCACATCTTTTGAGGTTTCAAGTATAATTGTTCTCACAGTTTTGCCATAACTTGTAGTTTTAAGGATGAGAAATGATAGTTTGATATATGTACAGTATATTTTGGTTGAACCCATCACTGCTTTTGTCTTCTTCCATTCCACCCCTATCTTTTTCTTCCCCACATTTTCCTTTTAATATCATACATTCATTTTCTTTTATTGTTTAACCTGTCAAGTCCACTCAGTGTGACTTGCATGTGTATAGGCATAGGATAAGCTATTGCTACGATGGGAACATGGCTAGCCTTTCAGGACTTTCATCTATGAATAAACCAACTCTTGATCCTCAGCAACCATCAATTACCATTATTTCCTCAACTAAGATGGGACTTAATGGGCCTCGTCCCCATCCACACTGGAGTCTTGGCTGGCTTAATCATGTATAAGTCTTGTGCGTGCATCAGAACGTCTCTGAGTTCAAATGTGTAACAGTTCTCTCATGTTCAACAAAAACAGTTTCACTGCAGATGTTCACTACTTCTGGCTCTTACAATCTTCTAGTCCTCTCTTCTATGATGATTTTTGAGCAAGGGGGAGGGGCAAGGACAAATATGTTATAGATGTACCTCTATTCACTACACATTGTGGGTATGGCTCTTGGTATAGGGAATGGCTCTGATGAGGACTGAGAGATGCAGCAATCTATGCATATGAAGAGAAAAAGCTAGAAGATGTTTTTTCAATATGTCTATTTGGCAGAATAATAGGATTAGGTTCCACTCTAGGACCTATGATCTATCAAACCACAGGTTTGAGCCAAGTTGACGCTGCCAGGCATAAATTCCATTTGTGGAAACAGCCTTACGTTCAATCAGAACATTGTCAGTTATTCCCAGAGCACTTGTCTTACTTTTTCACCAATTGGCATGCTTTACCAAGCCAGTTATTTTTAGTTATTGATTTGTTTTTCATCCTAGCATCATGCCCACAGTCTTCTAGCACTATGCAAGCTAGCCAATAGAGAAAAAGCTTCCAGTTGATTTTTGCATATCCTATGAGGAGTATATGGTATTTTTCAAGATCAAATCATTACCATCAATTTCTGGAGGGTAATAAAGAGCAAAGGCCTATGATGTTTTGATGAGTCCATTGAGTCCCACTGACCTACAACTTTAAAAGAGGTAATCAATTCCCTGTGCTGGGTGCTTTATTTGATAGTTTATGATATTTTGGAGAGGGATTGTTTCCCTTTTATTTGGTGCCAGCATTTAGCCTATGTGTATGTGTGTGTGCATACAATAGATTTCCTATGGATTTTTTAATGTTCTTTCTTGTTAGTTATCTTTCCCTGTACTCTTTTCTTTACCTTGCCTTATCCCTACCCATTTAAGCCTTCCACTTTGTGATGGTTTTTCCTGGTTGTCAACTTGACTACATCTGGAATGAACTACAATCCAGAATGAAGGGCGCACCTGTGATCCAGATCTTGAGACTGGAAGATATAGGTTTCTGACCCGAATCTTGACATGGATATCTTGAGGCTTAGTGGCCATGAAAAGTTTAGGCACAGACAAGGTAATACTCACCTTTAATCCTACGTGACTGATGCAAGGAGATCTCTGAGTTTAAGGTCAGCTTGCGACAACCAAGTTCCAAATCCAAGCATGGTATTACATACCTCCAAAATGGGCCACACCTTCTACTGGAGGCCTACATAAGGACTTTGGAAGTAGAACGATTCACTCTTCTTCTGCTTAAACTTGTCAGCAGATCTGTTAGAACCTAGTCCTTCAGGATTCCAGCTTATACAGAATACCAGCTGAAACAACCAGCCTCATGTGACTGAGCAACTTCTAGATTCTTGGACTTCCCATTCACAGCTGTCCACTGTTGGGTTAGATGTACTTCAGACTGTTATTACAATAAATTCCTTTAACATATAGAAACATTACATAAGTTCTCTGACTATTGAGAACCCTGACCAATACACAGTTCCATTCTCCTCTTTCTCTCTGAATATCACCAATCTTCTGTCCCCTGCCCTTTAAATCTATCCCATTCCCTCCTGTTAGTTTGTGATTTCCATGGGAACTCAAACTTAAACACACATATCTAAAGATTCAAAGATGGCATTCACCTGTGAGGAAGATTATGTGGCTTTTTATCTTATATTTCTGGGTCTGGGTTGCCTCATTCAGAATGAATATTCCCAGCTCCATCTATTCACCTGTGAATTTTATGATTTCATTTTTCTCCACAACTGATTAGCATTCCATTCTGTGAGTGTGATGCATCTTCGTTATCCATTCATGGACTGGTGACATCTAAGCTGTTTCCATTTCTTTGACTGTTGTAAATAGAAAAGCAATACATATGAGTGAACAAGTGTCTTTTGGGTACATGCCCATCATTGGCATAGCTGGATCATGTAGCAGATTTATTTCTTGCGTTTTGAGGACTTTCTACTCTCATTTTCATAATGGCAGGACCATTTTTCACTCCTGCCAACAGTGAATAAGTGATCCCTCTCTCTCTACATCCTTGCCAGCTTTTGTTGTTATTTGTTTTATTCATTATAGCTATTTTGTCTTGAGTACCATACCATTTAAATTTTCTCAAATAAATTAAAAGAGTATTTGAAAACTAGAGGGATTTTAGACACCTATTTCTGCAATATACTTTAGCAATCCTATTTAAGGCTGTGATGCAAAAGGATTACCCCTGTTAGGGTCTCAGGGGTGTATAATAATATTAATCACCTCTTAATTAAAGTATGCCTTCACTTTGCTCTCCTAGTCTTGTGTGTACTCTGCTGCTTAGTGTTAACACCCAGGCTGTCAGACAGTTCCATCTCCTTGTGGTTTAATAACAAACATGGCTGATCTTTTGCCGTGTGAATTATGAACATGGAGTCACATGACTTGAAAGTTTTTGTCCTTCTGCCAAAATTTGTGTTCAAACATATTTGCCAATGCAACAGTATCAGATGGGAAATTGAGTCAGGAGAGGTCTACTCTCACAAATAGGATGAGGTGCCTTTTACAAAGGGGCTTGACAAAGTTTGCTCCGTTTAGTCAGTCTGTTTCTTTTGTCATGTGCCATGGACTCAAAAGTGGGAACAGGATGAGAGTCAATAAAAACATATTTTATGTGAACATGAATAATAAAGCTCAATAGTGTGTATGCTGATTAACAATATTTTAAATACAATATCTATCCACTTGCAATGGTTGCCTTTCACTCACACTGACTTTCTCTTCTTGCCTATTGTATCAGTCAGGGTTCTCTAGAGTCACAGAATTTATGGATAGTTCTCTATATAAGGGAATTTGTCATTATGACTCACAGTCTAATGTCAAACTAACCCAACAGTGGGCAGCTATGGATGAGAAGGCCAAGAATCTAGTAGTTGCTCAGTCCCACGAGTCTAGTTGTTTCAGCTGATATTCTGTATAAAATGCAATCCTGAAGAAGTAGGTTCCAACAGATGTGCTGGCAAGCAGGTGAGAAGAGCTAAGTTTTCTACTTCCAATGTCCTTATGTAGGCCTCCAACAGAAAGTGTGGCCCAAATTAAAGGTGTGTACCACCATGCCTGGATCCAGTACTTGCTTGTCCCAGGCTGACGTTGAACTCAGAGATCTCCTTGCATCAGTCTCCTGGGATTTAAGGCATATACTACCTTGCCTGGGTCTAAACTTTTCATGGCCACTATGCCTCAAGATCTCTATGCCAAGATCCAGGTCAGAAACCTATGTCTTCCAGCCTCAAGATCAGGATCACAGGTGAGCTCTCCATTTCTCTATTGTAGTTCATTCCAGATATAGTTAAGTTGACAATAAGGAATAGCCATTATACCCATAGAAGGACTTTAAAAACCCTGTGGCCCTTTTATTCATTTTTGGGTCGACTTGTTAGGGATTTATCTTTGTGTAATGTGTCATATTGTGATATGAGCATTAATAATGACAATCAAGACAGAAATGGAGTAAATGAACATGTTTGTGACAGTGGTGATGTGTACTAAGTGACATCAAGAATATTTATTTACATAGTCTTTGAACTAACTGACTTGAGGTATCCTGTCTTCCTGTCTTTTGAACTGACATAGCTTGCTTATGCCATCTAAAGTCTTAAGATTTAATATTTCATGGCCTGTTGTATTTTGAACTGATCTGGGACACCTCTTGCCTATTTCTACCTTTTGGAATAAGAATGTGTATCCTTTATTTAGCATACCACTGTATTTTGAAAACATAGAACTTGTGTGCTTTCCGGACTCACAGTCTGAGGGGCATTTGCCTCATGATGAATGGAACCTTGAGTCTCACTTATATCTGAGCCTTGGGTTTCATGGTTCTCAGATGATTTTAAAAAACAAGAAAAGATCCAAAAAGCTAATGAGCTGGAACAAATACACTCTTTATATATGAAGAATTGCATAGGGAATCAGGCAGAGTGTTTTCTTCTAGTGCATGTCTTCCCTCTAATAACTCACGTTGAAACTTAAGCCCCACTGTGCCACTCATGAGAGGTGTGTCCTTTGGAAAGTGATTGAATCAGGAGGGCTTCATATTCATAAATGAGACCAGTTGTCTCTATATTAAGGTCACATAATTCTTCCATTACACAGTATCCTCACCTCCAGGAGAGATGACATTAAGGTACTGCCTTAGAAGCAGGAAGCAGCCTTCACAAACTTTATGAAGCTGTATTGATCTTAAGCCTCCCAGCTTCCAGAACTGTGAACAATATATTTCTGTTAGTTATATATTACTTTGGTGTTTATACTACATTTTATTGCTTTGATATAGTGACCTTAAGCAGATGTTGACACAGAGTCTAAGTATATGGAGCACCACTATCTTGCCATGAACCACTGGGAAGTCCTTATAGTCAAAAAGAGAGGACAGACAGAAAGCCCACCTTTATTAAGGGAAGCAGTATGATTTTATATGAAGAAACCAAGAACAGACAATCGAAATTTGAAGTTTTGTAATCTAATCCTACTAGGGAGGCCATTGTTATAGGGCATGATATTTAAACAAAAATCATATAATAGAGCTGAGGAGAAGTCTCAGCAAATAAAGTGCCTGGCCTACAAGTGAAAAGACTAGGGTTCAAATCCCCAATAGTCACAAATAGCTGGACAAGCTGGCTAGATTCCTAATGAGACCCATTTTCAACGAAATAACGTGTTGGTAAATAAGGAGAAAAGCAATTAAGGAAGGCATTCTGTGTTAACCTCTACTAACATGTACATACATGTACATGTATACTACCATACATGTGAGACACACATACATGCACATCCCACATATAATTACAAAAACAAAAACCACATATGACATTCTGAAACCCTATCATTTCTTTAGAGCACAGATTGATATTTTAAGCCTCTAACAGTTCTCTATGAACACCAGAGTGCTTACTGACCAGAGAGCATGTCAACTGAGTCAGATGTATCTGATCAATCACTTGTACCAGTGCGGCTCAGTATTTCTAGATATATAGTGCATAGTCCAGTCGTTATTTACTGTCCACATCTTCCAAATCTGGAACTTTCCTCACCTTCAGACTTTTAGAATAAGAATATGATTTACAATTCCCCATGAATAATAATGTTTACCCAGCAGTTTTTCTGCCCACAAATCCCCAAGCTGTGTCCTCTGGGATATACTGATATTCTGAGGTTAAGGGAGTCACCATCATTTCTTATACTTACTTATAATGCCTGGATTTTAAGAATAAAGTCCATCTCTATTCTTTTAAAATGATGACATGGATGATGTCAAAATCCATAAAGCCTGTGGAAAGTGAGGGATTCTCTTCCCTAGTCTTTAAAAGGGGCTTAGAGAAGGCAGTTAAGTCTTACAAAAATAAGATGCTTATAGATTAAAAGTCTTCATGCTGGGTTGAGCTTGGCAGTGTGCATTTAGAGACATGTGACCTTATTGTCCATTCAAACAAGGTATGCTAGAACCGCAATAACACATGGATAACATTGAAAACTATTTTACTTTAATTATTTTGAATTTTAATTAACTGGACTTTTGAGAATTAACCCATAGATATTTTTTCTTAACAATTACATGAATCAACTTGCTGTAGGTTTTTCTTGTCAAATTATAAACATGCTAAAATCATTAAATTGTTGTCTATCAAGAAAAAGCATTTAGGCCGAGCAGTGGTAGCACACGCCTTTAATCCCAGTACTTGAGAGGCAGAGGCAGGCAGATTTCTGAGTTTGATGCCAGCTGGGTCTACAGAGTGAGTTCCAGGATAGCCAGTGCTACACAGAGAAACCCTGTCTCAAAAAAGAAAAGAAAAGAAAAGAAAAGAAAAGGAAAGGAAAGGAAAGGAAAGGAAAGGAAAGGAAAGGAAAGAAAAGAAAAGAAAAGAAAAGAAAAGAAAAGAAAAGAAACAAAAAGAAAAGGAAAAGCATTTAAAGTTAGAGGCACTTGCTATATTTTGCTTGCACTCTCATTTGATATTTATTTGCAACTGTTAAGTCCTGTCTACTCAACTACACTTGTCATTTGCCACCCAATTGTTATGAGCATCATAGAAAGACTCTACAGGATTTCAAGAAGTTCCACCTAGTATGCCTTGGGAATCTTCCCCAATGAATCTGATGTGCAGTGTGTTCCCTGCCTCTACGATCACACTTCCATTATGCAAATGCAGCATTGCTATGACAACGGTAATAGGTGGAGGTGAGAAGCAGCAATCTTCAATACATTTCATATAGAGGAAAAATGAAAACAGGGAGGAGAGGTTCACTGAAAACCTGTTAATGCTTTTGCCATGCCACAAAGTCTTGCATAGGCTTCCGGTGGATTAGTACAGACTTTGGTAATAACTGTTATATTCCTATGATCTAAATTAAGAGAAGCAAGACTATTAATAAGAAAGACTAAAGTGGTATGGATTGCTATTTAAAAGTGATCGAAATTTTCTTTTGCAAAATCTTCCCAAATGATTAGGTTAGTTTACATTTTATAAGCAAAATGATATGCAGAGTTCATATTCAGAAATTTATATTCTCTTCAATTCAGAATTTGTGCTAGGGTTAGAATTTAATAAGTCGATATGAGATAAACTTAGATGCTTAGAGAACAAAGGGAAGTGTCTAGAAAGATGACTGCTCTGAAGTACTGAGAAGTCATTCATCCCATACCGTCTGATGACTCAAAGAGATGAGTTCTGTCCACCAGGGCAAGAAGGCGCATACTGCAAGTACAGCCAGGGTTTTTCAGTTAAATTCTTATCTATTTATTTTATGCATGTGAATATGTTGCCTGCATGCATGTTTGTATACAGTGTGCAGGCCTGGATCTTCAGAGGCCAGAATATGACATTGGATTTCTTGAAACTAGAGTTAGAGATGATTGTGAACCATCATCTGGTGCTGAAAATCAAACTGGGGACTCTAAAAGAGCAGTCAGAGTTCTTTTTTTTTTCTTTTTTATTAGATACATTCTTTATTTACTTTTCAAATGATTTCCCGTTTCCTGGTCCCCCCGTCCCAAAGTGCCATAAGCCATCGCCTCTCCCTTTGTTCCCCATTCAACCTTCTCCTGCTTTCCTGTCTGGGTATTCCCCTACATTGCTGAATTGAGCCTTTCCAGGACCAGGGGCCTCTCCTCCTTTTGATGTCCAACAAGGCCATCGACTGCTGCCTATGGATCTGGAGCCATGTGTAACACCATGTGCACTATCTGGTTGATGTTTCTGTCCCTGGATGCTCGGGGAGTACTGGGTGGCTCATGTTGTTGTTCCTCCTGTGGTGCTGCAAACACCTTCAGCTCCTTGGGTCCTTTCTCTAGCTCCTCCATTGGGGACCCTGTGCTTAGTTCAATGGCTGACTGAGAGTATCCTCCTCCGTATTTGTCATGTACTAGCAGAGCCTTCCAGGTGACAGCTATATCTGGCTCCAGTCATCAAGTACTTGTGGGCAACGATAATAGTGTCTGGGTTTTGTAACTGTATATGGGATGGATGCCTATGTGGGACAGTCTCTGGATGGTCTTTCCATCAGTCTCTGTTCTATACTTTGTCTCTGTATCTCCTTCTGTGGGTATTTTGTTCTCCCTTCTAAGAAGGACCAGAGTATCCATATTTTGTTTTTCCTTCTTCTTGGGCATCATTTGATATGTGAATTGTGTCTTGGGTTTTTCTAGCTTGAACAGTAAAAGAACTTCTGGGGGAATAATTATCCTGGACCTCAAGAAGTACTACAGAGCAATAGTGTTAAAAACAGTATGGTATTGGTACAGTGACAGGCAGGTAGATCAATGGAATAGAATTGAAGTCACAGAAATGAATCCACACACCTTTGGTCACTTGATTTTTGGCTAAGGAGCTAAAACCATCCAGTGGAAAAAAGATAGCCTTTTCAACAAATGGTGCTGGTTCAACTGAAGGTTAGTATGCAGAAGAATGCAAATCGATCCACTGTTATTTCCTTGTACTAAGTGGATCAAGGACCTCCACATAAAACCAGACACACTGAAACTAATAGAAAATACTAGTGAAGAGCCGTGAGCACATGGGAACAGGGGAAATTTTCCTGAACAGAACATCAATAGCTTATGCTCTAAGATCAAAAATTGACAAATGGGACCTCATAAAATTACAAAGTTTCTGTAAGGCAAAGGACACTGCCAATAGGACAAAACAGCAATCAACAAATTGGGAAAAGATCTTTCCCAGCCCTACATCTGACAGAGGGCTAATATCCAATACATACAAAGAACTCAAGAAGGTAGACTCCAGAGAACCAATAACCCTATTAAAAATGGGGTACAAAGCTAAACAAAGAATTTTCACCTGAGGAATACCAAATGGCTGAGAAGCACCTAAAGAAATGTTCAACATCCTTAGTCATTAGGGAAATGCAAATTGAAACAACCCTGAGATTTCACCTTACACCAGTAAGAATGGCTAAGACCAACAACTCAGGAGATACCAGGTGCTGGCGAGGTTGTGGAGAAAGAGGAACACTCCTCCACTGCTTGTGGGATTGCAAGCTGGTACAACCACTTTGGAAATCAGTCTGGAGGTTCCTCAGAAAACTGGGCATGATACTATTGGAGGACCCTGTTATACCACTCCTGGGCAAATACTCAGAGGATTCCCCAGCATGTAATAAGGACACGTGCTCTACTATGTTCATAGCAACCCTATTTATAATAGCCAGAAGATGGAAAGAACCCAGATGTCCCTCAACGGAAGAATGGACACAGAAAATGTGGTATATTTACACAATGCAATATTACTCAGCTATTAAAAGCAATGAATTCATGAAATTCTTAGGCAAATGGGTGGAACTAGAAAATATCATCCTAAGTGAGGTAACCCAATCACAAAAGAAGACACATGGTATACAGCCACTGATAAGTGAATATTAGCATCCAGAGTTCTTAACCATAGATATTTCTTTCTCTCTCTCTCTCTCTCTCTCTCTCTCTCTCTCTCTCTCTCTCTGCCTTCCATCCTTATCAATTTTAATTGATCCAATCTTAGAGCTTTTTAAGTTCTCAATACCCTGATGAGACATAAATATGAGATTTTTCTTTATTATAAATTAGAATGTTTTTTATCCCTATAGACATTTTTTTGACATTTGAAAGCTTATTATGAAAATACACAAACATTTTTAATGATGCAAAATTCTCTCAGCTGATTTATAATAGACTGAATACAGACAATATGGCACAGGGTTAAATACAATTACATATCCTGAAAGTAATGCAAAAAATATGATCAAAGAAGAAGTCTTGAAAATAGGAAGAAGATCTGGTTAGAGACAGGAGGTTGGAGGAAGGACATCTTATAACTTTTGATACTAAAAAAGAAGTCTTTCCAAGAATAGGTTTTTTTCCCCAACATCTTGCAACCTTGTAACAGAAAATAGGTGAATTGATCCCCTTCCAAAGTAGAGCTTTCTGTATAACCCACCAAGAGCAGAAGAACCACCCGGGGAATTCATCAAGGGCTCTGCTTACAAAAAAAAAGTAGTAAGGAGGGACAGGGCTCCTTCCCCAATATCCAGAGGTTCCTGATATCCCAACTGAAAGATGGTGAGCATTCCAGTAGTGGCAAGAAGGAAGCATCCTGGCCCTTGATTTTGTTGGTCTGTAAGACTCTTCTTAGAGATACCAAGTGGCCTTGTGACAACAGGAAGAAAGATCCTGACACAACATGGAAGTTGTAACGATTTTATATCCTACTGAGATAAGGGATTCAAGTTAGAATGTTTCCAACATGCTTTACCATTTTTAGGCATCTAAAACTATGAGTGTGCACTTGTGTGAGGATGTAACATGCGAGTATTTTTGGCCCCGGTCCCCAGCTCTATAATGTAATAAACATCACAGGCAAAATCCCAGCATGCATTCAAGCATCTTCTCTTAGGCCTTCCTTCTTCTTTAGCGTTTTTGATGACAGGACAAGGCAGCCCAGCTAGAAGAATATATTTCACAGAGGCAGCTTCAAGGACATGCTCCAGTTATCTGGGACCCATGCACATGAAGACTTATCTGCATATTTATTACATATGTGCAGGGGAATGGGGAGGCTACCTAAGTCCTGTGTGTGCTTGTTGGTTGGTAGTTCAGTCTCTGAGAGCACCCATGGGTTGGGTTATTTGACTCTTGTTTCTTTTCCTGTGTAGTTTCAATCCTTTGGGGCTCTCAATTCTTTTCCTTACTCTTCCATAAGACTTTTTAAGGTCTATCAACTGTTTGGCTATGGGTCTTTGCATTTTTTTGAGTCTGCTGCTAGGTGGAGCTTCTCAGAGGACAGCCATGGTCTCAGTGGGAGAGGATGCATCTTCAAGAACTTGAAGTGCCAGGATGAAGCATTATGGGGCAGGGGGTGGGGCAGGAGGGGAGCCCCACCCTCTCAGAGGAGAGGGAGGAGGGGGATGGACTGTGGGAGGGCAGACCAAGAGGATGGTACCTAACAGCTATTTAGCTGTAAAGTAAAAAAAAAATGTTCCAACTTGGCAAAAGAGAAGTGGACACAAAGTGCTACCTGTAACCAAGAAGCTATTTGCAGCTGATAGCTTCCAGGAGAGGAAAAATAAGTTTTCTTCAGTGCAGTGTCACTGTGTATATCATGTGCATGTGTGTGCTTTAAAAGAGAAAAAGATCATGACATTGGGTGTGTAGAAGTAGGGATGTGGAAGATCTGGAAAAAGTTGAGTAAGGGGAAAGAATATAATTGAAAAGTATTGTATAAAAAATTAAGTAATAGCTAAAATGTAAAACAAATAATACATGAAAATCAAAATATGGTTAATTATTTGTAAAAACAATTTTTAAGTGGTAGGAGTTTCATCGTGGGTAGTTAAATGATTTGTTTAAATTATATCATTTAAAGCTACGTAAATCATCCCACTCTTGAGAGAATCAGCAGGGTAATTTGAGGAATATGCCATTTTAAAGACATTTGAAAGAGCGAAGGGAGTTTACACTAGATGGAAAAACTCAATAAAATGATTTCCATTTTAGTTCAGGCCACATGAGTAATATTAGTAATTAAGAATTGTAGAGAGCTTTTATTTTTAGGCCAAAGCTTAACATCTACTATTAGGGACTTTAAGAGTAGTAGAATTGGTTTATTGGGAGCATAAAAAGCTTACTTCAGTGGGTTGAAAGGATGTACAAATTATGTGTGATATAGGCATCAGATAAAAATACTACTAACTTTCCCACCCAGCCGGTAGCAGGGAAGCCAGACCTAGCCAGCTTGCCAGGTGCTCAGACCCTGCCGGCGGAACCAGGTACCCGAGACAGCCCGAGTTTAAGACCTCCGGGGACTCAGGTCTGGAGCAGGAACTGCGCACAGAGTAGCGGTTTGGAGTACAGCGGCCGTGCCTGCGCTCTGTGCTGGCAGGCCAGACCCCGAACCCCCTGCAGGCAGCGTCATCTTGCCTGCAGCTTCCCACCCAGCTGGTAGCAGGGAAGCCAGACCTAGCCAGCTTGCCAGGTGCTCAGACCCTGCCGGCGGAACCAGGATAAGCAACGATTCTTGTTTATTAAGAAGAGTGAGGACCAGCGATAGCGGCAGGCCTCCATATTGCAACCAGGACACAGCTGGAAAGGTGCAGGTAGAGACTCCGTCTGGGGCTAGAGCAGGGAGAGCTGCTAAGCTCTCTCCCACAGGCGGGCCCAGGCACCTAGGCTCTGCAGCACGTCCCTGCGAGCTTAGGCCGTGCACCAAGGCAGCCGGAACCACCCAGCTCCCCAGGACCCCGGACCAGCGATAGCGGCAGGCCTCCATATTGCAACCAGAACACAGCTGGAAAGGCACAGGTAGACAGATTCCATCAGGGGCTACCACGTGGGGGGATCTGCTAGGCTCTCGCTACTAGGCAGGCCCAGCAGCGCCTGCCAAGGCTCTGCTGCACTCCCCCACACTTCCCGGAGACCTCAGGCCGTGCACAAAGTCAGCGGGTGGCAGCCAGCTCGTGATCCGGTTGAGCAGCAATCACGCATAACCACCAGTAGAGAAACAACAGGTAAGCCCAGCCTCACAGGAGATTCAAACACCAGCCAGTGACAACAAGGTCAACTAACACCAGAAATAACCAGATGGCAAAAGGCAAACGAAGGAATGTCACTAACAGAAATCAAGGCAACATGTCAGCATCTGAACCCAGTTCGCCAACAACAGGAAGCCCTGGATACCCCAAAACACCAGAAAAACAAGACTTGGATATAAAATCACTGGTCAGGATGCTGGTAGCTGAACACATAGAAAAATCTCGTAAAGAAATAGAAGAGAAAATGGATCAAAAGTTAGAAGCCTTTACAAGGCAAATACAAAAATCACTTCAAGAAATGCAGGAGAAGATGGATCAAAAAGAAGAAGACAATAAGGAGGAAAGACAAAAAACACTTAAAGAAATACAGAAGAACGTGGGCCAACAAGTAGAAGCTATGAAAGAGGAAACACAAAAATCTATTAAAGAAATACATGAAAACACAATCAAGCAAGCGAAAGATCTGAGCACATCCATCCAGGTACTAAAAACAGAAGTAGAAACAACTAAGAAATCGCAGAGGGAGACAACATTGGAGATAGAAAACCTTGGGAAGAAATCAGGAGCCATAGATGCAAATATCAACAATAGAATACAAGAGATAGAAGACAGAATATCAGAAGCCGAAGATACCATAGGAACCATTGATTCAACAGTCAAAGAAAATACTAAATGCAAAAAGGCAGTAACCCAAAACATCCAGGAAATCCAGGACACAATGAGAAGACCAAACCTAAGGATTATAGGGATAGATGAGAATGAAGATGTACAAGTTAAAGGGCCAGCAAATATCTTCTACAAAATTATGGAAGAAAACTTCCCCAACCTAAAGAGAGAGATGCCCATGAATATACAAGAAGCATACAGAACCCCAAACAGACTGGATCAGAACAGAAATACATCCCGTCACATAATAATCAAAACTCCAAATGTACTAAACAAAGAAAGAATATTAAAGGCAGCAAGAGAAAAAGGCCAAGTAAATTATAAAGGAAGACCTATCAGAATAACACCAGACTTCTCACCTGAGACCATGAAAGCTAGAAGATCCTGGGCAGATATAATGCAAACTCTAAGAGAACACAAACTTCAGCCAAAACTACTTTACCCAGCAAAGCTCTCAATCGCCATAGATGGAGACATCAAGGTATTCCATGACAAAACCAAATTTGCACGATATCTTTCCACAAATCCAGCCCTACAAAGGATAATAGGGGGAAAACATCAAGACAAGGACGGAAACTACACCCGGGAAGAAGCAAGATAGAAACTTCCTCTCATCAAACCCAAAAGAAGGTAACCTCTCGAATATAAAAAAATAAATAAAATAAATAAATATAATTTCAAAAATGTCTGGAGGAAATAATTACTATTCCTTAATATCTCTTAACATCAATGGACTCAATTCCCCAATAAAAAGACATAGATTAACAGACTGGATATGGAAACAGGACCCTACATTTTGCTGCATACAGGAAACACATCTCAGTGTCAAAGACAAACACTGCCTTAGAGTAAAAGGCTGGAAGACAATTTTACAAGCAAATGGTCTCAGGAAACAAGCTGGAGTAGCCATTCTAATATCAGATAAAATTGACTTCCAACCTAAAATCATCAAAAGAGACTCAGAAGGTCACTTCTTGCTGGCCAAAGGGAAAATCCACCAAGAAGAGCTCTCAATACTGAACATCTATGCTCCAAATGCAAGGGCACCCTCATTCGTAAAAGAAACCTTACTAAAGCTTAAAGCACACATTACACCTAACACAATAATTGTGGGTGACTTCAACACTCCACTCTCCTCAATGGACCGATCAGGAAAGCAGAAACTAGACAGGGACACAGTGAAACTAATTGAAACTCTGGACCAATTGGATTTAACAGATATATATAGAACATTTCATCCTAAAGCTAAAGAATATACCTTTTTCTCAGCTCCACATGGTACCTTCTCCAAAATAGACCATATAATTGGTCACAAGACAGATGTCAACAAATACAAGAAGATTGAGCTAATCCCATGCCTCCTATCAGATCACCATGGAGTAAGAGTGGTCTTCAATAACAACAAAAACAACAGAAAGCCTACATACACATGGAAACTGAACAATACTCTACTCAATGACACCTTGGTCAAGGAAGAAATAAAAAAAGAAATCAAAGACTTTTTAGAATTCAATGAAAATGAAGGTACAACCTACCCAAATCTATGGGACACAATGAAAGCAGTGCTAAGAGGAAAACTCATAGCTCTAAGTGCATCCAAAAAGAAACTGGAGAGAGCATACACTAGCAGCTTAATGGCACACCTTAAAGCCCTAGAAGAAAAACAAGTTAATTCACCCAGGAGGAGTAGAAGACAAGAAATCATCAAACTCAGGGCTGAAATCAATCAAATAGAAACAAAGAGAACCATACAAAGAATCAACAAGACCAGGAGCTGGTTCTTTGAGAAAATCAACAAGATAGATAAACCCTTAGCCAGACTAACCAAAGGACACAGAGACAGTATACAAATTAACAAAATTAGAAATGAAAAGGGAGACATAACAACAGAAACTGAGGAAATTCAAAAGATCATCAGATCCTACTACAAAGGTCTATACTCAAAACAACTGGAGAATCTGGAGGAAATGGACAATTTCCTATACAGATACCAAATTAAATCAGCATCAAGTAGATCAGCTAAATAGTCCCATAACCCCCAAAGAAATAGAAGGGGTTATAGAAAGCCTCCCAACCAAAAAAAGTATGGGACCAGATGGTTTTAGTGCAGAATTCTACCAGACCTTCAAAGAAGACTTAACACCAATACTTTTCAAACTATTCCACAAAATAGAAACAGAAGGGACAATGCCCAACTCATTCTTCGAAGCCACAATTACGCTAATACCTAAACCACAAAAAGATCCAACAAAGAAAGAGAACTACAGGCCAATTTCTCTTATGAATATAGATGCAAAAATACTAAATAAAATTCTTGCTAACTGAATCCAAGAGCACATCAAAATGATCATCCACCATGATCAAGTAGGCTTCATTCCAGGGATGCAGGGATGGTTCAATATACGGAAATCCATCAATGTAATCCACTACATAAACAAACTGAAAGAAAAAGCCACATGGTCATCTCATTAGATGCTGAAAAAGCATTCGACAAAATTCAGCATCCTTTCATGCTAAAAGTCTTGGAAAGAGCAGGAATTCAAGGCCCATACCTAAACATAGTAAAAGCAATCTACAGCAAACCAGTAGCCAACATCAAAATAAATGGAGAGAAACTTGAAGCATTCCCACTAAAATCAGGGACTAGACAAGGCTGCCCTCTCTCTCCATATCTTTTCAATATAGTACTTGAAGTTCTAGCAAGAGCAATTAGACAACATAAGGAAGTCAAAGGGATACAAATTGGAAAGGAAGAAGTGAAACTATCATTATTTGCAGACAATATGATAGTTTACCTAAGCGACCCAAAAAACTCCACCAGAGAACTTCTACAGCTGATAAACAACTTCAGCATAGTGGCAGGTTATAAAATTAACTCAAGCAAGTCAGTGGCCTTCTTGTACTCAAAGGACAAGCAGGCAGAGAAAGAAATTAGGGAAATAACACCCTTCACAATAGCCACAAACAACATAAAATATCTTGGCGTAACTCTAACCAAACAAGCGAAAGATCTGTACAACAGGAACTTCAAGTCCTTGAAGAAAGAAATCGAAGAAGACCTCAGAAGATGGAAAAAATATTTCTTGCTCCTGGATTGGCAGGATCAATATAGTAAAAATGGCCATCTTGCCAAAAGCAATATACAGATTCAATGCGATCCCCATCAAAATCCCAACTCAATTCTTCATAGATCTAGAAAGAGCAATTCTCAAATTCATCTGGAGCAACAAAAAACCCAGGATAGCTAAAACTATTCTCAACAATAAAAGGACTTCTGGGGGAATCAATATCCCTGACCTCAAGCAGTACTACAGAGCAATTGTGTTAAAAACTGCATGGTATTGGTATAGCAACAGGCAAGCAGATCAATGGAACAGGATTGAAGACCCAGAAATTAACCCACAGACTTATGGTCACTTGATATTTGATAAAGGAGCCACAACCATCCGGTGGAATAAAGATAGCCTTTTCAACAAATGGTGCTGGTTCAACTGGAGGTCAACATGCAGAAGAATGCGAATTGACCCACTCTTATCTCTTTGCACTAAGATCAACTCCAAGTGGATCAAGGACCTCCACATAAAACCAGACACACTGAAACTATTAGAAAAGAAACATGGGAAGACCCTGGAGGACTTGGGCACAGGGGAAAAGTTCCTGAACAGAACACCAATAGCTTATGCTCTAAGATCAAGAATCGACAAATGGGACCTCATAAAATTACAAAGTTTCTGCAAAGCAAAGGACACTGTCAGAAGGACAAAATGGCAACCAACAAAGTGGGAAAAGATCTTCACCAACTCCACATCCGACAGAGGGCTAATATCCAATATATACAAAGAACTCAAGAAGTTAGACCGCAAAGAAACAAATAACCCTATCAAAAAATGGGGCACAGAGCTAAACAAAGAATTTTCACCAAAAGAAATTCGGATGGCCAAGAAACACCTTAAAAGATGTTCAACATCATTAGTCATCAGGGAAATGCAAATCAAAACAACCCTGAGATTCCACCTCACACCAGTCAGAATGGCTAAGATTAAAAACTCAAGAGACAACAAGTGCTGGTGAGGATGTGGAGAAAGAGGAACACTCCTCCACTGTTGGTGGGATTGCAAAATGGTAAAACCGCTCTGGAAATCAGTTTGGCGGTTCCTCAGAAAATTGGGCATGTCACTTCCAGAGGACCCTGGCATACCACTCCTGGGCATATACCCAGAGGATTCCCCTGCATGCAATAAGGACACATGTTCCACTATTTTTATAGCAGCCTTGTTTATAATAGCCAGAAATTGGAAGGAGCCCAAATATCCCTCAAAGGAGTAATGGATACAGAAAATGTGGTATATTTATACAATGGAATACTACTCAGCAATTAAAAATAATGAATTCATGCAATTTGTAGGTAAATGGTTAGACCTGGAAAATATCATCCTGAGTGAATTAACCCAATCACAAAAGAATGCACATGAAATGCAATCACTGATAAGTGGATATTAATGAGCCCAGAAGCCCCAAATACTCAAGACACAAATAGAAAGTCAAATGATTCCCAAGAAGAAGAAAGGAGAGGACCCTGGGCCTGTAAAGATTGAATCCAGTTTAGTAAAGAAACTGAGGGGGGAGGGGGAATGATTGGGGAACAGTTGGGGGGGAGAGGAACTATGGGAACTATGGTGGGTGGGAACTGGGAAAGGGAAAAGCCTTTGGAATGTAAACATAGTATATAGAAAATATAAAAAAATACTACTAACATTAAAACTAAATACACTATTGAGATACACAGCAACATGTATGAATCTAAAATACATGCTGAGGGAATCAGGCCACATATAAGATGGAATATCCCCTGTATTATATTCATGTTAATTTGTAGTTTAGGCAAAAATGCTGTGTAGTTAAGGTGAAAGTATTATCAGAGAGTGTGCTCAAAAAAAAGAAACAGGAAATTGGAGTAAAAGAAGAATGTAAAACTTAAGAGTTCCTTTCTAAAGGGGTTCCAAGAAGTAGGTAGTAGTAGGTAAAGGAGAAACAGGATTAATATATGGTTAATTTTATTTTCAAAAATTAGATAGAGTTTAGCTATTATAAGATGCACAGCTCTTAAATGAAAGTAGTTTTATGTATGCACTTATGAGATCCATACTCATTCTATTACTCAATAATATTTTTCTTTTGATCTAACCAACTGTTTCTCTTACCACAACCATCTTCTATTTATGAAGTAACCATTTCTTATATCAACCACATAGATGTAAAACTATCAGCACATTCATGGTTTGATAGTCAGATTCTTTCTAGATACACATTAGAAACACAGAGTCCCTCATCTTTAAAGGCCATATTTGTAATACAGTGATTCCCTAATTTATAGCTCAAATTCCCACAATTTTCCAAATTCATAAAACAGCTTAGGAAACATCTTCCTGTGTATATCTAGAAACTTGGACTTTTCAAGTTAAAGTGTATTAAATGGAATTCATTTGTTGTCCACAAGCAAGATCTATTCCCTTTCAGTTTCCCCATCTCACTAATGTCTTCTCTTTTTTTTTCTTTTGTCAAATTACTTCGTGATCTTCCACTGAGGTTATTTTATGGACTTCATAAGTATGCAGTTGAGAATGAAACAGGGTTCTATTCTATCATGGGATATCATTCTCTTTGAGCAGACTGCGTTGGGTGAGGAAGATTGAAAGCAAGGAGGCAAGAAAAGTAAACACACATGGCCAATCAAACTTACTCTATCAAATCAAGCAATTGATAGGGATGATACATTGATAACAGTTTCTCTTCATGTTATTAAACAGTTGAACTTAGAGATACACATAGTAATTTATGTATTAGTACATAAATGTGTGAGGGTATATGAGGATGTATGGTTAAAAGAAGTGTGAAAGACAAATTCTACCTTGAGAAGTGACTTTAACTAATAGGCACCAGAGAACATAGACACAGGCAAGAAAAAAAGCTCTTATTGTATAGGTAGGATCATTGACTCTCAATTTTTAATCTTCGTTTAGTTTCTAAAACTCTACAAATATCTGGAGTTGATAACAGATGATTTGGGTAATCTGTGAGACTCTATTTGATATATGGGACTTGTTACCTGTATGGCCATGCTTAACTATATATAGGTCTTAGCATATGACTCAGGCAATTATGTCTACCAAATATTTTGAAAATACTCATTTATAAGTTTTTATTTAATGACAGGCAATAAGCTGAATGTCACACAGCAGTAGCAATACAGAAATGGAAAGAAATCATCACTCTAGGTACTAGTAATGGAGAAATGTACATTTTAAAATAGGACTACTTAGAGTCAGGCATTTTTGTCAATTTTCGGTCTTGTATTTTTAATGGCTAAAAATAGAATTACTGAAACAATAAAATAAGAACTTAAATCACTAGACAAGGCATATTTAGATGCAAGAAGTAGGTAATAAAATACTGTGTAGCTTCAGCAATTATGAGTTTATAAGACAAAGAGGAAACAGGGGCAGAAGGAGGAGAGATTGGCATGGGTGATGGCTGAGCATGTAAAGTCATATGTAAGAATGCATTGACTGGGAAGTCCATTAAATATGTATAGACAATGAAGAAGTAAGGAAACGAGGTGATGCTTTTATATTGAAATTTGTTTTCCCAAAATAACAAAGAAGATATGAAAGCAAGAAGCAAGTAAAGGTGCAGCATGAAGACTTTTCCACTGAAAGAATTTGGTAGAAATGCTAGCAATAGCTGTTGGGTGGGCTTATATGATCACTGAATTTAGGAGTATGTGCTGTCAGTTTTTGGAGTTACACTAACATCCTTTTATACTGATTTATACAGTTACCTTTCTCTGTTTTGTAACAAAATGTCCTTCGAAAGTAGCTTAAAAGAGAAGAGGATTGTTTTGGCTCATGATTTTGGAGTCCAGGATCATGGCAAGGAAGGTGTGGTAGGTAGTGAGAGTGCTTGCAGATGTGGTTAGTAGGGGCTTGGGACAGCTGCCCACATATGTCTGTGGTCAGGAATCAGAGAGAGGCAACCACACTTCCTCAACCAGCATGCTTCCTTTTCTATTCTGTCTAAGCCTCTAGCCCATAGTATATGCCAGCCGTATTCATGGTCAGTCTTTCTTCTCCAACCTTGTCTGGGCACACCCCCACAAATACTTCAAATCCTGTAAAACTAATGATGGCAATTAACCATCACGATTTCCTTTTTCCTGTTTGCATCAGTGAAACTCACAAACATGGTATTTTTATTACCAATGAAGGTGTCCTGCTGGTGGAACTTTTGACTCTGCTATCATAAATGTGTATCTACCAGTTCATAACTTAAGTATCTAAATTGTATGTCTCTCAAAATCACAATTCATGTAAGATGGGTATTTGGTAAGCTAACCAGGTCAGTTTGGGGGGACAAAAGGGTGGGAAGATATCTTCAAAATAACTCACCCAAACTTCAAATTGGTTTTCATACCTCAAGACATTGAAAATTGATTTGTTGGTGACAGACTTAGTGATTAAAAAAATAATGATGTTACCAAGTAAAACCCTTGGACAATATTGTCTAAAGGGGTAGGATTCCTGTTGGGTGTGAATGTGTGGTTCAGTTACTCTATACAAAGGCTGAAATCCATTCTCACTGGGAAGTTAGCTGATGGACCAGGCTTCACAGCTCTGTAGGGTGCTAAGCAACTACACAGAGTACTGAGGGGTCTCCTGCTGGGTTCAATCAATCCAAACACCAGTTAGCTTGCCTAAATAAACCTCACGCCAAAGAAGATCCTTTAAGAGGTGGGATATGACTTTACAGATGGGAAATATGTTTCTCTTCCTCTCGTGAGAAAGCAGTGCTCTCCTCTAAAAACCCAACCCTCAGACTAAAAACCCAACCCTCAGATAAGTATTCGATGGGCACGCTTGTTGTGAAGTGTAGATTTCTGACATTTCTCTCAAAAATAAAGACTTTTAAGCCTGTTCCAAATATATATATATAATATATTATATATTATATATTTCAGTGATATATATATAAATTATATATATATATAAATTATATATATATATATTATATATATATATATATATATATATATATAAAATCAGTGAGAATTCAGGATTCAGGTTTTGGTCTCAATTTCCTTTTTAAAAATTTAATTAAAACTAATCACAATATTTTTCTACTTCTTCTCCTTCCTATTCCTCTCATGCCTGCCCTTGGACACCATCATGGCCTCCTTTACTTTAGCCAGTGTTGGTATGTCTGTGTGGTTTTACTGCTGTGAACAGACACTATGACCAAGGTATCTCTGAGAAGATAACCCTTAATTGGGGCTGGTTTAAAGTTTCAGAGGTTTAATCCACTATCATCAAGGGAGGAGCATGGCAGTGTTCAGGCAGACATGGTGCTGGAGGAGCCAAGTCTGTTCAGTGCTGCATATGTGTTTCCAGGCCTGACCACTTGGTATTGAATAACAAACTAGGAAGGTCATACTTTAAGTAGAGGGATTCTCCCTCTCTCTGCAGTTTTTCACTGCCTCCAGCAGTGAGGCCCCATAAGATTTTACCCATCTAAGTTGGGACATCAACTTCTGTTGGAACCATTGGGAACCTACAGCCAGGAAATTTCAACAACATAGGTGCTTAAGTAGAAACTCACCCTTTAAAGCTCTTTAATCCCTGATTTGGTGAACATTTGGAAAGTTTAACTCCCTGTGATAGAGATTGTTCAATTTAATATCTAGGGATGAAACTTCCTTGTCACCAAAGATCTGTTACCACCAAGTTGACAATTAAATTGTTAGTAAGCAGAACACCCACTAGGGATTGGCTGGTAGACATGATCCCACTGAGAAAGAATAGAAATGGTTAATGCAGCACAGACTCCAAGATGAACTTGCATTTCCCTTTATCCCTACAATGAGAGCCTCTTTTATTTTATTAAAATATCCCTCTTCCCAGTTACCCCTCTACATCCCCCAAATCCATGCCCCCTCCTCCTCTTTGCCACTATGAAGATGCTCTTTGACTCATCCACCCACTCCTACCTTACCCCTCTAGCATACCCCTACACTGGGGCATCAAGCCTCCCTCGCCTCCCATTAATTTCAGATAAGACCAATCTCTGCTACATATGTATCTGGAGTCCTGGCTCTTTGTGTGTGCTCTTTGGTTGGTGTTTTAGTCCCTGGGAGCTCTAGGTACTCTAGTTATTTGATATTGTTCTTCTTATGGTGTTGCAATCCCCTTCAGCTCTTCTAGTCCTTCCCCTAGTTCTTCCATTGGGGTATTTCTTAAGTGTACACCAAAACAAAATATGTGTAGAAGGAGTGGAAGGGACAACTCAGACAGTAAAGGGCTTGACATGCAAACATGAGGACTGGAGGTAAGGCCTCCAGTGGGCACCTATCATCCTAGGTCGAGAGGTAGAGACCGGGATGTGCTGGCTAGTCAGTTTGGCTGAATCGGAGAGCTCCAGAGTCAATGACAGACATTCCAAAAGGAAAAAGTGGAAAACAGATGGAGGAAGACCTCTGACCTCTCCCTTACATTCTTGCCCACTCCATTACATACTTTCCCCAGCCTTGGCTGATCATATACACATGTCTAGGTGCACACAAACATAAAAAATGAGAAATAAAAGATACACCAGTGAGGCAGAACTGGGTGAATTTTTGACAGTCTTTGAATTAAACATGTACAAGAAAGCAATTAGATCGAGGGAGATTGAGTAACAAGAAGGAGTCAAAGGGTTTGGGGGGGATCCCAGAGTCCATGAAGAGGAAGTAGGGTAGATTTTGTGAGTGGATGGGGGTGGGTAGGGATGTGAATGAGAGAGATCAGACAGGGAGTGGGAGAGATGGAGGGAGAGAGTACTGAGAGACAAGTGGAACTGGGGCACATATGCAAGAGCAATGTAGAAACTTAGTATAGTGGTGACTCCCAAGAATCTATGAGAAAGACCTCAATGAAGTATCCTAGTAATGGGGGTATATAGCCCGAACTGACCATTTTCTATAACCAGGCAAAACTCCCAGCACTGGGACTTGGACATCAACTTAGTTATAAAAGCTCTGGCCTACAATCTGTCCTACCTGCAAGATATGCTAGGGTAATAGTGGTGCAAAACTTGTGAAAGCAGCCAACTAATGACTGGTTCAACTGGAGGCTTAAACCAGGAGAGGGGGCCTATGCCTGACACTGTGTGTATGGCCAGATACCAGAGGTGGTATAGCCCTGAGATGCAGGGTAGAACCAAACATGACTGGCAAAAAAGGAAAAAAAAATCTATAAAATGATTATTCTGCTATACTTACTTAGCAGTGCCTAGCCCAGCTACTATCAGAGAGGTGTCCTTCAGTAACTTACAGAAACAGATGCAGAGTCCCACAGCTGAACACTAGGAAGGTCTCGGGGAACATTGTGGTGGAGGAAGAGGAAGAGGAAGAACTATGGGACACAGGAGAGTCAAGGACACTATGAGATCATGGCCCACAGCATCAACTGAGTTCATCTCATAGAGGCTCACAGAGACTAAAGCAACAATCATGGACCCTGTAAGGGTCTGACTTGGGTCATCTGCACATACCATATGGTTGTAGAGCTTGGTCCTCTTGTGAGACTGACAACAGTGCAGGTATGGTGGAATGGGGCTTGCCTTTGGTTCTTATCTCTGGCTGGGGCCCTTTTCCTCTTACGGAATGACCTCATCCAGCCTTGATATGAAGGTTTGTGCCTTATGCCGTCTTATCGCAATGTGTAAGCCATGCTTTGTGGATGTTGCTGAGAGGCCTACTCTCTCTTTTTTAGTTATTTTTTTTTGGGGGGGGGTTGTTTTGTTTTGGTTTGTTTTGGTTTGTTTTTTTGGTTTGTTTTGGTTTTTAATGGAAATGGAGGAAAACTGTAGTTGGGAGAGAGAAGAACTTTTTTAATAAAGGAAAGAAAGCCATGTTCCACAAACTCTCCATACCTTTAGCAGCTCTCATTCTCTGTAGAACCTTCCACAGAAGACCGTTACAAAAAAGTAACCTCACTTTCTGTCAAATGGTGACACCAACAATGTGTTTGGGAAAGTTGGGGTACCACGGAACCCACACTTTCTGCTTCTAGCCATTAGTTTGCTGCCCTGTCATTCTCCCGCCTCATCACAAGCTTGCTCTTCCAGAGCCCTCCTCCTCATTGTTTAGTCTTCCTCAACTCTTCAGCTATACACTAATTCAGTGTGGATAAAGTGCCATCCCTTTCTCAGAAGCTTGTGACTTTCCTTTGGTCAGTCTTTCCAAAGTAGTCCATTTTTATGCCTCTACCCAAATTTATTTAATTTAAATGCCTTTCTTCTCTGAAGTGGTCTTCCCTATACGATTTTTTATCACCTATCTTCCCAGTAAAACATAGTTCTGAGACCATGGACGTTTTCTGTTTGTTTTCTTCCCCATTTTTCCCTTGCCTAAATCTGTTACATCTAACCTCACTGAGTAAAGAATCTTCTTTCTTGGCCTGATTGCATACTTTTATAAACTGTATGACATGCTTAGAGCTCAGTGTTCTTTTCTGAAGATGGGAAAGATGCTAGGCTGATTTAAGCTATCAAGTCTCTGGCGTTCTGACACTAAATTTCATACCGACCATCTGGTGATTACAACATCATTCAATAATACTTGCTCAATTTTCTTACTGGAAAAATATTTAACTTGCTTAACAGATTTATAGCCCATTTACAATTTATAGGAAATTCTACTATTCCTATTAGTATTATTTATGTTGAGTTATTTTATATACTATTTCTGTTTCTGTCCCTAATCTTGGCTGTCCCTCTCAGTTTCTTAGTGTCCCTATGCCCTGCAATCACTGCATCTCTATTCTACCCAGGCCTTTCAAGTGACAGCATTTTGTCACTAGTCAAACCACCAATCCTCAGTTTGGGAAAGGAAATCTAATGCTGCCTCATTAAACAGCAAGATTAATTAATATTAATATAGACTAATAACTATTATATCCATATCAGCAGTATTAAAAATGAAGCATTAGAGAAATTAGCCTGATCTAATAATGTCCTAAGGTTGTAAACAATTGAACTGTGACTCTAATTAACTTTTATTCCATTGTCTTTGTCCTTTATCTTCTTCATTATACTGTCATATGTCTTTAATATCATCAACAATGGATAGACTATCCCAGAAAGTCATTGCTACAAATATCCCATAATAAGCCTATAGAAAACTTTCTGAGAATAATGAGACACACAAAACAGTGTTGGTTTTTGAAAGAAAAGACAAGTCAGGGATTTGCAAAAAATGGCTTCTGTAAAAGAAACAGTCAGCTTCCATAAGGAAAAAGGTTTAGAGAGGTCAGGTATTTGACCAACATCATACAAATTTATAGAATCATTTGGACATTATTAATACAAAATGCCAGGCACTTCACCCTCAAGAAACTGGCATTTAACAGATGAATGATTTCATTTTTAATTATGTGTACGTATGTATGTATGTATGTATGTATGTATTTTTTACATGTGTGTATGTTTGTGTGTGTGTGTGTGTGTGTGTGTGTCTGTGTGTGTGCAGATGCCAAGAAGACACTAGATACTATGGAGCTGGAGTTACCAGAATTTTTGAGCTGCCTTATGTGGGTGCTGAAAACAGAACTTGGGTCATCTGCCAGAACTGAATGCAGTCTTAACTGCTGAGTCATTTCTGTGGCCTGGTACTACCTGTTTTAAATAATCATGTTTTTGTATTTATAATAAAAGAAAAAGGATTACAATATAAATTTTTAGCCTATGCTTAAAAATCTTCTTAAAGTCTTTCCTCAAAGGCTTTTCTCTTATACAATAAAGTTAGACATGCTCAAAAGTATAATTCTTTCTCTATAAAAATGAGATGCAGTAGCTATATTCTGAAGTTGAATATGCCCATATGCATTACCACATTTACTAAAACTTTATGAAAATTTTTTAATCTGATGATCTAGTTAGAAGTAAAGCTCAATCATACATTCCTCACAAGTTCATGGAAATGGAACTCATTTTGCATTGTAAGAGTATCTTGAATTCTTTAAGCTACATCATAGGACAAATGCCTGCAGGTAAACTACTGCATACTTGGCCTTAATTGTCTAGTGGTTTTAATTATCAAACTTCAGGTACATTTTTATGAAAGCATGTACTTTGCTAGGAGAATAAAAATGGTTCCTAGAAAGGTATTTAAAAGAATTATAATTTTTATGATAATATCCTGAAATCACTGAAGCTATAAACAACAGAAATTAATCAATGTTACAAGATCTCATAAGATGGGCACAGCTCAGTTTCTATATTTATCTCAATAAAACCTATGCTGTAGGAAGGTTGGAAGAAAATGGAGCAGAATGAGCTAATTGTCCTCTTCTTTTTATTGCTATACTGGTCATATAAACTGACTGAGAAACACCTTTTCTAGCACTTTCCTTTTTCCTCGGTTATTGCACAAATGATTATTGTTTGTATATCAGTTATATTTTGCCACAATAATACTTCAAGCAAAGCTCCCCAAGGCTTATAAATGTTGTTTTAAAATATATTTAGTATTTTCTTTTATTTTCATTGCATATTTTCTTTACTTACATTTCAAATATTACCCCCTTTCCTGGTCCCCCACATACTCCTATCCCATTCACCCTCCCCGTGCTTCTATGAGGGTGTTCACCCACCCACACACCCACTCCTGCCTGCCCAACTAGGCATTCCCCTACACTGTGGCATCAAGCCTTCACAGGATAAAGGACCTCTCTTTCCATTGATGTCCAACAAGGCCAACCTCTGCTACATATGTGGCTGGAGCCATGGGTACTCTTTGGTTGGTGGCTTAGTCCCTGGGAGATCTGGTGGGTCTGGTTGGTTGATATTGTTGCTCTTCCTGTGGGGCTTTAAACCCCTTCAGCTCCTCCAGGCCTTTCTCTAACTCCTGCACTGGGGACCCTGTGCTTTGTCCAATGGTTGGCTGCCAGCATACACATGTGCATTTGTCAGGTTCTGGCAGAGCCTCTCAGGAGACAGCTATATCATGCTCCTGTCTGCAAGCACTTCTTGGTATCCACAAAAGTGTCTGTGTTTGGTGACTATATATGGGCAGTATCTGGATCATCTTTCCTTCAGTCTCTGCTCTACATTTTCTAACTATATTTGCTCCTGTGAGTATTTTGTTACTTCTTCTAAGGAGGACCAAGGAACCCACACTTCAGACTTCTTTCTTCTTGAACTTCTTGTGGTCTTTGAATTATTTCTTTGGTATTCGAAGCCTTTGGGATAATATCCACTTATCAGTGAGTGCATGCCATGTGTGTTCTTTTGTGATTGGGTTACCTCAATCAGGATGAAATTTTCTTGTTCCCTCCATTTGCCTAAGAATTTCATGAAGTCATTATTTTTAATAGCTGAGTAATACTCTATTGTGTAAGCATACCACATTTCTGTATCCAGGCTGCTATGAAGATTGTGGAGCATGTGTCCTTGGTATATGTTGAAGCATCTTTTGGGTATACGTCCATTAGTGGTAAAGCTGGGTCCTCAGGTAATACTATGTCCAATTTTCTGAGGAACCACCAGAGTGTTGCTTGTAACCATGTACATGGACAATTTTGGCCAGTTTTGGAGGAGGTACCATGAGGTTCTTGGAAGAAAGTATGTTCCTTTGTTTTAGGATGAAATGTTAAATCCATTTGGTTCATAACTTCAGTTAGTATCACTGTGTTTCTGTTTAGTTTGTATTTCCCTGGTCTGTCCATTGAGGAGAATGAGGTGTTAAAGTTATTGTATGAGGTACAATGTGTGCGTGAACTTTAGTAAAGTTTCTTTTATGAATTAGGGTGCCCTTGCATTTGGAGCATATATATCCAAAATTGATAGTTCATCTTGGTAGATTTTTCCTAGGATGAGTATAAAGTTTCCTTTCTTATATTTTTTGATGACTTTTGATTGAAGGTCGATTTTATTTGACATTAGAATGGTTACTCCTGCTTGTTTTTTTTGGTGGGTTGGGGCTGGGGGACCATTTGCTTTGACAATTTTTTTTCAAGTCTTTTACTCTGAGGTAGTATCTGTCTTTGTCAATGAGGTGTGTTTCTTGTATGAAACAAAATGCTGGGTCCTGTTTATGCATCCAGTCTGTTTGTCTATGTCTTTATTGATGAATTTAATCTATTGATGGGAAGAGGTATCAAGAAAACATAATTTTGCTTTCGGTTATCTTTGTTGTTAGAAGTAGAAATATGTTTGTGTGGCTACCCTTTTTGTCGTTTTTTATTAGATATATTTTTATTTACATTTCAAATGTTGTCCCTTTTCCTGGTCACACCCTCCCCCAAAAATCTTATAACCAATCTTCCAGGTGACAAATATATCAAGGTCCAGTCAACAAGCACTTGTAGGCATCAATAACAGAGTCTAGGTTTTGTAACTGTATGTACGATGGTCTTTCCCTCAGACTGCTCCACACTTTGTCTCATTCTGTGGGTATTTTTGCCTCTTCTAAGAAGGACCAGAGTATCCATACTTTCTTCTTCCTTCTTCTTAAGCTTCATTTGATATGTGAATTGTGTCTTGGGTATTCCAAGCTTGTGGGCTAATATGCACTCATCAGTGAGTGCATACCATGTGTGTTCTTTTGTGATTGGCTTACCTCACTCAGGATGATATTTTCCAGTTCCACCCATTTGCCTAAGAATTTCAGGAATTCATTGTTTTTAATAGTTGAGTAATATTCCATTGTATAAATATACCACAATTTCTGTATCCATTCCTCAATTGAGGGACATCTGGGTTCTTTCTAGATTCTGGGTTCTGACTATTATAAGTAGGGCTGCAATTAACATAGCAGAGCATGTGTCCTAATTACATGCTGGAGAATCCTCTGGGTATATGCCCCAGAATGGCATAACAGGGTCCTCCAGGAGTATTATGCCCAATTTTCTGAGGAACTGCCAAACTGATTTCCAGAGTGGTTGTAGCAGCTTGCAGTCCCAACAGCAATGGAGGACTACTTCTCTTTCTCCACATCCTCACCAGCACCTGTTGTCTCCTGAGTTTTTGATCTTAGCCATTCTGACTGGTGTGAGGTGAAGTCTTGGGGTTGCTTTGATTTGCATTTCTCTGATGAGTAATCATGTTGAACATTTCTTTAGGTGCTTCTCAGCCATTTGATATTTCCCAGGTAAAAATTCTTTGTTTAGCTCTGTACCCCATTTTTAATAGGGTTATTTGGCTCTCTGGAGTCTAACTTCTTGAGTTCTTTGTATATATTGGATATTAGCTCTCTGTCAGATGTAGGGTTGGTAAAGATCTTTTTCCAATTTGTTGGTTGCCATTTTGTCCTACTGACATTGTCCTTTGCCTTACAGAAGCTTTGTAATTTTATGAGGTCTCATTTGTCAATTCTTGATCTTAGAGCATAAGCTATTGGTGTTCTGTTCAGGAAAATTTCCCCTGTGTCCATTTGCTCAAGGCTCTTCCCCAGTTTCTTTTCTATTACTTTCAGTGTGTCTGGTTTGGAGGTCCTTGATCCACTCGGACTTAAGCTTAGTACAAAGAGATAAGGATTGATTTGCATTGTTCTGCATGCTAACCTCCAGCAAACCAGCACCATTTGTTGAAAAGGCTATGATTTTTCCACTGGATGATTTTAGCTCCTTTGTCAAACATCAAATGACCAAAGGTGTGTGGGTTCATTTCCAGGTCTTCAATTCTATTCCATTGATCTACCTGCCTGTCAATGTACCAATACCATGCAGTTTTTACCACTATGGCTCTGTAGTTCTGTTTGATGTCCAGGATACTGATTCCCTCAGAAGTTCTTTTACTGTTGAGAATAGGTTTGCTACCCAGGGTTATTTTTTATTCCAGATGAATTTGAAAATTGCTCTTTGAACTCTATGAAAAATTGAGTTGGAATTTTGATAGGGATTGCATTAAATTTGTAGATTTCTTTTGACAATATGGCCATTTTTATTATATTAATCCTGCCAATCCACGAGCATGGGGGATCTTTCCATCTTCTGACGTGTTATCCAATTTCTTTCTTCAGAGACTTGTTTGATTTTTTCACTTGTTTGATTAGAGTCACACCAAAATACTTTATATTGTTTGTGACTATTGTGAAGGGTGTCACTTCCCTAATTTCTTTCTCAGACAGTTTATCCTTTGAGTATAAGAAGGCTACTGATTTGTTTGAGTTAATTTTATATTTGTCTACTTTGTTGAAGTTGTTTATCAGCTGTAGGAGTTCTCTAGTGGAGTTTTGTGGGTCACTTAAGTATACTATCATATCATCTGCAAATAGTGATAATTTGACTTCTTCCTTTCCAGTTTGTATCCCTTCGACCTCCTTTTGTTGTCTAATTGCTCTAGCTAGAACTTCAAGTACTATATTGAATGGATATGAAGAGAGAGGGCACTCTTGTCTATTGATTTTAGTGTGATTGCTTCAAGTTTCTCTCCATTTATTTTGTTGTTGGCTACTGGTTTTCTATATATTGTTTTTACTATGTTTATGTATGGGCCTTGAATTTCTCATCTTTCCATGATTTTTAACATGAAAGGATGTTGATTTTGTCAAATGCTTTTTCAGTATCTAATGAAATGACCATATGTTTTTTTTTTCTTTGAGTTTTTTTTATGTAGTGGATTATATTGATGGATTTCCACATATTGAAACTGTCCAGTCCTTGCATCACTGGGATGAAGCCTAATTGATCATGGTGAATGATAGTTTTGATGTGTTCTTGGATTTGGTTGGCAAGAATTTTATTGAGTATTTTTGCATTGATATTCAGAAGGGAAATTGGTCTGAAGTTCTCTTTGTTGGATCTTTGTGTGGTTTTGGTATCAGTGTAATTTTGACTTTATAGAATGAGTTGGGTAGTGTTTTTTCTGTTTCTACTTTGTGGAATAATTTGAAGAGTATTGGTGTTAAGTCTTCTTTGAAGGTCTGATAGAATTCTACACTAAAGCCATCTGGTTCTTTGCTTTTTTTGTTTGGGAGATTTTCAATGACTGCTTCTATTTCTTTAGCAGTTATGGTACTGTTTAGATGTTCTATCAGATCCTGAATTAACTTTGATATTTGGTATTTTTCTAGGAAATTGTCCATTTCGTTCAGATTTTCCAGTTGTGTTGAGTGCTTTTTTTTTCAAACTTGAACCCAAACTAATATTTATTTTAACTTTGTATAAATTACTGCTAGTTGATAGTTTTTATGCATTTTACTAGATTAGTTCAAAATATTCATTAATTACTTCATCAAATATTTCATAAGTAATTTCTTTTTTAAAATTTAATTTAATTTTTTTTATTATTGAGTATATTCTATATTTACAATTCATTTCCCTTTTTCTGGTTCCCCACCCCCAAAGGTCCCACATGCCCTTTTCCCTCCCCCTGCTCCCTCATCTACCCCTTCCCACTTCCCTGTTCTTGTATTCCCTTGCACTGATGCTTTGATCCTTTCCAGCACCAGTGACCACTCCTTTCTTCTTGTCAGACATCATTTGGTATGTGAATTATGTCTTTTGTGTTCCACGATTATAGGCTAATAACCACTTATCAGTGACTGCATACCATGGGTATTCTTTTGAGACTGGGTTACCTCACTTAGTATGATGTTCTCCAGCTCCACCCATTTCTCTAAGAATTTCATGAATTCATTCAACAAATGGTGCTGGCTCAACTGGAGGTCAACATGCAGAAGAATGAGAATTGATCCACTCTTATCTCCTTGCACTAAGATCAACTCCAAGTGGATCAAGGACCTCCACATAAAACCAGACACACTAAAACTAATAGAAAAGAAACTGGGGAAGACCCTTGAGGACATTGGCTCAGGGGGAAAATTCCTGAACAGAACACCAATTGCTTATGCTCTAAGAGCAAGAATAGACAAATGGGACCTCATAAAATTACAAAGTTTCGTAAGGCAAAAGACACTGTCAAAAGGATAAATCGGCAACCAACAAAATGGGAAAAGATCTTCACCAACCCCGCATCTGACAGAGGGCTAATATCCAATGTATACAAAGAATTCAAGAAGTTAGACCCCAGAAAACCAAAGAACCCTATCCAAAAATGGGGTACAGAGCTAAACAAAGACTTTTCACCTGAAGAAATTCGGATGGCTGAGAAACACCTTAAAAAGTGTTGAGTGCTTTTATAATAGGATCTGATGGTTTTTGAATTTCCTGTTTCTGTTATATCTCCCTTTTCATTTCTGATTTTGTTAATTTGGATACTGTTTCTGTGCCCTATAATTAGTCTGGCTAAGGGTTTATCTATCTTGTTGATCTTCACAAGAACCAGATCCTGGTTTTCTTGATTCTTTGTATAGTTCATTTTGTTTCTACTTGGTTGATTTCAGCCTTGAGTTTGATGATTTCCTGCCTTCTGCTCCTCTTGGGTATATTTGCTTCTTTCTGTTCTAGAGCTTTCAGGTGTGCTGTTAAGCCACTAGTATATGCTCTATCCAGCTTCTTTTTGGAGGCACTCAGAGCCATGAGTTTTCCTCTTAACCCTGCTTTCATTGTGTACCATAAATTTGGGTATATTGTGCCTTTATTTCATTAAATTCTAAAAAGCTTTTGATCTCTTTCCTTATTTCTTCCTTGAACAAGATGTCATTGAGTAGAGCATTCTTCAGCTTTCATGTGTATATGGGCTTTCTGTTATTTTTGCTGCTATTGAAGACCACCCTAAAGCCATAGTCATCCTATAGAAGGCATGGGAATAGTTCAATCTTTTTATATCTGTTGTATGTTTTGTGGCCAATTATCTGGTCAATTTTGGAGAAGGTATCCTGAGGTGCTGAGAAGAATGTATATTCTTTGATTTAGGATGAAATGCTCTATAGGTATCTATTAAATACATTTGCTCCAAAACTTCTGTTAGTTTCACTGTGTCTCTGTTTAGTTTGTGTTTCCCTGATCTGTCCTTTGAGGAGAGGTGGGTGTTTTGGGTTACAAGCTTTTTGTGTTTTACATTTTTCTTTTTTACTGTTGAGTCAATGCTTTCAATGGTATCTTCAGAACCTGTGATTCTTTCTTCTATTTCTTGTATTCTGTTATTTACATTTGCATCTATGACTCCTGATTTCTTTCCAAGGTTTTCTATCTCCAGAGTTCTCTACCTTTGTGATTTTTTTTAGTTGTCTCTACTTCCATCTTTAGATCTTTGATGGTTTTGTTCAGTTCTTTCACTTGTTTTTTTTTCTGTTTTCCTATAATTCTTTAAGGAATTTTGTGTTTTCTCTTTAAGGGCTTCTGCCTATTGACCTGTGTTCTCCTGTATTTCTTTAAGGCATATTTTTCTTTCTTTTTTAAAGGTCTTCTACCTGTTGACCCATGTTCTCCTGTATTTCTTTAAGGGAGTCATGTATGTTCTTCTTAAAATCCTCTATCAGTATCATGAGATGTGATTTTAATTCTAGATCTTACTTTTCTGGTATGCTGTGGCATCCAGGACTGTTGTGGGAGAACTTGGTTCAGATGGTGCCATGTTGCCTTGGTTTCTGTTGGTAATATTCTTATGTTTGCCTTTTGCCAACTGGTTATCTTTGGTGTTAGCTGGTGTTGCTGTTTCTGACTATGGCTTACCTGTCATGCAGGCCTCTGTATCTGTGCTCCTGGGAGACCCTCTCTGTGTACACAGATATGTAGGTACTCCTGTGAGACCTGCTCTCTTGTGGTTGTATTTGGGTATTTAGCTCTGTGGCTGGATAAGCTCTAGGTCAGGCAGAATTCAGAAGACTCCTGTCCTAGGCTGCTCCTATGCTCTTGTGTCCTCAGGGTTTCTGGCTGTTTCCACTGAGCAGTAGGGGTGGTCCTACCTGTGATGACTGTCATCTCTGCACTCCTGGGTGGTCAGCTACCTCTGTGCCCCACTTGGATATGGCGAGCTGTGTCAGAGGATGGTTCTGAGCTGAAGACAGAAACCAGAAGGCTCCTGACTGAGAGTTCTGGATGTGATCCTCTGAGCAGCATGGGAGGTCCTACCCATGCTGACTGACCTCTTCGCACACCTGGGTTGTCTGTTCTCTCTCTGTTCTCACCTGGATATGGTGCACTGTGGCATAGGATGGTCCCAAGCTAGAGACAGAAACCGGAAGACTTCTGCCAGAGGGTTCCGAAGTGATCCTCTGAGAGACAGGGGAGGTCCCACCTGTGCTGACTGTCCTCTCTGCACTCCTGGGTGGTTAGCTACCTCCCTGCACCGCTTGGATATGGTGTGCTGTGGCAGAGGATGGTCCCAACTGGAGACAGAAACTGGAAGCTATGGCTTTCTTTTCAATGTTGACAGTTTATTTAGTTCACAGGAATTAGGTCAGTCACTTAAGCCCTAGTCTGGGAGGGTTTTCTTCTGGTCTAGTCTAGGGTACTTGTGAATCTATGGTCAAGTGTAAATTAGGTAGAATGGAACACAACTTATGTGTGACAACTGAGGTCTGTCATGTGTACCTTTTTCTGTATCTTGTATTCCTCAAAAGCTAGCCAGTTGTAAAACTTAGCACAGAGCATATCTAGAAAGAAAAGCTGAAGAAGACCAATAGAAGAAAATTTCTTGAAAATGCGGCTACTTAAAATAGCAAACATATATTGTCATTTATGAATCGTCTTAGGTAGGGTTTCCATTGCTGATGAGAGACACCATAACCAAGGCAATTCTCATAAGGGACAACATTTAATTGTGTCTAGCTTACAGGTCCAGAGTTTCAGTTCATTCTCATCATGACTGGAAGCATGACAGCATCCAGTCAGACAAGGTGTTTGGAGATGGAGCTAAGAGTTCTATATCTTGATCCAAAGCATCCAGGAGAAGATAGGTATCCTCAGCCAGATAGGAGGAGGGTCCCAACCCCCACAACGATACACTTCCTGCAACAAGACCACACCTACTTGAACAAGGCCACAGCTCATAATAGTGTCCTTCCTTGAGCCAAGCATATTCAAACTATCACATGAATTTTTCAGTTTACTAGATTTTGTTTGCTGTTAAGCATGGCTGTGGTTGGTCTTGTGTTTCTTCAGTTGACTATTGGCATTCTGAATTGATCTGAGGGAACTTAGCTGTATTATTCTATGTTGTTTATATTCAGCAAACTGGCTGAAGTATGATTTCACAATTCAGAACAAAAAGGGAAAATGAAAATAAACAAATATTTTATTCTAGCTTTTGCTTCTGGGGTATATGCTAAGTTAAACTCTTGAGTTTGGTATGGAGAGGTCTGGCAGAAAATCCTAACAATGTAGGTAAGTATCCATTGCCACCTAAATATCTTCTGTATTTGTAGAACTTTTAAAAATTATTAATTGTGATCCTTTCTTAGACCAGCAAACAATAAAATTGATAAACTTATTAAGAGCATTATCTAGCCATGGAAATCAAACAACAAGTCAATAAATATTTATGAGAATAAAATATATGGAAATTAGAAAATTCAATCATAAACTTTTTGTCAGTTGAGGTCATAAGAGATTGTGTATATTTTTAGCCAAATGAAAATCAACCCTTCAAATACCAAGGTTTGTGAAATGCAACCAAAATAACACTTAGAGGAAAAGTCATAGTTTTAAAGGGGTAAATTAGAAGATAAGGATCTAAAGTGAGTGATTTAATTTTTAATCTCAGGAAACTATAAAGAAGAGAACTAGTTATATATAAAACAAGAGGGAAGGAAAGGGAGAGGATAAAAAAACAAGATAATAAAAATCAATAGAGATAAGTTGGATATTTGATAAAATTAACATTATTGGGATCTATTTAGAAAAACTCAACATCAGAAATTATAGATATAAATTTTAAGTATTTTAAAATTGAATCTATAAATATATAAATAGTATAATGTTTTATAATAAACAATTAACATAGAGATGTAAATTTGTTTAAAGTGCAAACAGTTATCCAGTGTATTTCAAGAAATCAATTGATCAATTGACAATTATGAAAAATATCAATGCCTATTCACTACAGAACTAGGAGAAATGTCAAGAAAACTAGAAATATACTCAAGTGACTAAAATGCCCCTGTGTAAAACTTGGGAAAATTAATGTAGCATTTTGATAATGCCGTCCTATAACCTAAATAGTATTGTTAAAAGAAATGTTTTTTCCAGTTGAAGGAAATTTAGTCTTCCAAGACAGAATGCTAATATTTCCCTAAAACAATTAAAAGAAAAAATCTTTTTTCTCATTACAATTTATCATTGTTTCTTTCCACTGATAAAGTGCATCCTGAAGCTGCTTTTCTCATGAGCATATTCTAGTAGCAAAGAAAATATGGTTAATATTCTTTGTAGAGGGTATATTAGAGGCCATGGGGGTGGCTCGGTTGATAAACTTGTTTATTATAGCATGGTCATGAGTCCAGAGCTCTATTATCCACTTCAGAACTAGACAAGGTAGCATACATCTCTTACCCCAGTGCGGTGGATGGGAGGACAGAGATAGGTAGTTTTTTGGAGTTCACAGGCCAGCCACACTACCTGAATGGGTGAGCTCAAGTTTCAATGGGAGACCTTGTTGCAAAAAATATTATTTAAAGCACTACCAAGGAATAACTACATGCCCACTTGCATACATATATGTATATGAACACACACACACACACACACACACACAATGAACTAACTACAATAAAAGATTACTCACTTAACATCAACCTTACCTCTACAGCAATCAATGAGAATTAGTAGAAAGCAGTAAATTGATTGGATAAATATGTGCTCATTTAGTGAATACTTAATCACTTTTCCATTTATACTGTCTGTATAAAGCATATCAATATATTGAATTATAAATAATCAAGGTCAGTTTGTATATGACATTAATTGTTGAAGGTATTTACACATTTCATGTCTTTGCAACTTTTTTTTGCAAGAAATGCAATCGGAATAAAGTATAAAAAACTACAATAAAGCTATAAACTGGCAGGAATTAGCATCTTTCACAACTTAGAGGTGCTGGAAAGATAATTCAGTGATTAAGAGTATTTGGCCTGGATTTGGTTCCCAGCACCCACATGGCAGCTCATAAGTACCTGTATCTTCAATTCTATGGTACCTGGTATACTCTTTTGGCCTCTCTGGCCACCAGAACATACAAGTGACATACATATGTACATGCATGCAAAACACTCAAGCACATAAAATAATAATAAATCTCAAAAATGAATAGCCTCATTCAAAACTTCAATATCAATAATTTTACTTTTTAATTAATTCTTGGGAGTCTTACACCATAGTCTAGGCTGATCTGAAACTTACTATGTAGCTCAGGATTACCTCAGAATCACAGCAATCCTCCAGCCTCAGTCTCTTGAGTGCTGTGATTACAGTTGCAAGCCAGTGTGCCTGGCAAATGAATTACTTTTAAAGTATGAATCATTTAAAAGTATAAACAGAAGCATATAGAAATAGTTAAAATAGTAACTAAAACTGAAAATATTTTTAATTTAAATGTGAAAGGAAAGATTTGGGTTCAAGTTCACCTTTCTCCAGTTTGGGGCATAGAACATTAAATTATTATTAGTGAAATACAGGGTAGTAATAGATACCAGGAATTTCCCTAAACTTTATTGGCCTGCTCGAACTGATCCTGAGATGGCAAAGTCAGTAAGTAACACAGTAAGACAACATGACTGCAAAAGTACCAAGATGACAACAGAGAGAGACTGTTCTAGTCTTTTGAGTTAAGATAGCCTGTGCATAAACAAGACAATGAGTCTGATTTACCTCTGCCTTTGAGACCTAGCTGCCCACACAAGAATCCTGCAACCACAGGCACATCTGTAATACATACAGGTTCCAGCTTTCCCTGAGAAAAAATGCTAAGCAAACCTCATGATTATAGGCTGGGGATTAGGCTCTTCATAATTTTTTTAGAACTTACTCCAGAAATGTGGAGAGTTTCCCCCTTGCCTGGCCCTGCTTATGTAACAAACAAGTATCCTGATCAACACCCTAACTTTGTTGAAATGCACAATTTTAGCAAATAGTTTCTTTACTTGATGCATTTCTTCTTCAATACTGACAGCTCCCCTCCATTTTCTTCTTTTCAGCATTTTGAGATAAAAATTATTCTCTGATAGGTAGATGGCTAAATAGGAGGCAAGTTCTTCAATAAAAATCCTTCAGGGTTAAGTCTGTCAAATCTTAGCACTCAGGACATCTGTCTTTAGCTGGCCGTTTCAGTGAGTACAGATGTGGAGGCCCTAATGCAGTGTAACAACAGGAACAGATGTTTCCAGGGAGCTTGCTAACAACACTTTTTCCTAAACCAAACCAGTCTTCAGATATTTTCTGTGGAACGGCTGAAGGACAAGGACTGAAAAAAATGTACTGGCAAGTGCTTCGTGTTTTCCAAATTGAATTATAGCATAATAATTTAATTTGTGGTTTCCCATGTGCAAGCTAAAATTTCAGTATAACAAACAGACCTAAAGAATTCCCAAACATCTGAGAAGAGTATGTTGAAGAAAAAAAAACAAAGAAGAAGAAAGGAAAAATTACATCTGCACAATATGGTCAGAGATGGCTTCAAATGTAGCCCATACTGGCGATTGCCTTATCTAATAGCACATCCTATTAATTGCGTACCTAGAGTTTCCATATCAGTCAGAGTCATCCCTAATCTATCCTAATATACATTGGGATTGTTAAATATTTATGTTCTGAGTCACAAAGACAGCTATAGAAGTGGTCTATGCAGAATCTGGAAAGGCAATCAGCAGCAGGGTTGAGTGTGTTTGAACATACATATTATTAATTCATTTAACCACAGCACGTATTCAGGGCAAACATCTGTTTCCCTGTTGGCACTGTGCAATGGCATGTTCATTAGTGGTCTTGTTACTTTCTCCATTGTAAAATTTGTTATTAACAGGGTTAAGTATATAATTTTACTTTTTACTTTGCTCTTTTCATCCGTGTGACTGACGTAAGATATATTGTTTCTTCCTATTTCAATTTGGCACCCCTTGCTTTCGGTTGTGGTGAAGAATTAAACTCAAACGGTGAGTAGTCCCCACGTGGATTGTGAAGTGCATAAGCAAAACTAGAGGAAACCCACAGCAGTATCCACAAAGCAGTAGCGAAATGTAATGTATTGGCTCCAAAACATGGAGAAGCCTTTTATTTATCTCAAACATGAGTTATAATAAATCACCTAATATAATATTAACATGTTCTGAAATAGAGACAAAGTATGACAGAGTTGGAGTTCAAGCAGATGAATTTAAAAGCAGTGATAAGAAAATCTATATATAAAAGCAAAACTCAAAAAGCAAATATATATATATATATATATATATATATATATATATATATATATATATATATATACAGATTTTTCATCCTGAAATGAGTTGTGAATACTCAGGGTACTTTACAAAATATTATTAGTTGCTACCAGCTTACTATAAACATTTAAGGCTTACACAACACAGCCCACAAGTTCTTAGGCACAGTCTTTTGTGTATGAGAATTATTAACGGGTCTTTCCTTATTTGCTAGACTAGCCCCACCTGCTTGGCATGTCTTGTCATTTGATGATTAAGAGTGCAGAGGGGACTGTGGTGGTTTGAGTGAGAATAGTTCCCATAGGGTCATATATTTGAATATTTAATCTCCTCTTACTGGAACTATTTGGGAAGGATTAAGTGGTGTGTGTTCATGGTGGCCTTGTTGGAAGAGGTCTGTTACTAGGGCAGGCTTTGAAATTTCAAAGGACTTACACCATTCCCAGTGAGCCCTCTCTGTGTCTCCTACTTGCATATGAATATGTGATTTATTAGCCTTTTATTATTTCATTTTATTTTATTTTATTTTATTTTATTTTATTTTATTTTATTTTATTTTATTTTATTTTATTTTATTTTATTTTATTTTATTTTATTTTATTTTTACTGTGTCACCATGGACTCTTAGGTGTGAGAAAACCCTGCTAATTAAGGTTGAAGTCTCCCATTGACTGTATAGCCTTGTGGGACTTGGTGTGTAATGGAGGACTCCCTTCATTAGCAGTTTCTTCTTCTCCCTTGACCAGGGAATTCTAAGCCCCCATACTCACTTCAGTTAGTTTACAGGACCATTTTCCTTTCTCCTGACAAAACCTGTTCAGCCAGCACCAGAGATTCCTGAAGTGCTTTCCTTATGCTAATGAGGCATTCCAGGTAACCTACTTCCCCCACACCCCCCAGCCAATGACCTTTGTTAGTCCCCATTGTGGCTTATTCACTGTATGTACTCACAGGGCTTCTGATCCCAATTTGATGTCTCTGCTCCCACTGCTCTCATGGACCCTATGGACTGACTGTCCATAAGAACAGGGAGACTCAGATCTAAGTCTTTGAAACTGTAAGCCAAATTAAGCACTTTATTTTATAAGTTGCATTGGTCACAGTATTTTAACACAGCATTGGAAAGAAACTAAGATGAAGACCATTGTTTGTTGGTTTGACATGGTCTGGCTTTATTTCAACCTATTCATTGAAACATTGTTCTGACAGCTCCCACCATGGTACTGAATGCTTGTGCTATGTATTGGGGAGATAGTGGCTGGAAGTTCAGTGGGAACCAGCTCCAACATTGCACGTGAGTTTGTGTAAAGTGAGTAAAGTTGTTTTGCCTTGTGCTCTGTGACCACAAACTAGCTATTAAGGGATGACTGAAAGAGAAACAAGGGGGCATGTTTCTCAGAGAATACATGAAGAGAGTCGAGGTCCAGTGCATGTGCTGAAAAATAAAATTTGTGTTCTTAGTATAGAAGGCAATGATTTGGTGACACTGATGTTTCAAGAGGACTGTAAAAACATATGCTGACACTATTGTCAGGCGATTGCCATTAATACAACCCATACTGTTTCTATCAGTAAAGGCATTGAACAAATGGCAATAGATTTAAAATGCTAACTCATTGTACACTAGAGAAGTGGTTAAATTAGGGAATGCATGAATTAAGAGCATCCTTAGAAAAAATTTCCTAATATTACTTGTGTAAGAAAACATTAAAATTTAAAATACAATCTTGCTGAGTGCATAACATTTCAAATCATGATACAGCTGAAGAAATGCTAAATCAATAGGTCAGATTTTGGGAGTGCTTTGTTCCAGCTACTATCTCCACTTTCTCTCCAAAAAGTACCTTGACAGCTTTCAATTTGTTGTATTCAGACCTCAGCTTCCTTTGGGTGGTATCTTCTCATTGTCCCACTGTTCCCTGTGCTGCTGTCACATGCCTACGTCACAGTGACACAGGGAAGATGGGAAAAGGCTTTGGAGGCTGATGAAGCTGTATTTTATGTTGTTTTGTCTGCATTCTACTTTCCAATCATGGCACACATCACACTGTCTCTTAACATTTCCATAAGTCTTGTGATGTGCAAAAAGGATTACCATAGATGATGCTCCAGACTCCTCTGTCCAGCATGCTGGAAAATCTGATACTTTCCTTCCAGCCTTTTAAATATGAATTAGAACAGGTAAACAGATTAGCAAATATGCATTGAGCACTATTTGCATGCAATGTTTTGTGTTTTCATTGTTATATTCTTGGTCCCTTATAATTTTACTTAGAGGACAGAAAATTCTCTTTAACACCAGCAATTTCAAAACTAACAGAAAGGAGATTTCTCATGACAAGTTAAGTTTTCAAATTCCTGATGATTTTACTTAATGCTTCCTGAGTTATCATTCTCTGAGAAGAAAGCTGGTAGATGTGTACTATGCCAGATGAACAGATTTGTACTTTTCTACGGGCTGCATTGGATTCACTGTCAACACTTCTCAAAGCACTCTCAATTCCATTTAATAACCACTCACTGGCAAACAGAGTTTTGGATTTTTGCTGGCCATATATATTAATAACAACTTTCAGGCCACTCATTATCTCATATTAAATTATATCTATCATATATGTATATGTGTATGTGTGTGTGTATATATATATATACACATATATATATATAGTCTACCTATAGACTATATACATACCTAGACTATGTATAGTGTACATACATACCTTTATATTCATAAAACATACAAATATATAATAAATAACACACACATACACACACGAAATGTCTACTAAAAAAGTTGATGAACCCTTTGAGGGCTACTAGGAGTACTCCTACTGAGGCCAGACACAAGGTCAGAATTGAGCTGAGTCTTGGAGCTGATTGGGCCACATAAATGATGTACAGGGCCATGGAAGTCATAGAAATGAAGTACAGTCAGAAGAGACAAAGAGGTGGACAGGGAAGAGTGGCAATTAGAGCAGGCTGCATCAGCAGAGCTACTGAGCTCAGCTGCTACTGTAAGATCCGAAAGAAAAAACAGGGGTACTCGAGCACCCCATGCCTTAGAAACCAGCACCCCAAAACACTCATGAGAGACAGACCTGATGCAATTTACAAGAGGATTTTTAATTTCCAGAGCTCTGGGGGAGGGGGGGTGTCACAGTCCTACCATGCAGGGTAAAAGAAGTGAGCCCATGTGGGCTGGCTTGGATGAGCTTTTTATAGGCTTATAAGAGAACCCACCTATCACAAGCTTCTAAGCCAATCAGTTCAAACCATCCGAACCCGCACTTTCTGAGAACCTATCAGCCTCTCACAGAGGCCGGAAGAACTAATTAAGTCATTTCCGCTTACGTGGGCACCAAGCACAGGGTCGCGCCCACCCTCCCCCACTGGCAATAGGGGGGACCTAAGCGCCCCCACAGGCAGGAGTTCCACAGCCCCCAGCCGTGCCTGTCCCTGCCACAGCCACTCCCCGGAGGGAGATGGGAAAAGATGCCAGGAACACTCCCAGCCTGAGACTCCGCTGGACCCCGGAGGAAAGAATGGGTCAAACCTCCGCTCCCCTGGGGTCACCCCAGACCCAGGCACGGGGGATTCCCAGCCTGCAACCCCATCCTTTCACTACCCCTGAGACAGTTGGGAGCTCTTGATGACAGGCAGAGTCCGTCCCCATCACAGTGTTATTTGACTTCTTTATGTGGCCCTCTTTTTTTTTTTCCCCGAGACAGGGTTTCTCTGTATAGCCCTGGCTGTCCTGGAACTCACTTTGTGCACCAGGCTGGCCTTGAACTCAGAAATCCACCTGCCTCTGTCTCTCCAAGTGCTGGGATTACAGGCGTGCACCACCACTGCCCGGCCTGTTTGACACATTCTTTTTTTTTTTTTTTCATTTTTTTATTGGTTATTTGTATTTCTTCTTTTGAGAACCATCTGTGTCTGCTCAGTTTGTTAGCTCATTTATTTATTACATTGATTCATTGGCAATTCATGCATCTTTAGAGAGCAACCTGTTTATTTTTTTAATTTTATTTATTTATTTATTGTTTTATTTTCTATATTCTTTGTTACATTCCAAATGATTTCCCCTTTCCTAGTTCGGCCCTTCCCATAAGTCCATTTGTGGAGAAACAGGAACACTCCTCCACTGCTGGTGGGATTGCAAGATGGTACAACTACTCTGGAAATCAGTCTGGCGGTTCCTTAGAAAATGGGCATGACACTTCCAGAGGACCCTGTCATACCACTCCTGGGCATATACCCAGAGGATTCCCCTGCATACAATAAAGACACATGCTCCACTATGTTCATAGCAGCCTTGTTTATAATAGCCAGAAATTGGAAGGAGCCCAAATATCCCTCAAAGGAGGAATGGATACAAAAAATGTGGTATATTTATTTATACAATGGAATACTACTCAGCAATTAAAAATAATGAATTCATTCAATTTGTAGGCAAATGGTTAGATCTGGAAAATATCATCCTAAGCGAGTTAAGAATACACATGAAATACAATCACTGATAAGTGGATATTAATGAGCCCAGAAGCTCGGAATACTCAAGGCAAAATTAGCAAGTCAAATGATTCCCAAGAAGAAGGAAGGAGAGGTCCCTGGTCCTGAAAAGATTGGATCCAGTTTTGTAGGAGAGTACCAGAACAGAGAAATGGTGGCGGGGTGATTGGGGAATAGGTTGGGGGGTGAGGACTTAAGGGACATATGGTGAGGGGGGAACTGGGAAAGGGGAAAACCTCTGGAATGTAAACAAAAAATATAGAATTAATAATAATAATAATAAATAAAAGAAAATAATAAAAAATGTTTGACACATTCTTAGGCTTGATTTTTCAAACATGTTTCTGACATAAGTTGACTGGTCACATGTTCCTAATGTACTTTGGGAAGTTCATACTCAGAACCTTTTCACTTTTAGGAATAAATGATTTTCAGCCTGTATCCTATAACTGATGCACAGATGGTAGGTTTACATGTCCAACAAGCAAAAAAACACCCTGCCTATGCTCGCGCTGAAAATGTCGTCAAGTGCTGTTGTAAATGGTGTCACTCAGAGTGAGACACAACCTGAGGAATTACCATTTTAGACAATATGGAGGAACCAGAGCAGGACCCAGCCTGGTCAGTCAGTTTTCTCAGTTCTTACTTCCCTATTCCAACTGTAATTCAGTATCATATGCTTACTGTCAATTTAAAAGGGTAAATTGTTTCTACATTTTAAGAGTTCATCCATTCTGAAAACTTGAAGCTTTGTCTAAGACATGAATGTTGGGTTAAAGTCCATTTTGTGGTGCTGGGCACAAGCACAGTCCTTCCAGTTTAATAAGTAAATGATTCCATTAATCAAAATGTGGGTAATTCATAATACAGTTTTTATCAGCAAAGAAATATCACCAGGTAACATCAGGATTTTTATCATTATTAAACATTTTAATAATTTTATGCTGAAAGTAATTATTTTATGTTAGTTATCAATGAGAAATAGAAATTGGGGTATTAAAAGTACACATAGTTTAATGAAATATAGGGTTCTTCTGGAACTAAAAATCTCTTACTTACCACTTATTATCACTTATCATTCATATATCATAATATATGAATGAATTATTCTGTACAACTAGAGAATGTGTAAACATTTGAATGGTCAGCAAAGAAACCAGCTGGTTTATGGAGGGAGTTATATGTTCATTGACTGGTATTATATATATGGGGAAGTCCAAATTACTTGTATATCTGACTATATTTAAATAATATAAAGTTTTCTGAGACCATTCCAGGAATCATTAAATGTAGAGATCTTCTTTACTTTTTCTAGGGTCAAACCTTAATAGATGGATATACTCTATAGTTTAGTTTTCAATTTTCATATGAGACTTAGACTATTTAACACATTTGAAGCGCTGACACTGTCGCCTTTGATGTCATTCATATCATAATTACAATGGAGACAGAGAGAGAGGGGGGGAGTGGGCAGTTTGAGAACTTTACCACCATTTACCCCTTGTCTGTGTTTAGAAGGTCAGTTAAATTGAAGAATGCACCATCTTCACTGTTAGCCCTGGTTTAGCTGTAGTCCATCACAAGACTCTTTAACTCACACAACTGTAAGTAGAATCCAGGCATGGCTTTGTATCTCTCCTGAGGCCAGAGTCCAGAAGATTACAACAAGTTCAAGTCTAGCCTGGTCTACATAATGAACTCCAGGCTAGCCAAGACTACATGGTAAGACCCTGTATCCAAATGCAAGTGAACAAAGCAGCACAACCCGCTCGAGTTGCCCTCTTCCTTCTTTAATCATGACTTCAAACACACATGAGATCGAAGAACAAACGCTTGACGATTTTTGGAATAGTAGGGATATTTTACTGGATTTTATTTTACTTTTTTATTTTCTTTAATTTTTTTATGGACATAAATGTTTTCTTTATTTTAAATCTTAAGGAATTATTATATGTAGGGGTTTTCTTTTTGCCAATTTTTAAAAAAATCTATTTGGAACATTAAACATGATCGAAGTAGAAAAAAAATCTCTTATGAAGTCCTCTATCAAAGGAAATTGTGACAAGTGCCTGATTAGATAGAAACCATCCCATCTCCAAAGGAGAATGTGCAGTGTAACTGTGAATTTACAGAATGAATTGGGTAGTGTTCCTTCTGTTTCTATTTTGTGGGATTCGTTGAAGAGTATTAATGTTAGGTCTTCTTTGAAGGTCTGATAGAATTCTGCACTATCTGGACCTGGGCTTTTTTTGGTTGGGAGATTCTTAATGACTACATCTATTTGTTTAGAGGTTATGGGACTGTTTAGATGGTTTATCTGATCCTGATTTAACTTAGGTATTTGGTATCTGTCTTGAAAACTGTGCATTTCATCCAGGTTTTCAAGTTTTGTTGAATATAGGCTTTAGTGTTTGCATGTGATGATTTTTTGAATTTCCTCAATTTCCATTGTAATGTCTCCCCTTTCATTTCCGATTTTATTAATTTGGATACTTTCTCTGTGCCCTCTGGTTAATCTGGCTACGGGCTTATCTAGCTTGTTGATTTTCTCAAACCTCCTGGTTTTGTTGATTTTTGTATAGTTCCTTTTGTTTCTACTTGATGGATTTAAGCCCTGAGTTTGATTTTTTTTCTTACCATCTATTCCTCTTGGGTGTATTTGCTTCTTTTTGCTCTAAAGCTTTTAGGTGTGCTGTTAAACTGCTAGTATATGCTCTATCCAGTTTCTTTTTGGAGGCACTCAGAGCTATGAGTTTTCCTCTTAGCACTGCTTTCATTGGGTCCTATAAATTTGGGTATGTTGTGCCTTCATTTTCGTTATATTCTCAAAGTCTTTAGTGTCTTTGTTTCTTCCTTGACCAAATTATCGTTGAGTAGGGATTGTTCAGCTTCTGTGTGTATGGGTGTTTCTGATGTTTTTGTTGCTACTGAAGACCAGCCTTAGTCTGTGATCATCTGATATGATGCATAGGATTATTTCAAACTTCTTATATATGTTGAGGCCCTTTTATGACCAGTTATATGGTCAGTTTCGGAGAAGGTACCATGAGGTGCTGAGAAGAAGGTATGTCCTTTTTTTGAAGGGTGAAATGTTGTATAGATATCTGTTAAATCCATTTGGTCCATAATTTCTATGTTTCACCGTGTCTCTGCTTAGTTTATTTCCATGATCTGCCCGTTGTTGAGAGTGGGATGTTGAAGTCTCCCACTATTATTGTGTGAGGTGCAATGTGTGCTTTGAGCTTTAGTAAGATCTCTTTGATGAATGTGGGTGCCCTTGAATTTGAAGCACAGTTGTTCAGAATTGATAGTTCATCTTGGTAGCTTTTTCCTTTGATGAGTATGAAATATCCTTCTTTATCCTTTTGATAACTTTTGGTTGAAAATTGATTTTATTTGATATTAGAATGGCTACCTAAGCTTGTTTCTTGGGACCATTTGCTTGGAAAATTGTTTTCCAGCCCTTTCCTATGAGGTAGTGTCTGTCTTAGACACTGAGATGCATTTCCTGTATGCAGCAAAATTCTGGGTCCTGCTTATGTATCCTATGTTATTCTGTTATTCTGTCTTTTTATTGGAGAATTGAGTCCATTGATGTTAAGAGATATTAAGGACTAGTAATTGTTGCTTCCTCTTATTTTTTATGTTATTTTTATGTTTGTGTGGCTTTCTTCTTTTGGGTTTGTTGAAAGATTACTGTCTTGCTTTTTCTAGGGTGTAGTTTCCCTCCTTGTGTTGGCATTTTTCATCCATTACTCCATTATTTTAAGTACTAGAAACACCATAAGCCTAAATATTATAAGAATGCACAGGGAGGAAGGCCTGCAGCCACATAGCTCAGGAGACCAGGAGCAAGCACATGCATTTAAGGAAGCAACACAGCATCCTTGTTATGCATACATTTAAGGTTTCCTCTCAGCAGCTATAGTGTCAGCGCAGAAAGCATGTTATAGCAATTCATAGCAATTTTGGTCAAGAGCCTGAGTAGCATTCAATAGACATATTCTGTTCCACTGTGTGTATATGTATGTGTGTGTGCTATGTGTGTGGTGGATGTGTGTGTGTGTGTGTGTGTGTGTGTGTGTGTGTGTAGTGTGGTGTGTGAGTGTGTGTGTGTACACATGCATTCGTAGAATGTGTGAATGTGTGTTAGTGTGCTCACTTGAGTGGGTATGTGAGAAATTGAAACCTTGGTCTCCTCTTGGTACTTCTCAACAATCTTAATGTGACCCTAGAACCTCCTCCACTGTTGTGAAACCAACAGAATAGTTTTACTTCTTTCTCTTTGGTCCAGAATTTTGAAAAGAAAGATTTATCCAGCACAGGAGAGTGATTTTGGCTTGCTTTTGGCTTGCTTTCCTTTGGACATGACACTACATCGTCTTCAGTGTTCTGTGTAGTATATGAAGCAACCGCAAGCTAAATCAGACTTCAGGGAACCTCCAAGCCCCTAGGACTTGACGAAAATACCAGTGAGCATGTGCCATGTTTTAAAACTGGCCTGCTGCAAAGCTGACAGAATCTTACAGGCCATATGGAAACACATGAGCAGGCTGCTATTAAGCACTACCTCACATCTGGTTTGGTTATGAGGCAAAGCCAAATTGGGTTGAATAGGAAAAAACTGATAATCCATTTTGCAGAAAAAGATAAATGTAAAAAAAAAATCATAGCAATGTGCTTCCTCTGACCAGTTAACTAGTGATGGTGAAACTGCAGAATAAGTATCACACAATGTTGTTGTCAAGTAAACTGATTAGCATACAGACAACACCAGTCCTCCTTGCCCTCCAGGAAAGCCCTATCTCCTTTGAATATTAGAATATGGTTTCTAAAGAAAAAGTCAATAGGAAAGTAAATGGGTGATAATATAAACTCTTTTTTTTCACGTTGCTGATGATGATATAGAGGAGGTTTGAGAGTAAAACTAGGTGGTAGACTGGTTGCCTTTCATGGAGGAGGTCCTGGGCTCCTCAGCACTGTAAAAAAAAAAAAAAACCAACAGGAAAACCAGAAAAGTGTGACTAATCATACACATATGACATGAGATTTTGAGGCAACAAAAGAGTCACTTAAAAAACTGACAAAAAAAGGATTGGAAGGTGATTGTAGATCAGGAAAATATTGTGGAACCATGGGCAGGCTTGCTAGACAGCTGTGGGACTAAGTACAGGCTCACTGTACAGCTGTGGGAGTAAGAACAGCTGTAAGACCAGGCACCGCCTCACTGCATAGCTGTGGTATTATGTACAGGCTCACTACATAGTCCTAAGACTAAATACAGGCTCACTACACTGTCCTGAGACTAGGCACAGGCTCGCTGTACAGCTTAATGAAACTCATTATAACAAGAGAAGGAGAAAAGGAAACTTTCAGAAGACATCACTCATCCATTGTTCCTAACACAGAAGGTGCAGACAACCCGGGGAGAGGTCTGAAGGCTTGGGTTTGTAAACTAAGAGAAAGTAGAGGCACTTCAGCAGATTTCGGTGAAAGTGATAAATATGAAGCTCAGGTCATAGACAGCAAAATGATCATTACCAGGTCCGGAAACAGGGAAAGAAATCAACCTAGCAGAAAAATATGTTTAAATGTATGATTGATGGTTGCTGTTGAACTGTTTATTGTTCAGTTTTTAACTTGTTAATTATTACTAGCTACCCTGGCAGTTATTTTTTATTTTTATTATTTTTTTATACTCTCTTTTACAAAAGGTTGAGGAAAGGCAATAAGGGCAGGGGTAAAAAAAAAAAAAGAAAAAACATATTCCATTTAAGAAGGAACACTTGTATACATATACATATTCATATTTATATACATATACATATACATCATATACATATACATATACATATACATATACATATACATATACATATACATAACATTGTCCTAAATCTACAGTTAGTAATTTGGATAAGTTAAAGTTACTTAACTTGCTTTGATTTTTAAATTTGTATCAACTAAGCATGATAACATTTTTCATGACTGGAGTAATAGAGAATTGTCTGAGTCATCTACTTGGCACACAGAGGAAAATATGAGATTCAACATCCTTCTCAAAGCCATTTTTGAGAGCTTTTAATATGATCTTTCTCCATTAATTCAAGAAAGTGCTCCAGAAACAGAGATTGAATTTAGATATCTATATCCCATGAAAAATGGTAGAATGATTATTGCCAAGGCATGTTTTAGTATAATGGTTATGTTTTCTATTTAAGCAGGCAAAAAAATGTATGGCTGAAGAGTTTGTTTCTTTACAAAATTATCAATTTAAGAAAGCAGAGTAGTCTCTTAAATACCATCAGAAAAAAAAGCAAAATAAATCATCTGAACATACATGAACTCACAGTTTATAGACTTCACAGCCTTTTTGAGAAAAGTTCTGGAAAACAGTCAATATCTATAAAAGGAGAAGCATCAGACACTCGAAATATTTAACACTGTGTTTAAGACAAAAATGGCTGCAATGGGATCAACGAATTTGAATGAGTTACATGTCAACAAGGTAGATAAGGGACATCTGAAGAAATCTGGAAAGAAAGGGGACAGAAGTGGACACAGTAAGAAAAGCCAGAGTCTTTCTATTTATAGGTCAAAAGATAATCTATACAGACAATTGAGAACAATTAGTAATGAAATAGATGTTCAATATTTGTGACAGACTCTCAGGACTCAATGGGAAGGACCTAGATGAAATGGCCAACAGTGGAGGATCTTGTAGAGCCCACCTCCAGTAGAAAGACAGGACATCAAGTGAGGGTTGGGGTTGCCATCCTACAGTCAAAATCACTGACATATATTTGTTCCTGTCTGAAAGACTACAGGGACTGAGGAAAAGGAAGACAGTAACAGGCCCAAATTGGGATCCTGCTCAGGGGAGGTCCCAAAGCCTGACACTATTACTGAGGCTATGGAGAGCTCATAAAAAGTGGGCTATCATGACTGCCCTCTGAAAGATCCAACAAGCTACTGAAAGAGTCAGATGCAGATCCTTACATCCAACCAATGGACAGAGCTTCTGATCTCTGTGGCTGAAGTAGGGAAAAGCTGGAAGAAGCTGAAGAGGAGAGAAACCCTGTAGGAGTACCAGCAGTCTCAACTAACCTGGATCTTTGAGATTGCTCAGACACTGGACTACCAACCAGGCAGTATACACCAGATGATATGAGTCCCCCAACAGATATACAGCAGAGGACTGGACTCAGAGGTCTGGACTCAGTCAGAGAAGATGCATCTAACCCACAAGAGCCTGGAGGCCCCAGGGAGTGAGGAGGTCTGGTGGGTTGGGAGGTTTGGAGAGTAGGAATATCCTTGTGGAGAGAGGGGGGCAGAGATGAGGTATGGGATGTGGAACAGTCGGAGGGTGGACCAGGAGGGGGATAAAATCTGGATTGTTAAAAAAAGATTAAATAAAACTTTTGAAAAAGGCAAAACCCTGCTATCTTCAAAGCCAGGGTCAGCAGCCATGATCTCCATAAAGCACTTGAGCTGTTTTATAAATAAAAAGTGGAATCTCTGAAAGCTAAATAAAATAAGATAAAAAATTAAATTAAATTAAATATGAAGGATAAGTATATGTCTTAGCTTAGTCAGGGTTTCTATTCCTGCACAAACATCATGACCAAGAAGCAAGTTGGGGAGGAAAGGGTTTATTTGGCTTACACTTCCACATTGCTGTTCATCATCAAAGGAAGTCAAGACTGGAACTCAAGCAGATCAGGAAGCAGGAGCTGATAGAGAGGCCATGGAGGGCTGTTCCTTACTGGCTTGCTTCCCCCGGCTTGCTCAGCCTGCTCCCTTATAGAACCCAGGACTACCAGCCCAGGGATGGCACCACCCACAATGGGCTAGGCCCTCCCCCCTTGATCACTAATTGAGAAAATGCCTTACAGCTAGATCTCTTGGAGGCATTTCCTCAACTAAAGCTCCTTTCTCTGTGATAACTCCAGCTTGTTAAGTTGACACACAAAACCAGCCAGTACAATATCTAATATATGAAAACATCTGATGAAGAAACTGGAAAGGGAGAGGAAAGGAAATGGCAGTCTCATTATTTTCTGTGGTGTTAGTGGTAAAAAGTCAATTGCCTCATGATTAGAAAGTAAAAATTAAAACCTACTAGTGACAAGACAAAACTGTAAACTTTTAAGTTTTTAAAAACTCCCTACATGTGCCTCTAGATATACAAGCTCAGAAACTAGAAAACATCCCATACACTTTGACAGCAAAACTAAATCCATTACTCCTAGAATAAATATACATAGGTAAGCAATAAATTTTTTAAAAAGCTCATTCACATGCTGGGCACAAGACAGTAGTCATTCAAATCCCTCTTTCATAAAATCATGTTGTTTATTCTGCTTTTGGGAAGCAGCCAGTAACTTGGAAAGCTTGAAAATTAATTGCAGAAATAAGCATGCAAAAGAAATCAGAGATGATTATTAATATTAGATGAGATTGCATTTAGACAGAAAGCCATTACTTATATAGAGATCACTAGACTCAAGCTTTATGTCACATGGATATCTAATAGTGTGAATGTTTCTATATCAAATAGCATTTCACCAGGGACAATAAATGCTTGGAGAAAGAGACATACTTGGTGAAAACTGTGATTCACTTATCTTAGTAACAGTTTAAGTGGACAAGAAGTTAGCAAGGAAAGAGAAGATTTAGAAAACATAATGGTCCTGAGTTTACTCTAGCTGGTTGACACACATTGTTGTAGATAGCCCTGGGCTTGTATTTTGATGCTACTTCCATTCCTCAGAGGGGAGTCAGATGAGGAGTTGCCTTGTGAACCTTCTCCCCACCTTAATTTTTAAAATAAAGGCTTGAGTCAATGATTGGGCAGGAGGAAGTGGGAGGAGCTGAGAGTCTATGGGAGGAGCAAGGAGGGATAAACAGGAAGGGGAGGAGCTATGGGAGATCAACCAAGAGGTGGGAGAGAGAGTAGCGCGTGGCCTGGAGAAACCTCAAGTTATTTGGGATAATATGGATGAAAATAGAATAGTGTAGTGGGAGATCTGCCTAATCTAGGTTTGTAGCTTGTTTTGTTAACTGATTGAGTTGAGCTTTCTTTTACTGGGGAATTGGGTTGGAAACAAAGTAGCAACAGAACTTAGTATTCAGAGCTTAACAACATTTGGGACACAGACTACCAGTCTTCTACCTGAGCCCAAGACCTAGGCAGCTCTGTGGTTCATCTGTGTGCTAGCCTGTCATGGGTCGTTTGCCCTGCAGAGTAATCAGCACTTGGAGGGTTTCCCTGCCACCATCTTCACTCCCAGACAGACAGGACAGGCAAGTCAGTCCTTGCTATACTCAAAGGGTAAGCAGGCTGAGAAAGAAATTAGAGAAATGACACCCTTCACAATAGCCACAAACAATATAAAGTATCTTGGTGTGACTAAGCAAACAAGTGAAAGATCTGTGTGACAAGAACTTCAGGCCTCTGAAGAAGGAAATTGAAGAAGACCTCAGAAAATGGAAAAATATTCCATGCTCGTAGATTGGCAGGATTAATATAGTAAAAATGGCCATCATGCTAAAAACAATATACAGATTCAATGCAATCCCCATCAAAATCCCAACTCAGTTCTTTATAGATTTAGAAAGAGTAATTCTCAAATTCATCTGGAATAACAACAACAACAAAAAACAAACAAAAACAAAAAAACCAGCATAGCTAAAACTATTCTTAACAGTAAAAGAACTTCTGGGGTAATCAGTATCCCTGACCTCAAGCAGTGCTACAGAACAATAGTGTTAAAAACTGCATGGTATTGGTACAGTGACAGGCAATAGAATAGATCAATGGAATAGAATTGAAGACCCAGAAATGAACCCACACACCTATGGTAACTTGATCTTTGACAAAGGAGCTAAAAGCATCCAGTGGAAAAAAGATAGCCTTTTCAACAAATGGGGCTGGTTCAACTGGAGGTCAGCATGCAGAAGAATACAAATCGATCCATTCTTAACTCCTTGTACTAGGCTCAACTCCAAGTGGATCAAGGACCTCCACATAAAACCAGACACACTGAAACTAATAGAAAAGAATCTGAGGAAGACCCTTGAGGACATGGGCACAGGGGAAAATTTCCTGAACAGGACACCAATAACTTATGCTGTAAGATCAAGAATTGACAAATGGGACCTCATAAAATTACAAAGTTTCCGTAAGGCAAAGGGCACTGTCAAAAGGACAAAACAGCAACCAACAAATTGGGAAAAGATTTTCACCAACCCCACATCCAACAGGGGCTAATATCCAATATATACAAAGAACTCAAGAAGGTAGACTTCAGAGAGCCAATAACCCTATTAAAAATGGGGTACAGAGCTAAACAAAGAATTTTCACCTGAAGGATTTCGAATGTCTGAGAAGCACCTTAAGAAATGTTCAACATCATTAATCATTAGGGACATGCAAATCAAAACAACCCTGAGATTTCACCTCACACCAGTCAGAATGGTTAAGATTAAAAACTCAGGAGACAGCAGGTGCTGGCGAGGATGGGGAGAAAGAGGAACACTCCTCCAGTGCTGCTGGGATTGCAAGCTGGTACAACCACTCTGGAAATCAGTCTGGCAGTTCCTCAGAACACTGGCCATGACACTTCCGGAGGACCCTGTCATGCCACTCCTGGGCATATACCCAGAGGATTTCCTGGCATGCAATAAGGACACATGCTCTACCATGCCCATAGCAGCCTTATTTATAACAGCCAGAAGCTGGAAAGAACTCAAATGTCCCTCAATGGAGGAATGGATACAGAAAATGTGGTATATTTACACAATGGAATACTACTCAGCAATTAAAAACAATGAATTCATGAAATTTGTAGGCAAATGGTTGGAACTGGAAAATATCATCCTAAGTGAGGTAACCCAATCACAAAAGAATACACATAGAATGCAGTCACTGATAAGTGGATATTAATTAGCCCAGAATCTCTGAATACTCAAGACACAATTAACATATCAAATGATTCCCAGGAAGAAGGAATGAGAGCTCCCTAGTCCTTGAAAGGCTTTATCCAACATTGTAGGGAAGTACCAGGACAGAGAAATAGGGAGGAGGGTGACTGGAGAGTGGACAGAGGGAAGAGGGCTTATAGGACTTATGGGGAGTGGAGAACAGGGAAAGTGGAAAGCATTTGGAATGTAAACAAAGAATACAGAAAATAAAAAAAAGGACTTAGTATTCAGAAAATGGAAAAGACAATTTATTTTCAAAAACATGTGGAATGTTAAAAAATATAGTTGTTTTATTTTCTACAAAGCAATACATTAAATGTATTTGTACTTGTTTTCCAATTCTTAATGCAAAACATGTAAAACTTAAAAGTAAAACTATACACACACACACACACACACACACACACAAACACACACACACACACATGAATAGTGATGAAAACATTAAAATCTACAACTAATAAAAACCCAATACCTGGAAATTGTACCACTAACACATTCCTTCTTACACACAGTTCTCATAAATAATTTTGTTCTTTTTAAAAAATGAAAATCAAAATTGTTATCTTTATTAAAAAGGGAACCATTTATATTAATACACAAATCCATAAAGTAATCAAAATATCTAAATAAGGATATTAGAATATGAGCAAACAAACTTCAATCAATTTTAAATTTCAATTTAAAATGTAAAAACATAAATTGCTTAATTAAAGGTACTAAGATGAAAGGATTTAGATCAAAGGCCAATAATGATGATTTAAAAAACAATTAAGATGATAATCAAATGAAAACAATTGGCAATACATTGCCCAAAACTGAAAACAAAATCATAGAAATGAATGATGTAATAAACTGAAGATATGCTATGCTTATTTATATGTGAATAATAAGTCTATCTGTAAAGGAAACAGCAGACTGATTGTTTTCAAGACAATATAAATCACTTCAAATACTCAGTGGATTAGTCACGAAAAAGTAACACTTTCCCTGAAGATTCTGGAATGAAATTGTCTTGTGGGTGTTTACCCCTGCTCCTTCATGTACAGTTGCTCTCTGTGCTATCCAGTGTAGTCTAGGTCTTAATGAAGGGCAGTACTAAGTTCTGTGTTTAATCTAATACCTTGATGATGATGAAACCAGTCTGAGACCCAACAAAGCAAACATATTAATTATGATGATACAGCTAGAGGACTTCTTCTTCTTCTTCTTCTTCTTCTTCTTCTTCTTCTTCTTCTTCTTCTTCTTCTTCTTTATTGTTATTTTATTATTATTATTATTATTTTTTGTGGGTGACACTTTCTCTTCTCGGGGCTGTATGTGGTCAAAAGCCTTTCCAGGATAGCAATGTTGGCTTTATCTTTTTTCTTTCTTTCTTTCTTTCTTTCTTTCTTTCTTTCTTTCTTTCTTTCTCTCTCTCTCTTTCCTTCCTTCCTTCCTTCCTTCCTTTCTTTCTTTCTTTCTTTCTTTCTTTCTTTCTTTCTTTCTTTCTTTTTCTCTTTCTCTCTTTCTTTCTCTTTCTCTCTTTCTTTCTCTTTCTCTCTCTTCCTTCCTTTCTCTCTCTCTTTCTCTCTCTCTCTTTCTCTCTCTCTTTCTCTCTCTCTCTCTCTCTCTCTCTCTCTCTCTCTCTCTCTCTCTCTCTCTCTCTTTCTTTCTTTCTTGACCATTCCCATGTTTCCACTGGGGATGCAAAGCAACAGCCTAACACGGCTGGTGCCTTGGGATCAAGGCTGAGGCATCAAGCTGTGTTTGCCCCAGGTGAGCACTGGGGCTAAGGTTCAGCAAGTTTCATTTCAGATGCCCTTTACAGAGCAGCAGAGGTTATCACAGTGAGGCAACCAGAAGGGAAGGTCCTACATGAAGGACTCTGGCAAAGCTGCTCTAGCTCAAACCGGCTGCTCCTGTATAATTGAATTCACTGCTTTTATCCTGAAAATGTCTAATCCCCATGAAAGTATGAGATTTTTTTATATAGGATCCTCACCTGCACTAAGTATCCTGGAGAGCAAAATAAAGCACAAGAAACTCAGAATAAGAACTGCAACTAGCCATGCTTACTGAATGTCGCAGGTAATGCCAGCCGTGTTTTGGATGAGCCATTTTGCAGGCCATAAGGACATGAGAGCAGGGTTCTCTGTGAGCCATCTGCCTCCGGCTTTGTTGTTGAAATGTATCAATTATTTGAATGCATGTTCATCATTCCCAGAGGCTCTAGTCTGCATTTACTGGATGGCTGCTTTGCCAAAGCGGCTGTCCTCAACAGTCTCCCTCTTGTGTTTGCAATGTTTGAAATGTAACCAGATATCATGTATATCATGTATCTGTGGATAAAATATTGACTGGAAATTTTGTGATGAAGTTAACGATTAATATATTCACACATTGTCAACATTTTCTCTTTGCCATGTTAGCTAGCACCATTTTCCTACATGGACTTTTATAGACCTATCTGTCTCGGGAAGGGATGGATGTTGGGGTAAACAAAGAGTACACGAAAAACACACCTTCACTACTGGGGCACATAAGAGGAGATCAAAAAACAAGTGTTGGCATTCTCGGCAATTTCTACCTTTGCTGTCCTAACTTCTAATTTGTTTTTACTTATTATCTAGCTTCCTTAAAAAAAATAGGGGCTCATTATATAGAGCATGCTGGCCTTGATCTTCCAATCTTTCTGTCTTTCGGTTGCTTCAATTACCAGCTTGTGCCACCACATACGGCAAGGTCTCTGTCTACAGACTAATGTTTTTAGGTATAGTAAAATAGCTCCATAAGCAGTTTGCCTGTTTTTTTTAAAAATCATCGGCACCCTACCAATTAAGAATTGCAAACTTAGATTTCTAGAGCCATCAAGGAAATTCCTTGAGGTTATAGTGTAAGGAATTGACAGATAATAAACTGGGATGTAGGTATTTAAAACAAACCATTATGATATCTGAATAATGCTTCTGTCTGTCTCTGTCTCTTTCTGACTCTCTGTCTTTCTGTCATCTCTCTCTCTCTCTCTCTCTCTCTCTCTCTCTCTCTCTCTCTCTGTGTGTGTGTATGTTTGCATACATGTAAAGAGAACATCTTTTCTATTGTGTGGCTGTATCACCTGTCAAAAACACATTGTTTATAAGAAAGGGTAGAATAGAAGTTTTGACATCCAGGACAAGAAAGAATTCTGGGATAGAGCCAGGCATGAGAGATTCACCTGGGAAGATGTAATCAGACTGACACAGGTACCTGAGCACAGGTAACCAGCCCCATGGCAGAATGTAGGTTAAACTAGATGGGTTATTTTAAGTTATGATCTTGTCAGAGAAGACCCTAGCCATATGACCAAGGTGTTTGTAAATATATTTTGAGTCTGAGTCTTATTTCTGGGAATATGGGGCTGAAAGGGAGAACCAGGTCATAACACCAGTATGTATGATAGTTCATTTTTTTTGTGACTAGATTTAGGAGTCATGTGGTAGATTGAAGAGTAATAGCAACAACGTCAAAACCAATGGATTTTCATGGTTTTTCTTAAGTGGACAAAAACAGAGAGTAAGACAGGTTAAGAAAAAAGGAAGGAAAGAAGGAAGGAAAGAAGTAATGAAGGAAGGAAAAAGTATATGGTAAGGTACTAGCATTTGTATTCCCATCCCTCCTCTCTGCTGTGGGGTGGGTTGTACATGCATTGCCCTGGACTATACACTGAAATTATCTGCAAAAAAGCCTGCAAAATCAACCATTGTTGGTTTTAGTTCTTTATGTAAGACGCTTTGTTTACAAAACATGAAAAAGGCACGTATTTTATAGGTACCTATCACATGCCATCACAGGGTAACAACAATAAACTCAACATTTGTGAATGAGAGAATCAGTCTTGCTCTCTTGGTACTTACACATACCAAGTAGAGACAGGTGGTAAAGAAGAATAAATAGAAACATGTCACCAAGCTGTAAGGGCACAGGTGAAAATGAGGTGCTATTTTCAAGAGATGACAAGGAACTTAGGTAATCAAAGAGGTTTCACTGAGGAGATGACATTTAAGTGGAGATCTGGATTGATTATGTCTCTCAAACACTTAAGCACAGCAAGTTGAGGAAGGGAAGGTTTTATTTTGGCTACTGTACAGAGGGGATGCAGCCCACAATGGCTGGGATGCTATGACAGCAGGAGCTTGAGGCAGTTGGTCACATTGTAGTGACATCCAGGAATGAATTGAGATGAGTGCCGTGCTCAATTCCTTCATATCTGTCTGACTTCAATCCAGGGGTTGCTGGTTAGTTTTATGTCAACTTGACACAGGTTGGAGTTACCTGAAAGGAGGGAACCTCAACTGAAAAAAAAAATTCCTCTATAAGATCTGGCTATAGGGAATTTTCTTAATTAGTGAAATGCCTGCGCCTCAGCCCATTGTGGGTGATACTACCCCTGCACTTGTGGTTCAGAGTTCTAAAAGAAAGCAGGCCGAGCAAGTCATGGGAAGAAAGCCTGTAAGCAACACTCTTACATGTCCTCTGAATCAGCTTCTGCCTCAGGTTCCGGCCCTGCTTGAGTTCCTCTCCTGGCTTCTTCAATGATGGGGCGTATGATCCTTAAGTGTAGGCTGAATAAATCCTTTCCTCTTCAACTGGATTTTTCTTCATGGTGCTGCATCACAGCAAGTGAAACCCAAACTAAGACAGGTGGTGCCAGTGTAGGTCTTCCCTCTTCAGGTAAACTTTTCTGGAAACATCCTCACAGATACACTCAGAAGTATGTTTCTATGGTTATTATAAGTCCAGTCAAGTTGACCATGAAAGATTTAACACCACAAGAGCTGGATGACAAGAGTCAGTCAGGGGAGGAAGCTTAAGTGGGGAATAGCCTCTGAGGTGAGCAGTAGCCAAGGAAATCACACAAATGTGAGACCCAACATGGCATGTCCTTAGAAATAGAACATCTGTCCTTTCCTTAATTCTTGCCTTTTTCCCAATTGAGGAATAATTCTCACTTTTGTTGCTGTTGTTTCCTGAGATGGGGTATGCTTACTTTGTAGCCAGATAATCCTGGACCTCACTAGCCCAGCCTGGCCTTGAACTCATGACATTTGTCCTGCTTCTGTTACCAAAATGTAGGTATCAGAAGTGTAAATGGCCAAATAAAGATTATTCTTCTTTTAAAGCACAGAGTACTTGACGATTTCATTTAATTATGTGTGAATAACTGTGGGGTTAGCATAAAATGGCTTAGTCAATACATCTAAATATTTTGAGCACATATATAGTAAGTTTGAAACTGGCCTGTAGTATACAAGATTCTGTCTTTTAAAATGTTCATGGAGTCTTGATGTTTATATGATCAGCAAAATGGTCTTTTTCTGAGTTAATTTTATCTGTCAAACAGATAGCATTATGCTGAAAACACGATACTTTGATTTGAGCCATTCCATGACTCTTTGTGGGTGTGACCTTCCAACTCAAAACTTGCTGGTGGAAGACTTATAGGTCAGATGGAATAGCCTAAACATGTCTCAGCTTTCTAAGAGCTGTACTTTAAGGCACTTAACTTATTTGTAAGGCTTTGCTATGCTAGCTTTTAAGATTTTATTTTTCCAAATAAAATGCAAGTTGAATAACAAGAATGGTTGCAAATAGGTCTGACTTTCTCTGCCTACCTCTTTTCTGCTTTAAATGCCCTTGGTGCCTAGAATTTCAGAAAGTGTCTCTTGACCGTGAGACAAGATGCTTGCCAAAACCAAATGGACCATAATTGGCCAAATAATGGGCCATAAACTCCCAGGTGATTTAAGGCTCAAGCTACCAGGCATGTCTATCCTGCTTACTTTCACTAGATATTTACTTCAATGAGAACTGAATCTGTATTTTGATTAAGAAAATGGGGGGGAAATCAAGTAAAAATTAAGGCAAAATCAGCAAGCAATAAAGATAGAAAGGAGTTAATTTAGGAAACCTTATGTTTTCTTTGTCAATATGGTGCAGCTATGCATCCCTGAAATTCCATCATGGGGAGCTATGTAGGAAGGTATGAAGTCTGTAGGCAGCCTGGGCTCTTCAGCAAATTCTAGGCAATCTTGGAAGACTCTGTACCACCAATCACCACCACCACCAACAAAAATGAGCTATTGCCATTAGCCTGTAAATCATAATTATAGGGTTCAAGTAAGTTTAGTGTTAAGACCTATAAGAATAACGTGGGTAAGCATTCTCATTTTATTTGTAATTGGGTGAGAGGTATCAATTTCCATGTTGGTAACTGTTAAATTTCTATGATGATAACAAGAATTTTTCCAGCTCTGAGAAGTGAGATATTGTTTCAGAGGGTATGGGCAGAGATACCTGCCCTGCCAAGACAATGATTGCCCTTTGATATCCAGCTATAGAGAAGACTTGGATACTCCAGACTACTCTAACAATTCCATTGTCCTGAATTTTGCATTGCTATTTCTATTAAGAATCTGAAATTTCATTTTTTTAGAAAGGAAGTAAAAAATAACACTTTGCTTTAAAAGACTGAACTTGAAATTAGTTAGCAAGATAATTTATAACTTATAATGTTCACTCTATCATAAAACATTGGTGGTGGTGGTGATGGTGGTGTGTGCTTTTTCTAAAAAAAAAAAAATGGTTGCCATAGTAACCAAATAAGCAACCCAGGGCACTCACAGCTTCACTGTCATTCATACTAAATTCTTCTTGCCATCAGTTTTAGCAGTATATTTTAATAAAATTGCTATTATATTTCATTGCAAGTTAATAAAGATGCAAACACCATTAATGTCCCAACTATTTGTTCCTAATGGTTCACAGCAGAGTGTTAAAATGCCAGCCTATTATCTTTATTGAGTCCTTCTGGGCTGAGTCCTCCCAGATGCAGAACAATGCATAATTACATTTCTCAACTGTGAAGTTCATAACTATTAACCTTTGGCAAGAATCATTGAACTGCCATGTTATAAATCACCTCCTGGCTTCCTAACACTAAGAAGGCTGGAAAGAAGAGCTGCTGGGTGTGGCAATCTGGCATGAGCAGCCAGCCAGGACCAGCCCAGCCCAACAGCTACTATGGAACCAGCCCATGATGAGAAGCTTCCTCTCCTGCCTCCTCCTTCCTCAACCTGCCTCAGTCTCCAGGCTGTCTCTTTCTACTAATTTTAAAATGAAGTGTGTGTACTATGTAACCAGCATACCACTTTGTAGAACATCTCTAAAAATGTGTTCCCATGGTAACATCCTAAGACATTTAGAAACCCTCATGCTACCCATATAACCTGTTCAATTACATAGAAACCTAAAATATGTGTAAATACTTTTGTAGTTTTGCTTTATTTTATTATATTAGAGCTATCTGTAGAAGTTTAAGTATGTATAATATAGGATTATAATATATATGAAAGTCATGTATATATTAAAGTTAAATGTGTCTTTATGTGTGTATATGATTTAATTTGTTTTGTTTTTAGTTTAGAATCAACAGGTAACATAATTGCTGGGCACAGAAACTAGCATCCTAAGTTTTTAAGCTATTCTAAGTTACAAATCTGTCTACCTACAATGTGCCTCCACGCTCTCTGCCATCTAAAAGGAAGTTCCTTTCTCCAGCCTCTCCTCTTCCATTCTCTGACCCAGAGGTCCCACTTCCTTCTTGCCCAAAGATTGGTCCCTTGAAGTTTTTATTCATTAGGGAAAGGTTCTGCCACACCTCACCTTTTCTATCCAATTAAAATTTTTTCTCTCAAATATAAACTGAGTATAACTATTACTATTCTGTAATTTATAAAGTACAAAATACACCTAACACCCAGTTCATCATTTTTGTCAATTACATAGAACACTCTGTTATCTATCCTAACTTTAAAAAGGCTTATAATTCCATATCTATTATGTCCTGGTTTAGCTTGTGTACTATCTGAAAACTATCCTCTAAAATATATTTTCTCAATGCTAAATAGCCTGAGTTGGCTATGAAGACTATAACTAGTCTTTCAACCCCATCAGAAACCTGTGAATGACCAATATTATCTGAAAATATAGGAAGCCTAACACAGCTTGCAGAACTGAGACAAACTGTAGAGACAGATCCCTACCTATACAGCCCAAATATGTCAGGAAGTTGGAGCATCAGTCTTCAGCCTTCTTGCCTTGACAGATCTTTGAGACAGGAAATATTAAGAGCTAGCTTATTCTGATTTGGCAGAACTAAGATGTCCTATCCGGTAACTTGTATCCTTTCATGAACAGTACAGGTCTGTAGAAGAAATAGGCGATTTCTGCATAGTGGCTACCTAGCTACAATGTATTACCTCATCTGGAGGAAGAGACACTTAATTTTTTCTTTGAATCCACAAAAGGGGAGCTTCTAGGAGCAGATATGTTTCAACAACAAAAGAATAAATAACATTAAATGTCACATTCTGTGGATCTTTGACATTTTTTTTAAAACTATCTATATAAAGTAATCTGAACTGTTGTCTGTCAAATACTCTCAGCTGTTTCTAAATAAAATATCTTGAAAACACCCTAGCAATGAACTCAGAGCCAAGAATTTGCTATCTGGCCCTTAACTCATGGGCTTAATCATCTCAGATCAATTTGTAATGGCATTGTAGAAGGACTGGGTCCAGGCCTCATAATTTTAAAAATTTTTTTAGCAATAGAGGAAATTTATACCACTGAAAACCCTGCTTCTGCAACTTAAAGAAAGACAAGTGAGATTATGGCTAAACAATCTATTCTAGCTATTTTCTCCCTGTTCATATTATGCCCATTTTGAAATTCCCCAGAAAGACAACTTAGAATAACCATCTCCAGCCCCCAAGTCCAGGGAACCAGAACAACTCTTCATAACTTTTCCCTGCTGAATATGGGCATTAAGATATCTTTGAATGGAGAGGGGAGGGAAAATTGTGGAGTTGGTTGGGTTTTCAGAAAGTCATGCCAGAAATAGTCTCTGATGTCTTCATTTTGACTGAATTCTGCTGAAAGTCCATGAGATCAGGAACTCATACAGGTCAATTCAGAATATCTGATGATCTCACCAAAGATATATACTCTGTAATATACAAATATAAAAAAAACAGTTTGAGTATCATCAAGATATCTGTATGGATTGTATTGGTCTGTGTAGGATGTTCAGAGTAATTAGGATGAAATTCTGTTCCAATTATTAGTCTTCATTCGTGCCATGTGGGAGATGGTACAAAGAATTTTTTTTGTTTGATTCACCTGAATTTATTTTCAGGGAGTCTGCCTCTATCAAACCTGATCCATATAACTCTGGAAGATGTATAGATACTAATCACCTTTTCTAAAAACACAAAGACAAAGCCTTTCTCAGCAAGCATATCCTTCGGTCAGCAGCAAGGCAAGCTTGTAGCTTGCATTCTCTTCCAGAGGAATAATACAACAACCACAAAACTACAACTCATTTTGATAATAAAGACAATTCAAAACAAATGAAGTAAATAAGCCAATACTATATGAGCCTACTCTTAGGTCTGTTCTAGTTTGTCATGCCAGGATATTAACCCAAAATACCTATGGAGCCCATGTCCAAAGAATATGAGTTACCCTGTAGGACTTCAAAGCTTCCCTAAAACAATTGTTTTCATATAATTTCCCTACTATCCTAAAAAGCCTTTTGCTTATTGTAAAAACCTATTTTCGGGTTTTTTTCCTAATCTGTCATGTCAGGATATTTAACTCAAAATTCCTGTGGATTCCATGTTCAAAGAATATGAGTTACCCTGCAGACTTTATATCATCTATCTGTTAAGTTCTCTGCCTGGAGCTACAGACACTTATTTTTTCCCTTTACCAGTTCTGAAGTGTTGGCAAAATTCCCCATCTGACTCAGCCAAAATCTGTATACCAAATAAACCAAACTTATAAATTAAATCACACTTCTATCACTATCTGCTAAGGAAGTAGGCAACTTTTATTTCCTCTCTGGCTCTCTGACTCATAACAGCCATCTTGTTTCTTTGCACAGCAGGGGACCTCTTTTTGTTTGTTTGTTTGTTTGTTTGTTTGTTTTCAGTTTCCCTCACTTGAGTCATCAGGTAACTCTGCTCCATTCCCCAAACTCCCAAATTTCTAATTACATTTGTAACTCATAGGCTAAGAATCTTAAATTTCTAGTGGATTCTTGCAAAACATGTTGGGTGCCACCCACTGCATGAAATATTATTTAAAAAGGCACCAATAGTACTGCTGGCATCCTAATTTTCAAGCTACTCTGTGTTAAATCCTCAGATGGCAGATCCTTACACTGGTAGCACCCGCCATCCCCTACCCACACCCCTGTCTACTTTCATTCTGCCTTCATGCTCTCTGCTGCCCAGATGTGTGACTTCATTCTTTCTTGTATTCATTGGCAAGCCTCATCATAATAACAGGATTTCAAAATGTATAGTCCTACAAACATTTTAAAGCATGCAGACAAGTTTAAAGGCATACATAAAAGACAATATACAATGAAAACCTTAATAGCTGCGATCTCACTTAATTGACATACATTTTGTGTAATCTAAAACTTGAATTTTCACTCCTTTTTAATTCTTTTGTATATATTAATATCTCAAGAAATAGTAAACGATGTACATGAAGCATAGAGAATATTTATCTTGCTTTTCAATTCCTGTGGATATAAATGTGCAGATAAACAACAGATAAGCTTTACCAGGAGTCCAGCCCACCCAAGGCTTCTCTTGATTAGACCCATTTATATCACTTGGAAATTATGGTCCAGTCACTGGCCACTGATTTCCTTATCAGACCCACCTACAGCCCATCCAGACTACTACATATAGCAAAAAATATTTCTTGAAATTGAAAGAGCAATAAAGACATGACAAAACAGATTAAATGAATTTATTATCCTAAAGCCAGCTCCACAGAGGATATAGTAAAGAATATGTCCATCTGAAGAGGGATATACATTCAAGAAGTCACAGGAAATAAATAACTCTAGATCTGTCAATCAAAAAGGTCTAAGCAAATACTACAAAATTAATTAATGTACATTGTTCAACAATAATTCTAAATAGTAATTATCTCTATTTCTCAATAAAGAGATACAGACTAAAAGATTGTAGTAGGGAAAAATCCATATTTTTTGCCTCTAAAAATCATACCTCACCATCAACTATAAATACCACTTAGGAGGGTAAAGAAAAGGAAAGTAGTCCAAGCAAAGGGAAATAAGAAACAAGAAGGCATAGCCATTCAACATGAGGTAAAAATATAGTCTTCAAATCAAAACACAAATTAAAACTTCATTGACACTTTATCTTATCACACTTATTTAAATGGCTAAGAAAATTATAGTGAATAATAAGAAATGCTGTCATGAATGGGAGAAGGGAAATACTTATTCACTGTTTGGTGGGAATGAATATTGGTGTAGCCACTATGAAAATCAGTATGAAGATTCCTCAAAAGACTAGATACAGTCTTAAAGAACACCCAACAGCCATAAACTGCATCCTATCACCTGCCCTCCATATTCTAGCCCACAGCTTTGGGAGATTTCTGTTTTCCCAGAAGCCAAGTCTGTTCTAGTGACCCCAGCTAAGACACCACCCACTATCCCCTAACACTCCTGTCTTAGGGTTTTACTGCTGTGAGCAGACACCATGACTAAGACAAGTCTTATAAGGACAACATTTAGTTGGGGCTGGCTTATAGGTTCAGAGGTCCTGTCCATTGTCATCAAGGCAGAACATTGCAGCACCCAGGCAGGAATGTTTCAGGAGGAGCTGAGTTTTACATCTTCATCTGAAGGCTGCTAGCAGAATATGGACTTCCAGGTAGTTAGAATGAGAGGCTTTTAATCCACACCCACAGTGATATACCTACTGTAACAGAGCCACACCTCCCAAGGCCACTTCCAGGGCCAAGCATATACAAACCATCAAAACTCCTTAAAGCCCCTCTGAACAACTCCAAACTGTGCCTCTTTCCTTGGGTTCTGTATTCAGGCCCACAGTACCATCTGCTTTTCTGGAGGCATGCAGGCACTAGAGACCCAACATAAGGCTACCTCCCACTGCCAGTTAACTCTCTGTAAAGCCCGCCTAATAGTTCCAAATTGCACTCTTTCCCTGGATTCCATATTCTGGCCCACAACTTTTGGCAGAAGATTTCTGCTTTACAGGAGGCCACGTAGTACTAGGATCCCCAGAGACTAATCAAGAACCCAGAAACCCATATTCCACACTGGTAATAGTAGCCCCAGTGGCAATGTTGGCACTCCAAATCCCAGAAGTCATATAGGCTATAAAATCCACAGTGGAGACACCATACTAGTCCTGAGCACGTGCTTGTCACCAGAACCTTAGAACACTCAGGCCAGAAGACAGAAGCAAAACATAAGTCAAAGTAAAAAGCCATCCATCTAGGAGAGACAAAGTCAGAAATCAGTATCTAAGCCTATATAATAAACGCAAAACCAGAAGTCTAGAGGGCAGCATAGGAACACATCAACAGCAGCCAGAGCAGTATGACATCACTAGGGTACAGCTATATTCTAGTGTCTAGGCTAGTCCAGCACCTACTAGAGCAAGTCCTGGATATTCCAACACAGTAAAAACACAAGAAAATGGCCATAAATCTAATCTTATAAAGATTAAAGGCCTTTAAAGAAGAAATGAATAGGAACAACAATGTGAACCAACCAGTACTCCCAGAGCTCCCAAGGACTAAACCACCAACAAAAGAGTACACATGGAGGGACTCATGGCTCCAGCTTCATAATGCAACAGAGGATGGCCTTGTTGGACATCAATGAGAGGAGAGGCCCTTGGTTCTGTGAAGGCTCGATGCCTCAGTGTCGGGGAATGCCGGGACAGGGAAGCAAGAGTGGGTGGGTTAGTGACCAGGAGGATGGGGAATTTTGGAGGGGAAATGAGGAAAGGGGATAACATTTGAAATATAAGTAAAGAAAATATCTAATAAAAGAAAAAAGAAGAAGTGAATAAATCCCTTAAAGAAATACAGGGAAATACAATCAAAATAGATTAAGGAAATGGTATAACTGTTAAAGTCTTGAAAATAAAAATAGAAGCAATAAAGGAAAATAAAAAACAAACTGAGGGAATCCTGGAGATGGAAAATGTAGGTAAGTGAACAGGAACTACAGAAACAAGTAGCACCAACAGAATACAAGAGATGGAAGTAAGAATCTTGGGCATAGAAAATAATATAGAAAACTTTGATGTATCAGTCAAAGAAGCATTAAATGTAAAAAAGTTCCTGCCTTTTGTGAATGGTGTCAGGATCATGCACATTTTGGGATTACAAAGTTATGGGGTGCTGCTTGCCCACCCCAAAGAGGCATATACCACCACTATACTAAATGCACATCTCTGCACCTAACAATGTGGTGTTCAAGTCCTGCTTCTGGTATGTTGGATCGCGAAAGGCAGTCTGTGTTCTAATTGAGCAAGGCTTAACTTCCGGAGACTCAGTAGATTTATCTACAACGAAGGGACCCTCTTAGCTATGCTCGCAGACACTAAGCTCCTGACACCATAAGGTCCTCAACTCCATAATTCTCTGGCTGTCAGTCACATAGGGCCATGCCCCAAGCCCCTAGTATTCTTCCACCCCCACAGTCACCTGGCATCAGCCAGATATGTCCCATACCACAGTTACTTGGCAAGAGCTAGATAGGCCTGGCCAACTATAAAAGGGGATGCTTGGTCCCTTCCCTCTCTCTTATTCTCTCATCCTCTTACTCTCCTGTCTCTCTCTCTTGTCTCTTGCCCCCCCCACTCTCTCCATTCCCTTCCCCCTCTCTCCACATGGCCATGGCCGGCCTCTACTTCTCTACCTTCCTTCTCTCACTCTATTTTTTATAATAAAGCTTTAAAACAATGGATTGTCTCCCAGCATTTCCAGCCGCCAGACCAGACCAAGGTCTCACCCAAGTGGGAACCACCCCAGCATGCCTTCCCCCTTTCCCTTTCCCTTTTGGCCCTGGGGTTGACCTGGTTGCCTCTGGGCTGTTCTTAGCTCTTCTGCAGTATCCAGTGGTGTCTTGTGATGCCTGAGAGCTAGAACCTGTCATCCCTGGCCTCTGTGAGGTCAAGAAGCCCAAGATTGCTCTCTCCCATCCCCCACAGGTTGGGGTCCCATAGCTTCTTGCAGCCAGACACCCACCTGGTGACTGTTAAGATGCAGTTTTACTCCCACTCCCCCTTTCCCCATGTTTTGTGCCCTACAAGCTTCAGCGGCACCCTACACTGGTACTTTGTGTCACAGCTGAAGATGAGACAGTCACCAAGGGAGATTATGTACTATGTGCAGGTATTTGAGAAGTCACCACTGTGTGTGAAGAACTTTGGCATCTGGCTGGGCTATGACTCCTACAGTGGCATGCACACCATGTATTAAGAGCACCACAACCTGACCATCTTTAGGGCAGTCACACAGTGCTACTGAGACATGGGGACGCGACACTCTGCCAGTGAGAGCCATTAAGATCATGAAAGTAGAAAACATTGCAGCTGGCAAATGCTGCAGGCCTGCTGTCAGGCAGCTCCACAACACCAAGATTAAATTCCCATTGTCCCATCACATGTTGCTGTACCAGCCAAGCCTTGCTTCATCAGCATGAGACCCAACACCTTCTTCTAGACCCAGCCACCCACTGAATAATACTCCAGAAAATAAAAAAATATCCCAGAGTTCTGGGACACTGAAAAGACCAAATCTAAGAATAATGGAAGAATAGAATAGAAGACTAGAAGAAGAAGAAGACAATTTTCAGGTAAAAGGACCAGAAAATATTTTCAATAAAATCATAGAAAATTTCCCCTACCTAAAGAAAGAGGTACCTATAAACATGTAAGAAGTTTATAGAAACCAAATAGATTATACTAAAAGAGAAAATCCTCCAGCCACATAATGATAAAAACACCAAGAGTAGTAAAATCTACAAGAGAAAATAGCCAAGTAACATATAAAGGCACACTTATTAGAATTAAGCATGACTTCTAAACAGAGACTCTAAAAGCAGGAAGAACCTGGACAGATGTCCTGCAGTCTCTAAGAGACTACAGATTCTAGTCCAGACCTAACAAAATTACCTCAGAGTAAAGCCCTGGGGAAAGATTTTGTAAGCAAATGAACACAAATATCAACCTGGTGAAGCTATTCTAATTCTAACAAAATTGACTTTCAACCAAAATTAATCAAACAAAATGGGAAAGGACACTTCATACTCATGAAAGGAAAATTGACCAAGATGATGTCTCAGTGCTGAATATCTATGGCCCAAAAGCAAGGACACCTGCAATTATGAAAGAAACATTACTAGAGCTTACATCACACATTGAACCCCACATATTAATAGTGGGAGACTCCAATATCTGACTCACACAAATGGACAGGTCATACAGATAGAGAAATAATGGAACTAACTGCTGTTATAACTCAAATGGACTTAACAGATATCTACAAAACATTTCACCCAAACACAAAAGAATATACCTCCCTCTCAGCATTCCCATATAATATTCTCCATAATTGGTCATATATTTGATCATAAAGCAAGTCTCAACAGATACAAGAAAATTGAAATAACCCCCTGCATCCTATCAGACCACCATAAATTAAAGCTGGATTTCAATAACAGAAAACCAAATAATTCTCTAATAAATGACTAATTAGTCAAGTAAGAAAGAAAGAGTGGGGGGTCAAGAGGGAGGGAGGGGAAGGGAGAGAGAGAAAGGAAGGAGAGAGAGAAGAGAGAGAAGAGAGAAGAGAGGAGAGAGAGAGAGAGAGAGAGAGAGAGAGAGAGAGAGAGAGAGAGAGAGAGAGAGAGAGAGAGAGAGAGATCCTAGAATTCAGTGGAAACAAATGCACAACATATCCAAACTTATGGACAGAATGCTAGTAGTTCTAAGAATAAAGTTCATAGCATTACTGCCTTCATAAAGAAATTAGTAGTGAAAGCTTATATTAGTGACTTATCAGCACACCTGAAAGCTCTAGAACAAAAAGAAGCAAACATCCTCAAGAGGAGTAGATGGCAGGGAATTATCAAACATAGGGCTGAAATCAGTAAAATAAAAGCAGAGAGAACAAGACAAAGAATTAATGAAACAAAGAGTAGGTTCTTTGAGACAATGAAGAAGATAGATAATCTCTTAGCCAAACTAACTAAAAGAGAGAATACCCAAATTAATAAAAATATAAATGAAAGGGGGCAAAACAGCAGACATCAAGGAAATCCAAGGAATCCTTAGGCTTTCCTTCATAACATGTACTTTGCAAAATTAGGAAATCTAATGAAATCGATTGTTTTCTTGATAGTTATCACTTGCTGAATTAAAAAAATCAAGATCAGATATACAATCTAAATATACCTATAACCCTGAAGGAAGTAGAAATAATAGTCTCCCAGGAAAAAAAAAATCCAGGGCCAGACAGTTTCAGTGTAGAATTCTGTCAGACAAGACATTCAAAGAATAGCTAATACCAATACTCCTCAAATTATTCCATGAAATACAAACAGAATGAACACTGCCAAATTCATTTCATGAGGCCACAGTTACTCTGATACCTAAACCATACAACTAAATAAGAAAGGGAATTTCAGACCAATTCCCCTCATGGAAATTGGTGCAAAAATACTCATTGAAATACTCACAAATCAAATCCAAGAACACATCAAAAACATCATCTATCATAATCCATTAGGCAGAGATGGTTCAACAGCCAAAAATCTGTCAACATAATTCACTGTACAAATAAACTAAAAGAAAAAAAACACACAATCATCTCATTAAATGCTGACAAAGCCTTCGACAAAATCTAACACTCCCCTATGATAAAAGTCTTAGAGCGATTGGAGATAGAGGGCATATACTTAAATATTATAACATAAATATACAGTAAGGTGATAGCCAACATCAAACTAAATGGAGAAAAACTCAAGGTAATTCCATTAAAATCAGGGACAAGACAAGACTGCCCACTTTCTCCTAAGCTATTCAAAATAATACTTGAAGTTTTAATCAGAATAATAAGACAACTAAAGGAGATCAAGGTGATACAAAGTTGAAAGGAAGAAGTCAAAATATTTTTATTCACAGATTATATGATAGTATAAATGGCAGCCCTAGAAATTCTCCTACAGCTGATAAACACCTATCGTGAAGAGTGGCTAGATAGAAAATTAACTAAAATATAAAATTCTTCATAAAATTAGAAATGGTGCAAGAAAGAAATCAAGGAGACAACACCCTAACAATACCCACAAATAATACAAAATGTCTTGTTGTAACTCTAACCAAGCAAGTAAAAGACCTGTATGACAGGAGTTTCAAGTCTTTGAAGAAAGAAATTGAAGAAGATATCAGAAGATGTAAAGATCTCCCATGCTCATGGACCTTTAGGATTAACACGGCAAAAATGACCATCTTAACAAAAACAATCTACAGAATCAATACAATTCCCATCAAAATTCCAACACAATTCTTTACAGAACTTAAAAGAACAATACTCAACTTCACATGGAAAACCAAAAATCTCTGGATATCCAAAATAATTCTGTACAATAAAAATGATTTTCTGTAGGTATCATTCATTATTCCTGAGAAAGAAGGAGACAGCCTTGAATACAAGAGTACTATCTGGTTTTATGTCTCAGTTTTTGATCCACTTAGCCTTAATTTTTTTGCAGTCTGATAAACAAGGATCTATTTTCATTCTACCACATGCAAACATCCAGTTAGACCATTGCCATTTATTGAAGATTGTTTTTTCATTGTGAAATTGATTATTTCCTGTCATCCACCCCCATTTAGTGGGCTTACTCCCTTTTTGGTTCTAGAGATTTAGGTTACTAGTATTAGATCATTCCACTTCTGTTTGTTTTTAAGTAAGCACTTAGTGCTGTGAACTTTCCTCTTAGTAGCACTTTCACTGTGTCCCCTAAGTTTGGGTATTTTGTGCATTTGCTTTTATTGAATTCTCGGAAGGCTTTAATTTCTTATTTCCATTTTAACATAGTAGTTATTGAGTAAAGAACTATTTAGATTCTATGAGTGGAATTCTGTTGTTTAAATCCAGCTTTGATTTGTGGTGGTCTTAAAGGATGTCAGGTGTTATTTTAATTTTTTATATCTGTTGAGACTTGCTTTGTAACTGAGTACATGGTCAATTTTTGATGATGTATGAGATACTGAAAAGGAGGTATATTCTTTTGTGTTTGGATGAAATGATCTGTAGCTATCTGTAAGTTCCACTTGTCTTTTTAACATCTGTTATCCTTCTGACACCCATAGGCTTATAATTATATGATAATGCCAAACTGCATTCAGTCCAACCTCAAAAGTCCCCATAGTCTGTAAGTCTCAACATTATTTAAAAGTTCAACATTCAAAATCTCTTCTCAATCTCATAATTGTAATCCCCTGTAAGATCAAAATGAAATACCTGATCACATACTTCCACCATATAATATAGCACAGGATATATTATCATTTCTAAAGAGAAGAGTGGGACCATGAGAAAATGCTGAACTAAAGCAAGACTGAAAATCAGCTGAACAAAATCCAAACTCTGCATCTTCATGTCTGATATCAAGACTCTATGCATTCAACTCCTCTCAGGTTTGTTGACTGCAGCCCACTTCTTTCTCTTGGGCTGGTCTTATTCCCTCTTAGCAGTTTTACTCAACAGGAATCCCATGGCTCTGACATCTCCGACATTTTGAGGTCTCCAAAGCAATTATAAGAGTCAAAGCCAACCTCTAAGCCACACTTGCCCAAGGTCAGAAAACTTCCTGAAATATATGTAATAGAAAATTAACTTAAAATACATAAAACAGAGTTTATAGTTAAAATATATACATAGGTAATGTTAAATGAATTACTTGGCATAATTCCATTTTGGGACCTACTCAACATGTGAACATCTTTAGGCAGCCATGTGGCTGGTAGCCATCTTTACTAGGGTTAGAGAGGATGGATGTCATATGACTTCACTTCCATCTTGATTAAAGGTAACTACATGGTATGGGCCAACCAAAGAGGCAAAGACAGGTCTCCAAGATACTTTAGATAGGGATGAGTTTGTGTACATTTTTCTGTCCTGAAAATAAGTTTTATGAGGGATAGAATTTAAAGACAATGCTTGTTTAATAAGGTATTTAAAAACTGCACCTCTTGTATTCTTTTCATATACACAAATAAACCTTGTGCTGGCAGCCAAATATTATATCATAAGAATCATCAGGATGGTTATTGGTTGTAAAGACACAAAGAGATCATGGCGCCAGCTAGGATCTAGAAGGCAAGCAAGCTTCATATGCTGCAAAAGATGGGATCAGAAAGGTGACCCAAGTCCCAGATGAATCCAAATATTGCCCATTGAATTGTTGGGACAGTTGGTTTTGCCTTGTGTGGATTATGATTGTGCCCTTTATCTTCACTTTTCAAGTAAGAAATGTCCTTTATTTTTGATATTGCAGGATCACACAATTGAGAAATGTTAAAATTTTTAAGAGGAAACTTTGGAGTTTTACAGAAGATTTAAATAAAAAAGAACTTGATAATTTTTAAAGATACAGCTTTTTAAAATATTTAAATCTATAAGGTTATGGGACATTTTAAATCTTTAAGATATTTTAACACAATGTCTTTATTAATATGTAATCTTGATGGCTATTCTATGAGCATCTATTCTATTAGGTCCATATCTATGAGCATCAAACACTAAAGACCAGAGACTGGGGTGTTCCCATCTTATGATATACCAAGACAATGACCTAAGCAGTCTGGCAAAGGGTCACTCCTTACCTAAAGTTTATTCAAGCTAATAGAGCCTGATTTATGAATGAATGTCTAATGTCCTCTCTTTGCTACTTTGTTAAACATTAGCTATTTTGATAAACCAAATCATACAAGAAAAGTTTTTATATTTTATAAAAGTATACTACTAGGAAAGTTAAGTTGCCAGTCTCCCTATGGACTATATTTATGTTTTAATTTTTTCTGCTACTAAAATAACTTCAGTTCAGAAATTGTTATGTTTTATTATAAGTTATTAAAGATGATTAAGCATTAATGTTTAGAATTATACATATGATAATCATGATAAGCATTAATATGATTAAATTACAGAAATAAGTCTTATTTAGCCTCCTGGATATGTTTCCAATTTAATCTTAAAGTAGATAACTAAAAACTAACAAAAGTTCATTTAGTTTAGATATACTTAATTATATCTTTAATTAATATCTAAACTATATCATTATTTTATGGTCCTCAAACTTGTCAAAGATGTACTGAATATGCATTTAAAATGTTTAGTGAAAGAAAGCTTACTATAATAAAAAACTACAGCTCCTAGAAGTGACCCCAAGGTCTCCAAAACTATAGTCATGGTGATGACTCCATCTGGATTGTGATAATAATACTAACCATTGAGCAAGACTGCCCCAATATCTCGTTGGCCATTAGGACACCACCTGAACTGTGGACAAGAGGAAAACTGCAGAGGTTATTGTCCTATTTTGCCAAGACAAAGTAAGATCAGCCTCCCAATTCCTCCTCCACAGAAATACCTCTCATTTTCTGGACCTGGCACTCAGAGTCTGATGTCTAGAGGTTATTGTATACCTTAAAGAGAAAGTTGTTTCTATACAAACCACTCAGCAATCATTTAAGATAATTAAATAATTAAAGAAGCATTGCAAAAAGGAGACAGAGATGAAATCAATGACTGGTGCCCATTCTTTGTTGTTGTTGTTGTTGTTGTTGTTTTGTTTGTTTGTTTTCTGTTTTTTGTTTTTGTTTTTTTGTTGTTGTTTTTTTGTTTTGTTTTGTTTTGTTTTTTGAGACAGGGTTTCTCTGTGTAGCCTTGGCTGTTCTGGACCTCACTCTGTAGCCGATGCTGGCCCTGAACTCAGAAATCCACCTGCCTCCACCTCCCAAGTTCTGGGATTAAAGGTATGCACCACCACCACCCGGCTGGTCTTTTTGTTTGTCAGTCTATTGTATCTAGTTGTGGTATTGTTGTTTACTGCAGCATTTAACTCATTTAAATATATGAGATGTTTATATTTTGCCCATTTTTATTTCCAGGTTTTTCTTAGATACTTACTTTGATGTCAACCATTGCAGGGCCTTTGACACATCTGTTTCTGCTAATTACTATCGCTTCTTCTATCATTAATTCCTGAAGTAGATGACAATTCCTGGCTGGGTGCCATTAAGCTAATGGTTGTTAAATCCCAACATAAATAGGTACCCATCACAGAGTCAAGAGTTTGAATGAGGATACAACTCAAATAGGGGACCAAAAGGGACAAAGTTAACCTGTAAGCACCATATGCCCAAGGACAGATTAGTTTCTGGAATTCTGGGTATATAATTCTTGGGAAATTAGAAGCCACATGGTTTTGCTCCCCTAAACAAGTTTGTAACCAGGCAGTGATGGCACACGCCTTTAATCCCAGGACTTGGGAGGCAGAGGCAGGCAGATTTCTGAGTTTGAGGCCAGCCTGGTCTACAAAGTGAGTTCCAGGACAGCCAGGACTACACAGTGAAACCCTGTCTCGAAAAAAAACAAATCCAAAAAACCAAAAAAGAAAAACCAAAACAAACAAACAAACAAGTTTGTTTGTATTCACTGGATGTTCACACTTGGATGTGGACTGGAGTTAGGTAGGCACCTTCAGACTTTGCTTGTTTCTGATTGGACCTGATGCGAAATCCAATGGCCCTGTGGTTTTTGCCTTTTTAAGCCTCTGCAAAACATGACACATGCCAATTTCCTGGGAGCCTGAGATGTAGCTGGCCAAAGCATGCTTCAAATTCACCAAAACTGTGGAACATGTTTCACCTTCACAGGTTCATCCAATGGCCTCTCAAGACCTCCATGCAGCGACACCCCTGACACACAATGGCCTTAGTAGCTTTCCTTTGCTGTGGAGGGAGACCCCATAACTCATGCTTTCTATCCTTGACAGTGAAGCCAGAACCACATTGCTGCCAAGTCCTGCTGTTTTCTCTGGCTGGAGCTTGGCCCTCTCATTCAATTACATCTTCAACAACTGTTTGGTTTTGATAGTCTCCTTCACTGCCTAAGCTTGTCCGTTCTGCAATTTGCTCTGTAGAGCAGGCTGGCCTTGAACTCAGAGATCCATTTGTCTATGCCTCCAGAGTGTTAGAATGAGAGGCACACACCACCACATCTGGCCCTCCCAAAGCCTTTCCTCAATTCCTTTTTACAAGTTGGAAACTTAGCTGGGTTGGATCTTACCCTGTGGTCATCACTGACCTTATTCCATTTAACATTATACTTTTCCTTAAACTGTTTATCTCCTTGAACAGAGGTCTTAATTTATTAATTCCATTTTCTGTCACCCCCTTTCCTCCTCAGTCTATACATTTTGCATTTTTCCTTGTTCAGCTTGCTACTTTGCATTATATATCTGCATAAGAATGAAAACTAATAGCCACATGACAGAGATAGTAGTAGGCTGTGTTGAGATTTCCTCTGTTAACTTTTCACTTTAGCTTCAGGTAGATGTTTTTGGACAAAAGCAAAGAGAAGCTACCTTCTTGGCTAAAATACCATAGGAATGGTTTCTAGACCACATAAAAATATTCTCCTCTGAAACTTCTTGAGCCAGGCCCCGATGGTTCAAGCCACCCTCAGCATCACTGTCTTCCGTGTACATTCTGGGATACTCCACTAAGCCCTATTTAAAAGCATTAAACTAATTTTTAATCCAAAGTCCTAAAGTCCACATTCTTCTAAACAAAAGCGTAATCAGTCCTAGCAAAGCAATAACCCAGTCTCTGATAACAAACTCTGTCTTAGTTTCAGTTTTATTGCTATGAAGAGACACCATGACCATGGCAACTGTTATAAAGGAAAACATTTAATTGATGCTTGCTTTACAATTCAGAGGTTTAGTCTATTATCATTATAGCAGGAAGCATGCAGGTAGATATCATGCTGAAGAAGTGGCTGAGTGTTCTCCATCTGGGTCCACGGGTAGCAAGAAGAAACAATGACACATGGGTCTTGACTTGAGAATCTGAAACCTCAGTGCCCACACCCAGTGATACAAGAAACACTTCCTAATGTTGCAAGTCCCTAAGAGCCTATGGGGCCATTTTCATTCAAACTACCACACTTTCAGTATTTCTTTGTTCGTCTTTTATCTGGATAATCTGCCAATTGGTAAGAATGGGGTATTGAAGTCTCTACTATCCATAGGTAAGGTTTGATGTGTGATTTAAATTTTAATAAACTTTCTTTTACAAATGTAGATTCCCCTAAGTTTGTGGCATACATGTTAAGGATTGATACATTATTTGTTGGATTTTTCCTTTGATGAGTATGAACTGTTCCTGAAATGTTCTTCCCCATCTCTTTTGATTAATTTTGGTTTGATGTCTATTTTGTTAGATATTAGAATGGCTACACCAGCTTGCTTCTTAAGTTTATTTGCTTGAACAATATTTCTCTAGTCCTTTAGCCTGAGGTAATGTCTATCTTTTGTGTTGAGGTATGTTTCTCGTATGGAGTAAAAGGATGCATTTTGTTTTCTGATCTATTATGTTAGCTTTTTTCTTTTTGTTGGAGAAATTAGTATTTTAATATCAATAACCAATGATTGTTAATTACTGTGTGATCTGTCATTGTTGATAGAAGTGTTGTTGTTGTTGGTGGTGGTGGTAGTGGTGGCAGTGGTGGCAGTGGTGTTTGCATGCATCCCTTCTTTCAGAATAGCTTGTGTGTGATTTTTTTATTAATAATTATGCTTTTAGGTGTGTAGTTAAACTCCTAGGTTGGAGTTTTTCTTGTAGTATGCTCTGTAGGGCTGTATTTTTAGATAGATATTGTACAAATTTGCTTTTATCCTGGTGTACCTTGTTTTATCATTCTTCGGTGATTGCAAATTTTGCTAGGTATAGTAGTCTGGGGTAAAATCTGTGTGTGGTCCCTTATTAGAGTATGCAAGATATCTGACTAGGCCTTTCTAACTTTTAGAGAAGTTGAGGGTAAGTTTAGTAGGTCTGCCCCCACATGTTACTTGCTCTTTTTTTCTTTCATGTTTCTTTTGTTGTTCTGTATGTTTAGCATCTTAATTATTATGTGGTGATGGATTTTCTTTTACTAGTCAATCTGTTTTGTGTTCTGTACAATTCTTGTACTTTTATAGGTATGTCCTCCTTTAGGTTAGAAAAAATTTCTTTTTATAATTTTGTTGAAAATATTTTTCTGGACATTTGAGCTGGTATTATTTTTATGTTTGGCCTTTTTTATAGTTTCCCATACTTCCTTGACTTTTTGTTTCAGCAATCATTTTAGATTTAACATTTTCTATGAACAATGTATTTATTTATTTTAATGTTATCTTCAAGACCTAAGATTCTCTCTTCCATCTTTTATATTCTATTTGTGATACTTGTGTTTATAGTTCCATATTTGCTTACCTAGATTTTTATTTTCAGAATTCAGTCTGTTTGTGTTCTCCTAATTGTTCCTATGTCTATTTTTAGATCTTGAGCAGTTTTATCCATTTTCTTCAACCAGATATTTGTTTGTTTCTTATCATTCTTGGCTTTCTTTAAGGGGTTTATTCATTTCCTCTATTTTTGTTTGTCTTTTCCTAACTTTTTTAGAGGATTTGTTCATTTTCTCTTCATCAATAATCTTCATAAAGTTGGTTTTAAGGTCTGTTACTTGTGCTTCAGCTGTGTGGGAACATCGGGGCTTACTGTAGCAGGAGAGCTTGGCTCTGGTGGTGATATATTGCCTTGACTATTGTTTATTGTGCTCTTATTCTGTCTTCTAGGTATCTGGGCTTGGGGTGATTATAGGTCTAGGCACCAATTTCTGAGTTTGTTTTTGTTGGGTGGAGATTTTGTTCACTGGTTTCTGTTTTCTTTCTGGTATTCTGTTCAGTATATCCTGAACTTTTGGTGGCCTGTGTGTTGGACTCTGGTAGAACAGAGCGTCTCCACCCAAGTTTGTGTCTGGAACATGGTGATGAAGAGGGGATGAAGTTTGAGGATAAGGTTGGGACCATTGTAGGTCCGAATTCTACCCTGACACAGGGTTTGGCCATTGGAGAGGCAAAACATAGGGAACTCCTACTTTTATTTTTATTAGAGGAGAGGTATCATTGGAATAACTGTCTAGTGTTATTTGCAGTGAGAAATTTGGGGAGTGGAAGCATCAAAATAACATGCAATATAGGCCAGAAGGGTAGCATTACATAAGCCAGAGGGGAAATGAGGGGTTGGGGATTGGAAGACAATAGATTATTGAGCCAGTTAACTGTTCCATAGACTGAACAGTTTGGGAGGGTATTAATGTTAGTTTTAAACAACATTTGATTAATCTATGTAGACATCATGTTCTCCTTACTATCATGTACATTTCCCCAAGTTCAGTAGCCCTTTGGCTTTGGCAAAAGAGTTTATCTGTCTCTGGACAGTTTCAAGTCTGTTCTCTGTGGGTCTCTGCTGTCATCTGTGGATCTCCACATCTGTTTGTCTTAAGAGTTTTCAGTCAGATAGTGTGTCTGGATGAAGGTAGCTTCATTGCCCCAGGCAGGTCAAAGGAGATGACAGGTCTGTCTCCATATGGGTCTGAGGTGGTAAAACTGTCTTTTTTTCTTTTGTAGAGATAAACCTGTAGAGTAATCATCAGAAGAGCAAATCCCCAGCTTGGGGAATGTCTGCACAGGGTAGGTAGTGTGCATTAAGCCAGTAATAGTTTGCTTGAGAGCACATCATGGTCTGTTGTTATATCCTAGAAAAAGCAAAGGGGTTGAGAAATTTAGTCCTGGAAGGAATCCTTAAAGTGGGGAGTTTTATCTGTTTTGTATTAGGGAAAGCAGTGGGAAGAGTTGAGGATTTATCTGCTTAGGATAGTAGAGGAAGGGTTATTTGGCTTTTGACTCTTTTTTCTTGTCTAAGAGGTAGCAACAGCAACAGTGCCCACCTTCAGACAGCTTCTTTCTTAGCATGATGAGCCTGCAGGACAGCCACAACCTCATCCACCTTGGAACGGAGGGACTCAGGGGACTCCAGCATGTGCACCAGCTCAGAGTTGTCAATTTCCAGCAGCATCCTCATAATCTTTCCAGCCAGGTTTGAATGCATTGAAAAGTCAAATAACCTCTCATGGCATCCAGCTAAGTTCTGAAGACAGCTTAGTTTGTCTGTGGAGCTCTAGCTATACCAAGATCCAAGTTGTAAATTCAATAAGTCATTTTTGTATCAAAAGGTCAATTATGAAGCACCTAGAATTTTTCAATTATAAGAATATATTTTTTGGGTTCTGTTGTGGCCCAGATGATAACTTTTTTTTTCTATTGTGGGTTCTGTTTTTTTCCCCATCACAGAAATTGGTTTTGGTGTACACAAGACTTACTTAATATACTTAATAAATACTTAATAAAGGAAATACAATCTCACTCTAAAAAAAAAAGAAGAAGAAAAGATAGTAGAGAAGATATCTTAATTATGTATCTGGGATAGGCAGTAACAGCTTGTCTGTAAAGGAAACTGGCTGTTAATTAAGGATTAAATAATGGCTATCTGCATAGTTGGTTTGACCTGTGGGAGTAGATTAAATATGATCTTTGAACCTTAAAAAAAATTTAAACAAATTGAACATTTTTGAGACCATTTTAGGTTAGAAGGCCCGAATCCTAGGGAGAAAAGTAGGCATTTACATAAAGAAGGATGACAGTTTTGGGGTTAAGGGTTTCTTAGCAGCAAGATCTATTGTCCTTTCTTGGTGGGGTCCTTTCACCTAAGTGGAGTGGGGAGGGCCCTGTGCTGCCCCTCTACTGCTATGGGTTCTAGTAGGCAGGTGTCTGTTTTCATTTTCCCTGTTTGTTTTTCTTGGCTGCTATTGTTAGAGAAGCACAGGGACTTGGTGGGACTATAGTGGCAGGGCTAGGAAGAATGAGACAACACCCATAGCTGCGCTCCATTTGTCTCTGTAGCAACAGTGGCCCTGTGCTGGGTGGACAGTGTGAGAGGGCCAGCACATGTCTGTCTTTAGGCCTGCACCAAGGAGCGCTGGGCAGCAGGGCTGTTGCTCAGGACTACAGGCTGGGTTTGGGGCAGGAGGGGTGCAGGCAGGGGAAGGCAGAGAGCTTTGGGAATGTTCTGTCCAGGAACAGGGGGTGGTGGCAAGATAAGTTAAGTCTAAACTATGATCTGAAGATTGCAACTAGGAGTCAAAGGGTCTGTGTGTGGGGGGGCCCCGGGAGCAGAAGGTGAAGGATTAAGGTGGCTAGAGCAGGGGGAGTAGGGATCAGAAGAGAGGGAGGAAGGGTCAGGGAGAGAAGAGAATCAGTCAGGGGAGCGGGGCTAGGTCTTTTTAAGTAGTATCCAAGGTTATTCACTGTCCTTGATTAATCTGGAGTTCCGAATGTATGTCTGAGTAGGTAGTCAGCTGGAGTGTGCTTCAGCTGGGTGTGCCCCACATTGTAGATGCTGAGTTGTGGGTCCACCTTCTGCCCTGCCACAGGGCAAGGCCATGGGGGGGGGAGGGAGAAACGTGTGTGTGTGTGTGTGTGTGTGTGTGTGTGTGTGTTTGACTTGGCTTATCCTACAGTGAAAACAGTCTGAGATGTGGGAAACACGAAGCCGATATTCCCTAACTTCCCGGCATCTATTCGCTACTAGAAAACCACACAGAGAAGACAGGAATGAAGTGTTGGGAATCCATAGACCTGCAAGGAGGCAGGCATCATTGGGGGCCAGTGGACTGAGGATGGCATCTAGCCCAAGGCCAGAGCTGGAAGCTCCAGCTTAACTCATTGGTGAAGGTAGCAGCAGTTGTCTGGGCATGCAGATGGTTCTTCTATATATTTAGACAGCAGCTCTGCAGGCAAAGGCCCGATCTATGCTCCCCATGGTGGTTCTATTAGAAAGAAACAGTCCTTGGTTCCAAAATGTTTGTTGGTTGTTCATCGTGGAAAATGGAAACATACCTACTTCTCAGCGTGGACTCAAGAATAAATACCTGTTACAAGGAGGAATATCTGGGAAGGAAAGCTCAATGGTTAAACTCTCAGGATTTCTGCATACCTCATTAGCATGGAGAACTCTGTTTTGGTTCTGGATGACCACAGGTTACACTTTCTTATGTGGGAAGTGTGGCACATGTTCCAGGCTGGGAATTTGGCAGGGAGGTGTCTGCCATCTCTTGTGTACACCTGCCAAGTTTCCAGGGGCTCAGACTCGCTCTACCCTCAAGCTGGCTGGCATGGTTTACTTTCCCACAGTCCATGGCAAGGGCTGGGGAAGGTCCACAGGTGGTCAGCCTACTTGGACTTCTGGGGGCCTACATGATCTCTGGTTGAGCACAGAGTCCTAAAATAACATCTTTTAAGACACTGAAAACTAGGCAATGAAAGCCCATACAATTTTGGAAATGTTATTTATTTTTTTCCTTGTTATGTTTTTTTTGTTCAGTAGTTTGAAATATAAGGAATTGTTTTTTTAAAGTTATTTTCCTTCCTTCATTCAATAAATTCTATCAGTATCTACTATGTGCCCAACAATCTAAGCGCTAGTGACACAGCAGTTGGGGTAAGGAAAAAAGACAGGAAAATAAAGCTATAAATAAAATCTATAATCTGTCAGAAATGATAAATGTTGTAATAACGAGGATAGGACACTGGGTTTCTGTGTCTATTCTAAATGATATTAACAGAGAGAACTTGGGTAGATGATGACATTTGAGCCCAGATCTTTATGTCATTAGGGAGATAGCTACTTGAGTCCCTGAAGGAAAGCCAAGCCAACAATGAAAATAGAGAAGATGGTATAGGAATAGTATGTGCTCTAAGGGACTTCTTAATAGTGTTGGATGTATGGCCTGGTGTAGATGCATTTACAACTAATGGATACACATTCTGCAGAATGTAAAACAGAGTGATGGAGGGTATCATGGAGAAATCTCCGAAGAACCCTATATAACACCCCTCATTTGGCAAGGTGAAGGCAGGCAGTGGGGCACGCAGCCAAAACAAACAACTTCAGTGCAACAGGGACTGCTTACCAACGGAAACAAATCAACAAACGGTGTGAGATGGATTCCTTCCAGAGCAGATGTTGCCCACAGGCAACAAACCCAGCTTGGAGAGAGAGGAGGGAGGAAGAGAGGGAGGGAGGGAGAGAGGGAGGGAGGGAGGAAGAGAGGGAGGGAGGGAGGGAGGGAGGGAGGGAGGGAGAGAGAGAGAGAGAGAGAGAGAGAGAGAGAGAGAGAGAGAGAGACAGAGAGAGAGACAGACAGATAGACAGAGACAGAGTCAGACAGAGTGGAACTAGGTGATTGTCTTCCCATCTCTTGTGGCCAGAGACATAATAGGTTGAAAACCTATTATGGAGAAAAACAACTTATTAAAAAATATTCAGAATTTACCCATTGAGACTCATGGCTGTTTTGTTGTTGATGATGCCTTACCTCCATAAATGAAGAGAAAAGCTTGCATGTCAACATATAAAGCTATTGGAGGTTATTAGAAAGCTAAGGTAGGCTAGGACCTGATGGAAGAAAAGCACTTTAGAGTGGAATGCTCACACGAGACACCCTGCACCAGACTCCATTTTTATTGTGGCAATTTTAAAGCAGCAGCTAATGTACACGGAGCAGCTAAAGATAGCGAAGCCTAGGGGCACTGCTAGAAACTTAACAGCTCCGGAAGACAGAATTGGTCAACTAGAACCCAAAATCGTGTTGGTAAATGTCCTAGCAACCAAATGGAACACTGGGAAAACTAAACTGCCAGAGTCTGGCAACCTTAGGAAGAAACTGCAAACCAGTTTCCAACCAATTAAGAACACTCTAAATTAAGGTACTTTTTTGTCCTAATTGCCGATTAGGCTGAAATTCACGTATCAGTGAAGACAACTGCAGTCAGAGGGGTGAAATGTCTCTGAGTATCTTCCAGCTAGGGTTTCAAGAATTCAAGGAAAGAATGACATGACTGAAGCAAGCGAAAATGAAGAACTTGGAGATTTGATCCAAGGACACAGAGGCACAGGCAGGCAAAAACCACATGAACTGTATGTGACGTTGCTCAGCTAGAGCTTGGGGGCGGATCATTTGTGTGGTTCTGTGGCTACCACCTCCCATCATGACCTGGTAATTTAGCTGCAGCACAAACAGTGTAGCTTGCACACAAATGAGCGGGAGTAACTGTGTTCCAATAGACTTGCATGAGGTTCTGTTTCCCAGCTTAATCTGTGTACTCTGTTCAATGAGCTAAAATTTCATAGTAGATTTTAAAAATAGATATAGGGTGCTTTCGACCAAGCAGTTGCATCAGTTTTGCCTTTATGGCTTACTAAAGCACTTGGAATATTTCTGAAAAAGCAGAGCCTGGAGACTGAGCAGTGTCGGAGAGTAATTGCATGGTTTGAAGGGATAGCACTTAGAAATGCACTAGATTATACAGCTTTGGAGACATCTGCCTCTAAGGCACAATATGCAACATTCCTTTAAGGAAAACACTGTGTGAGACGGGGAGTCCAAGAGCAGCGTTGTGCTGCGTGAACCGCAGGGCAGCAGAGAGCTGTGCTCTCTGTACATGGTTCAAGTTGGAAGAGTTTTACAGAAAATGAATGCTCTTCTCTAAGGCTTGGAGATTCAGAAATGGCCTGACCAAATCAATTCATAGCCGGGGAGAGAGAAAAAAAGAACATCTGTTAAATAAGTGAAGCTATTCAATAGGGACTGATAAAGATGGCTGCTTTCAAGGAACTTGGAAGATTATTTGTTAGAAAGGGAGCACACCCTAAACCTTAGAAAACTAAAAGAGTAACATATAGGTCAATACCCTCAAGTTGACACACTGACAGATTTCAAGACAGATATATAGTTATAGATAATTTCTACTTTATCCAAATAGTCATCAGAACTTACAGCTTTGCCCATAGTAGATATGGAGCAGAGCGAGTCACCAAATATATATATATATATATATATACATACATACATATATATATATATATACATATATATACATATATATATATCCACACATACACACACATATATATGTATGTACATATATATCTGTGTATATGTACATATATACTGCATGAGTGTTATTTATTTTATATATTAATATACTAATACATATATTTAATGTATTATTTATTTCAATTTATTATTATTATTATTTTACACCTCCACTGCAGTTTCTCCTCTTTCCTTCCCTATCAGTCTCTTGCCCCCAACCTCCCTTTTGTTCCATCCCCATCCAACCCATTCCTCTGTTTCTCTTCAGAAAAGCGCTGACCTCCCATGGATATCAAATTTTTATGAATTGCATTTTGTTGACTCATGTATCTTGGAAATAGTTCAACAACAAACCCTACACTCTAAAGACCTCTGGATTTTGGCAAGATGAATGCTAGGCCATGTTTAGAGGATGCTCTTCAACATGCTTCCTTATCCTTAGAGGAGAGACCATATAGGGAAGGGCTGAACACAGTTTCTTTGGATCTTCATATTCATCTTCATGTTAACATATTCTCTCTGTTTATGTTAGAATTTCACCACTGATTTTTCTTTTCCTTCCTGCTGCCCCCTTTCTCCTTCTCATTCCTCTTTTTGACCTCTGCTTTGTACGTACAAGAAACCATCTGAAATCTTCGGTAGGGATTACATTCCTACTGCTGAGGTAAAGCTAGTGCAGATTTCCCTTTACAGAAGTTCAGGTGGCAGGCTATTCTGCTTATTCTAATTACATAGCACACTGTCCTGAAACTCAGCATTGTGGATCTTATTTGCTCTTAAATATTTAATTTGAGAATGCTTAGTGGAAGCTGCTTTCTCTGCTTGTTAACTGGAAAACATTACACCCGAGACCCAGTATAACCTAAAGGCAGCCTTCCATGTCTATGTGTTGGCGCTAGATTCAGCCATGGCATGGGTTATGAAAAGAATTCAGAGGTTAGCTGTCCTCATTTTCAGAGACTGGAGGGCAATCTCTGTGTTTCTGTTTGTCCTGTTGGGAAAGCACTTACTTTTATCCAGACAGTCTTTACGAGGGAGCTCATTTAAGCTGCAATGTTGAAAGAGATAGCACATCTTCCAGGGCAGTGTACTCCTTTCCCAATGCTATGACCCTCTACTACTATAATGTAAGTATCTGTGTTTTCTTTTTTTTTCTTTTTCTTTTTTTTAATATTTTATTTTCTATATTCTATGTTTACATTCCAAAGGCTTTCCCCTTTCCCAGTTCCCACCCACCATAGTTCCCATAGTTCCTCTCCCCCTCCAACTGTTCCCCAATCATTCCCCCTCCCCCCTCGGTTTCTTTACTAAACTGGATGCAATCTTTACAGGCCCAGGGTCCTCTCCTTTCTTCTTCTTGGGAATCATTTGACTTGCTATTTGTGTCTTGAGTATTTAGGGCTTCTGGGCTCATTAATATCCACTTATCAGTGATTGCATTTCATGTGCATTCTTTTGTGATTGGGTTAATTCACTCAGGATGATATTTTCCAGGTCTAACCATTTACCTACAAATTGCATGAATTCATTATTTTTAATTGCTGAGTAGTATTCCATTGTATAAATATACCACATTTTCTGTATCCATTCCTCCTTTGAGGGATATTTGGGCTCCTTCCAATTTCTGGCGATTATAAACAAGGCTGCTATAAACATAGTGGAGCATGTGTCCTTATTGCATGCAGGGGAATCCTCTGGGTATATGCCCAGGAGTGGTATGGCAGGGTCCTCTGGAAGTGACATGCCCAATTTTCTGAGGAACCGCCAAACTGATTTCCAGAGTGGTTTTACCATTTTGCAATCCCACCAACAGTGGAGGAGTGTTCCTCTTTCTCCACATCCTCGCCAGCACTTGTTGTCTCTTGAGTTTTTAATCTTAGCCATTCTGACTGGTGTGAGGTGGAATCTCAGGGTTGTTTTGATTTGCATTTCCCTGATGACTAATGATGTTGAACATCTCTTAAGGTGTTTCTCGGCCATCCGAATTTCTTCTGGTGAAAATTCTTTGTTTAGCTCTGTGCCCCATTTTTTGATAGGGTTATTTGTTTCTTTGCGGTCTAACTTCTTGAGTTCTTTGTATATATTGGATATTAGCCCTCTGTCGGATGTGGAGTTGGTGAAGATCTTTTCCCACTTTGTTGGTTGCCGTTTTGTCCTTCTGACAGTGTTCTTTGCTTTGCAGAAACTTTGTAATTTTATGAGGTCCCATTTGTCGATTCTTGATCTTAGAGCATAAGCTATTGGTGTTCTGTTCAGGAACTTTTCCCTTGTGCCCAAGTCCTCCAGGGTCTTCCCAAGTTTCTTTTCTAATAGTTTCAGTGTGTCTGGTTTTATGTGGAGGTCCTTGATCCACTTGGCGTTGATCTTAGTGCAAAGAGATAAGAGTGGGTCAATTTGCATTCTTCTGCATGTTGACCTCCAGTTGAATCAGCACCATTTGTTGAAAAGGCTATCTTTATTCCACCGGATGGTTGTGGCTCCTTTATCAAAGATCAAGTGACCATAAGTCTGTGGGTTAATTTCTGGGTCTTCAATCCATTGATCTGCTTGCCTGTTGCTATACCAATACCATGCAGTTTTTAACACAATTGCTCTGTAGTAATGCTTGAGGTCAGGGATATTGATTCCCCCAGAAGTCCTTTTATTGTTGAGAATAGTTTTAGCTATCCTGGGTTTTTTGTTGCTCCAGATGAATTTGAGAATTGCTCTTTCTAGATCTATGAAGAATTGAGTTGGGATTTTGATGGGGATCGCATTGAATCTGTAGATTGCTTTTGGCAAGATGGCCATTTTCACTATATTGATCCTGCCAATCCAGGAGCAAGAAATATTTTTCCATCTTCTGAGGTCTTCTTCGATTTCTTTCTTCAAGGACTTGAAGTCCCTGTTGTACAGATCTTTCGCTTGTTTGGTTAGAGTTACGCTAAGATACTTTATGTTGTTTGTGGCTATTGTGAAGGGTGTTATTTCCCTAATTTCTTTCTCTGCCTGCTTGTCCTTTGAGTATAAGAAGGCCACTGTGTTTTCTAATGGTCTTATGATGTTCTTTGGTAATTCCTGTGGAAAGTTGTTTAAGCCCCAAAGGTGTTGTGATCCACAGGTTGAGAACCGCTGTTCTAGAAAAGTGATTGACAGTGATAAGTTATTGGAGATGGGTCTTTGATGGGAAAGGTTTGCCCTCGGCATTTTTCTTTTCTTTTTTTCTCTGTTTCCTTGATGCCTTGAGATAAATAATTCTGTTTCACAGTATTCTCTTTGCCATGATGCTTTCATTCGGCCCAGGACAAAAGTGTGGAGCTATATGAGCATGTCCCACATACCAATCCTCAAAACTGTGAGCCAAAATAAATGCTGCCTCTTGTAAGTTGTTTTCTCAAGTATTTTTCTGTCATGCCAAGAAAATGAATAATGCCTCCGAACGAGCTCATTTTCTTATTAGTTTTAATTTACCTCTGAGCAAATTGAGCAACTAAAATCACTGTAGGTGGAACTGCACATGAGTGTGCAATTTCAACATAGTATTTTCAACTATAAACCACCCATCAACCCATAATACAGTCTGGATTATGACTACCAATTGTACTTTGGTTTCTGGTTGGTTTTTAAGCACATGCATTATTTCTGATGTAAGTATACATCTTTACTTGATACGTCCTAACATCTATTTTCAAAATAGTAGTTTTAAAAAGATTATGGTGAGCCAGGCGGTGGTGGCGCATACCTGTAATCCCAGCACTTGGGAGGCAGAGGCAGGCAGCGGATTTCTGAGTTCAAGGCCAGCATTGTCTACAGAGTGAGTTCCAGGACAGCTGGAGCTATACAGAAAAACCCTGTCTTGAAAAACAAAACAAAACAAAACCCAACCAAACAAAAAGATTATGGTGCCCAAACCATGCTCATCATTAACACTTAAACTGCCATAACACTTAAAGTACCATAGTGTCTTTGAATACTACAGAATGTTGTGTTTGGCAGGTCAAAAGCTGTTGCACAGGGTAAAGAATCAGGGATGAGGGAAGGTGGTCATCTAGTTCAAAGCTAAGTGATAAGTGAATAAAGAAGCAAACTTACAATCTGTAAAACTAGTTTAGCTTTCATTCCACCATATCAGAATGCTACTCTGCATAACTGCACACTACAGGAGCAAGAAGTGTACTGCTTCATTTTTTTCCTCAAAGTAAAACCAATATCTTCTTTGTAGTACTATGTGGGACTATTTCACCCAAAGTGAGCTACATATTTCATACAATCTCCAGAAAAATCCCAAAGGGAAAAAAAATCCTACAATTTAGATGGAAGCACATGGCATTCTGAATGGTTCAAGTAATTCCTAACACAGAGGACAGTACTTGAAGTTTCATACTACCTGATCTCAAACTGTTACATAAACAGAAGTAATAAAATCAGCATGGTACTGTCACAAAAACTGATGTACCAACCACAGGTTAGAGTAGTGAACCTAGAAACAAAAACGGTTACAATCACCTAAACTTTGACAGAGATGTGTAAAAAAACTATACAATGGTGGAAATCATTACCTTTAAGAATAGTACTGGGAAAAAATTGAATGTTCACATGCAAATGAACAATAAATTATTATACTTTTCCCTTCATCTTTATTATTTATTTGAGAATTTCATACTATGTATTTTGATTTTATTCATCCCCCAACTACTCTTAGATCAATTCACATTGTTTACCCATCCAATACTGTACTTTCTTAAGGGAAAATAAAAACACAACAAAACAAAACAAAAACCCAATCTATTGAGTCTAAATTGTGTTGTCCATATACTCTAGGGTGTGTGGCCATCTACTGAGGCATGGTCATTTTAAACTACATACAAATCTATTCTAAGTAAACAAAAGACCTTAATTTGAGGCCTGAAAGTAACTAAAGGATGAAGAGAGAAGATTCAAATTAATAAAATAAGTTTAAAGATGGTAAGGATACGAAACTACAGACATTAAGGAAATCAAGAGAATCATAAGAAAATATGAAAATCTGCACACCATCAAATTAGAAAACCTTAAGAAATGCCTATATTTCTTGATATATACCAGCTATCAATGTAGGATTTAGACCAGAGAAGCAATTTAAATAGGCCTATGAGCCCTAGTGAAATAGAAGGAGTAAATAAAAGTCTACCAAACAAAAATATTTCCAGGACCAGATGGTTTCAGTTTCTGTAGCATTCTAATAGAATTTCAAAACATAATTAATGCCAATATTAGTCCACAAAATTAAAAGAGATGAAACATTGCCTAATGCTTTTTATGAGGTCCTAATTAACCTAGTAAAACATACCCCCCACACACAAACACACACACACACACACACACACACACACACACACACACAGACACACACACACAGACACACAAACCAACAAAGACAATTACAGCTCAATTTCCTTTATGACATAGGCACATCACAAAGATTATATGCCAGGATCAAGTAGGCTTCATCCTAGAGATGCAGGGATGATTCAACATACATGAATCAATAAATATAACCCACCACATAAACAGGATAAAAGACAAAGACCATATAGTCATCTCATTAGATCCAGAAGAAAAGGTTTTTGACAAAATCCTACATCTATTCATGAGTAAAGTCTTGAAGATATAAGCAATATGCCTTGACATAATAAGGGTGATTTATACCAAATCCCTAGACAATATCAACTTAAACAGAAAGACATTCAAATTCAAAGTATTTCTACCAGGATAATTAACAAGACAAGGGTGTCTATTCTTTACAAATGAACTCAATATAGTACTTGAAGTTTTAGAGAAATGACAACTTAAGAGTATAAAAGGAGATACAAATAGGAAAGGAAAAAGTCAAACTATCTATTTGTAGATATGATTTTAAACATAAAAGACCCTAAAAACTCCACCAGTAAATTCCTAAACATAATAAACACCTTTAGCAAAGTATCATTTTATGTAATAACATATAAAAACCTGTAGCCTTCCTACATAGAAATGACAGACTGAGAAAGAGAGCAGAGAAACAAGACCTTTCATAAGAGCCTCAAAAGTATCTTGGAGTAACTCCAAGCAAGTGAAAAGATTGTATAATAAAAACTTTAATATATTGGAGAAAAAAATTGAAGAAGATTTTAGAATATAGAAAGACCTCTCATGCTCATGGATTGGTAGAATTAGTACAGTGAAATTTGTCATCCTAACAAAAGCAATCTATAGATTCAATGCTATCCCCAGTGGACCCCAACATAGTTCTTCACAGTACTTGAAGCGATAATGCTCAGATTCAGGATAGCTGAAACAATCCTGAGTAATAAAGGAACTGCTGAAGATACTACCATTCCTGATCTCAAGTTGTCCTACAGAGCTATGGTCTTGACATGAAAACAAACAAATTAATCAGTGAAATCATACTGAGGACTCCGCCATAAATCCATATGCCCACAACCAGCTGATTTTGACATAAGAGTCTAAATTATACTCTGGAAAAAAAGAACAACATTTTCTTCTTTTTTATTGATTATTTTATTTATTTACATTTCAAATGTTATCCCCTTTCCCAGTTCCCCTCTCTCTGCTTCTATGAGGGAGCCTTCCCCCCACTCCTGCCTCACTGCCCTAGAGTTCCCTTTTGTTGGGGCATTGAGTCTCCATAGGACCAAGGGCCTCCCCTCATTGATGCCAGATAAGGCCATCCTCTGCTATATAGGCAGCTGGAGCTATGAGTCCCTCCATTTGGTTGGTAATTTAGTCCCTGGGAGCTCTAGGGGAGTATGGTTCATTGGTATTGTTCTTACTATCCTTTAGCTTCTTCCGGTTGCAAACTCTTTTAGCTTCTTCAGTTCTTCTCCTAACACCCCCACTGGGGTCCCTGAGCTCAGTCCCATGGTTGGTTGCAAGCATCCACATCTGTATTCAGGGACATTTGTGTTGTTTCCAGATTCTGGCTGTTATACATAAGGCTGCTATGAACTTAGTGGAGCATGTGCCCTTGTTATATGTTGGAGTGTCTTTTGGGTATATGTCCAGAAGTGTTATAGCTGTGTCCTCAGGAAGTATCATGCCCAATTTTCTGAGGAACTGCCAGACTGAGTTGTTGTATTAGCTGGCAACCTAACCTGCAATGGAAGAGTGTTCTTCTTTCTCCACATTCTCACCAGCATCTGCTCTCATCCTAGTTTTTGATCTTAGTCATTCTGACTGGTATGAGGTAGAATATCAGGGTCATTTTGATTTGCATTTCCCTGATGAGTAAGGATGTTGAACATTTCTTTACAAGGTTCTCAACCATTCAAGTTTCCTCAGCTGAGAATTCTCTGTTTAACTCTGTTCCCCATTTTAAATTTTTAATCAATGTACATTAGGAAAATAATACCCTTCATAATAGTCAAAAGTAATAGAAAAATATCTTGGTGTGACTCTAACCAAGCAAGTGAAAGATCTGTATGACAAGAACTGCAGGTCTCTGAAAAGAAGTAATTGAAGATCTTAGAAGATGGAAAGATCTCCCATGCTCCTGAATTGACAGGATTAATATAGTAAAAATGGCCATTTTACGAAAAGCAATCTACAGATTCAATATAATCCTCATCAAACTTCCAACTGTATTCTTCACAGAGAAAGAAAGAGCAATTCTCAAATTCATCTGGAATAACAAAAACCCAGGATAGCAAAAACCATTCTCTTCAATAAAAGAACCTCCGGGATAATCACCATTCCTGACCTCAAGCTGCACTACAGAGAAATAGTGATAAAACACCACATGATATCAGTATAGAGACTGACAGGTAGATCAATGGAATAGAATTGGAGACCCAGAATTAAACCCACATACCTATGGTCACCTGATCTTTGGCAAAGAAAGTCAAAACCATCAAGTGGAAAAAAGATACCTTATTCAACAAATGGTGCTGGCTCAATAGAAAGTCAGCATGTAGAAGGGCAGCATTTTCAAAAAACAGTATTAGGGAAACTGGATAGCTATGTGTATAAGCATGTCCATTGACTCTTATTTATAATCATGCATAAACTTCAACTTCAAATGGATGGAGAATCTTAACATATACCCATATACTCTGAATCTTACAGAAGAGAAAGTGTGGTATAGTCATTGGCACAGGAAAAGAGTTTCCAGACAGAACAGCATTAATTAGGGATAGGCACTAAGAATATCAAAATTAATACTCAGGACCTCATGAAATTGAAAAGCTCTGGAAAATATCATTTGGGCAAATTGGTAAGCTACAGAATGGACAAAGACACTGACTTCATACCTCATAGTATCTGATATCTTATGAACTAAAAAGATAGACATTAAAAAACAACCCATTTTAAAATGGAGTACAGACTAAACAGTTCTCAAAGAAGGAAGCAGAAATGTCCAAGAAAAACACTATTAACATAATAAATAAATAAATAAATAAATAAATATTTAAAATCCTCAATTGTTGGGGAAATGTAAAACAAAACTACTTTGAGATTTTAGTTTACAGCAGTAAGAATGGGAAATAACAATAAAACCAATGGCATCTTATACTGCTGAGTATGTGAAACAAGAATGATCATCCATTGCTTCTGGGTGTGCAAACTTGTTCAGTCACTATAAACATCAGTGTGGTGACTCACTTCAGGAAGTTTAGATTCCATCTGCCCACCTATGCCATTTGAACCATATAATCAAAGAACTCTATCCTACTACAGAGATACTTGCTCCTCTATGTTCATTGCTGCTCCTTTCATAATAGGCAGGTACTGGAAGTAGTCACTGATAGAAGGCAGGTCAATGAAAATTTGATACACTCACACAATGCAATATTACTCAGGTGTTAAAGAAAACAAATCAAATCAGGAATTCTGCTGGTGAATGGATAGAGTTGGAAAAATCATCCTGAGTGAGACAATGCAGAGTCCCAAAGACAAATAATGTATTCTCTTATATGTGGATGCTAGCTTTTAAGTCTTCAATAGAAATAATACCATATAATCAGAGAGATTAGGTATAGAGTAAAAGGCTAGGAGGAAGGGAGAGATCTTCTAAGGTAGAAGAAATGAAATAAATTGTTATGGAAAAACATGGGAAAGACTGAAACAGGAGGATTAACTGGATAGGAAGAGGGAACAGGGGGTAAGGGAGGGTAAACAGGTAAACTGGTGAAATAGTGACACAAAAGGTGTAGGAGTAACCAACCACTATCTGCTAGATTTATATCTCACTCCCTAAGTCAGATCCCATTCCTGATACTGCTTATTAGCCAGGAGCCTGAGACTAGATAGGGTATAGACTTAGGTGAAAACTAAACGCTATTATTCTGTTAAAGGAATAAAGCAATAAAATGACTCCTAATGACATTCTGTCATACTCATAGATCAGTGTTATCCTCAGCCATCCTCAGAGAATCTCCCTACTGCAATACATAAGAACAACACAGACATCTATACCTGTATCGCTGTGCAGAGAGCAGAAGGCCATGGCATACTCAGTCTTAAATGGGGTATCTCCATCAAATCCCTCTTTGTGGGGCTTGGGGAACGCTGTGGGAGAGGAGGCACAAAGATCATAATAGGGATGAGAAATGCCAAGAAAGCAAGGCCTTCTAGACACAACAGGGCTGATGTACATACAAACTCATAAAGCCTGAAACAGCTCTAGGCCTGCATAAGTTTGAGCCAGAGAGGTTCCCAGTGATGGGGTGAGGTGTAAGGTGGGCATGGACACAGACCTAATCATTATTCCAGAAGGCATCTGTAATTGACAGCTACTTGCAAAGAAAAAAAAAACTCCATTTTCTTCAAGGGAGTCTCACCAGATATATAAACCATACTTATTTGAGGTCCCATTCCCAGCAATAGATGCCAACCCAAAATGAGCTTCATGGTAATTTTGGAGCTGGTTGACCCATAATGTTCTGTTGGGCATGTTTTACCTTATTTAACTTTTGCTTATATGTTATGATTTCCAATTTTTGTGTTTTTATGTTTTTGTGTGTGTGTGTGTATGCATGTGCTCACACATGCTGAATCTAATAGAAAAGAAAGTGGGGGGAAAGCCTTGAACACATGGGCACAGTGTTCATCATCCTTAGTCATCAGGGAAATTCAAATCAAAGTGACCCTGGAGATTCTATCTCATACCAGTCAAAATGGCTAAGTTCAAAAAGTCAGGTGACAGCAGATGCTGGCAAGGATGTGGAGAAAGAGAACACTCCTCCACTGCTTGTGGGATTGCAAGACTCTGGAAATTAGTCTGGAAGTTCCTCAGAAAATTGGACATAGTACTACCTGAGGACCCAGCTACACCACTCCTGGGCATATACTCAGAAGATGCTCGAACATGTAATAAGGACACATGCTCCACTATGTTCACAGCAAACATATTTATAATAGCCAGATGCTGGAAAGAATCCAGATGTCCCTCAACAGAGGAAAGGATACAGAAAACATAGTGCACTTACACAATGGAGTAACTGCTTTTAACTGCTTAGCTATTAAAAACAATGATGTCATGAAATTCTCAGCCAAATGGATGGATCTGGAAAATATCGTCCTGAGTGAGGTGACTTAGTCACAAAAGAACACACATGGCATGTATTCCCTGAGAAACGGATATTAAGCAAAGAGTGTGGAATAACCACAATTCTACTCAGGGACCACATGAAGCTCAAGAGGAAGGAAAACTGATGCTTCTGTCCTACTTAGAAGGGGGAAACAAAATAATCAAGGAATGTAGAGGGAGAGAGGGACTTGGGAGGAAGAGAAAATGGGGAGGAGGAAAGGAGGGACAGTCTCAGGTATGGGAGGAGATGGAGGAGATGTTAGGCAATTGAACAGGTGTGTAGCAATGGGGGATGGGGAGCTGGGGGTAGCAACGAGAAATTCCAGATGTCAGGAAAGCAAGAGCCTCCCAGGTCCCCACAGGGATGACGTTAGCTGAAATACTACACAAAGGGGAAAGAGAACTTGTTGAGACCATATCCAGAGGTTAGGCATGCAACCCTACCCTGAGGTTGAAGCATGGGACTACACACCCATCTCTAAAATTACGACCCAGAATTGCTCCTGTCTAAAGGAAATACAGGGACAAAGAGCAGAACAGAGACTGAAGGAAAGGCCATCCAGAGACTGCCCCAGCTGGGGATCCACTCCACATGCAGACACCAAACCCAGAACTATTGCTGATGCCAAGAAGTGCTTGCTGACAGGAGCTGATACAGTTGTCTCCTGAGAGGCTCTGCCAGAGCCTGACCAATACACATGTGGAGGCTTATAGCTAATCATGGGACTGAGCACAGGAACCCCACTGGAGGAGTTAGGGTAAGGACTGAAGGAGCTGAGGGGGCCTTCCCTAGCATCAACCGGAGGGGAGGCCCTTGATGCCCCAGTGTTGAGGACCGCTAGGGTGGTGAGGCAGGAGTGGGTGGGTTAGAGGGTGGGCAAGCACCCTCATAGAAACAGGGTAAGGGGGAATGAGATAGGGGACTTGCAGAGGGGAAACCAGGAAAGGGGATAACATTTGAAATGTAAATAAATAAAATATCCAATTAAAAATACATTTAAAATATTTTTAATTTAGTTCACATTTATTTATTTAATGAGATAAATAAAAATATGACTCTTTTTTAAGTGACACTGGATTTTTTTAATAAAAACAAATATTTCTTAAAAGCAAATGAGTTGTTTTAATTTCATTTATTGCAAAGCATCCAATTACCATTTTTCTTAGGATCCTCATTTTCCCTACAGAGAAGCAAATAACATTATATTTTGAAACACCAACAGTTCTTTCAATAATTTACAATTCTAAAGAAATGACATTTTATCAATTTTCTAGGGAAGAAATAGTCTCTGGGGAATTTTTTTAAAATGACTCACAAATCTCCCCTAATTTATAAAACAAAATTAAAATATTCTATCATTTTACTCCTCCTGTCTACTCATGAGAAATTATTTGGCAATAACAAATTGGAGAGCTTCCAACAAAATATGTGTCCAAACCCAAATTCTTCAGAATTATTAGGCTCATTTCTTAAAAGACAATAAGAAAGATATTGATGACTGAAGCAGTTTAAGTGTACGTGTGACATCTAATGCAACATGCAGACATGGCTGAATCTATAAACCAGAAAAAGACAAGGAAGAAAAACCAGTAAAATACAAATTAAGCCTGAAATTCAAATTAAACATCGATATTAAATCCAAAGTGTGAACTTTATATAGATTCTCAATAGAAATACGACAACTTATTCTATTGGAAATGATGTTCAATTACTAACCTTGTCATAAAAATCAGTAGCAACTTGGTTTGGTTTCTAATTTTATCCACAGTTACATAATTTGATGATTGATTTTTTTTATTTTTTTTAAATTTTCTATACTCTATGTTTACATTCCAAAGGCTTTCCCCTTTCCCAGTTCCCACCCACCATAGTTCCCATAGTTCCTCTCCCCCCCAACTATTCCCCAATCATCCCCCCTCCCCCCTCGGTTTCTTTACTAAACTGGATGCAATCTTTACAGGCCCAGGGTCCTCTCCTTTCTTCTTCTTGGGAATCATTTGACTTGCTATTTGTGTCTTGAGTATTTAGGGCTTCTGGGCTCATTAATATCCACATATCAGTGATTGCATTTCATGTGCATTCTTTTGTGATTGGGTTAATTCACTCAGGATGATATTTTCCAGGTCTAACCATTTACCTACAAATTGCATGAATTCATTATTTTGATGATTGACTTTTAAGGAATTATTGAAAGGTATAAGTCTTTTAAATTATTTGTTGAAGAATTAGTGATTATTCAATTTATAATGTTCTAAACTTATAATTCGATGTTTATGTTCTACAAATTGAGATAAGGTAGCTATCTAATCTTTTAGAAACATTAAAGATATAATTCTGCTGAAGAATTAGTAATTATTCAATTTATAATGTTCTAAACTTATAATTCTATGCTTATGTTCTACAAATTGAGATAAGGTAGCTGTCTAATCTTTTAGAAACATTAAAGATATAATTCTGTTGTTTTAGAATTTTTGAGAAGATATTTTGATTGGCAGTGGTTTATTGGGAAGATGATTATATCACTGTGCAATAACATTTATGATATATTTTATATATTGATTTTGGGTAACACATTAAATTTTTTTAAACCTTCTTCATGATTTTGTCATTAAGTACATGGTTCCAATAACATTGACTCTAAAAATATTATATCTCAATATGTAATAAAATATATACATATATATCACATTTGACTAGAACCCTAAAAATACAGTTGTAAATATTCTTTTTAATAGTGAATTGTTCAGTCTTGAAAAAACATTTAAAACTGAAAGAAAAGGAACTATAAAACATTGATGTACTTATTTGTTGTAAATTTAAATACATATTTACTATAATTATACTGAAAGTGGTCCTAGATGAACCAGTATTTGTTATACTGTTTCACAAAAATGTATTCATTATTTCAGTATCTGAATGGGGACAGCAAGGATGTTAAATTTTATAACAACTATCCAAGAACATATTTAAGTCTTGGGACAAAGTTTCTGTATGACAGATGACATTGCTTAAAGCAGAATGACAGGGTGGGATCCATTTTATGCACATGGGAGGGAGAAAATGCAGTATCAAAGATGTATGAACAACTTCTACAAGTCAAGGAAATGTACACCCAGAACAGGGTGTCATGCCACATGATAGGAACTTGACATTGATCAAGGTGAACTTCTTCTCCCAGCCTTTGTTGAGCAGGGATTCCTGTGCTATTCAGGATCCTGTTCCACCTAGGGTGGAGCGCTCAGAGTAACGGTGAAGTTCAGTCCTTAATTAAGCAGGTAACCCATCCAGCTGCCTGAGCAGTGGATCCAAGAACCGAAAGACCACTTCCCCGGAACTCACCCTGGAGTCTGGGGAGAGGGGCTCGCCCAAACTCTTAAATTGTTAGACCTCCATTAAACTTGGTCCTTTCTTTTCGCTGCTTCCCCATCCATCCCTCAGCTTCTGTTCCAGGAACCCAGATATCAGTAGCTGCAGGCACCTACAGAATGCTACAAAGAAACAAATGAGAAGCTACCTTCTGCGGCAGACAGGAACAGATACAGGGACCCACAGCTAGACAGTATGCAGAAAGAGAGTCCTTGGAAAACACGCCTCTAAAAGGGATGTCTCCATCAAATCCCTCCCCTTAGAGTTCAGGGAACCCCCGAAAGCAGATGCTGAGTGCCTATAAGATTCAGAGGGAACAGAGGGCACCAGGCCAGCTAAGCCCTCTGATTCAGCTGAACAAGCCCCATGTGAGCTAACCGAGACTGAAGCAGCATGCACAGGGCTCTGAACAGCACCCTCTGTGTATACATTGTAGCTTTCAGATTAGTATTTTTATGGGACTCCCAAGTGTGGGAACGACTGGGTGTCTGATTCTTGTACCTACTCTTAAGGCTCTTCTCCTCCGTTGGGTTGGTTCCCTTGTCCAGCCTCCATGTGATAGTTTTGTTTTATATTATTTTTGTTTTGACGTGTTTAGGTGGTATCTCTTAGAAGCCTGTGCTTTTCTAATGAGAGACAAAAGAGAGTGGATCTGGAGGGGAGAGGAAGTGGGAGAGGAACTAGGAAGAGCAGAAGGATGTAAAATTGAAATCAAGATATATTGTATGAGGGAAAAACTATTTTCAATAAAATCAAACAATCAAAATAAGCAAAAAGAAGAAAGAAAGAGCACTGAGTAGAATCTGTGAGTACAGAATTTACAGACCATGCATGAATCTCAATTTGCCAGTGACAAGAGATCCTCTTTCACTTCGGTTAAAGTTTTAATCAGCTCTATCTATTAATGGTATCCACATGAGGGTTCATTCTATTTTCAAGAACACCCTGTATATTTAAACTTGCAAAATGTTTGGGTGAATGGACCTTGGGTTAGAAGTGATTATTAAATCACCTAATCAACTAACACTAGACAAAAGGAGTATTCAAATATCGGGAAAGTAGACAGATCAAGACGTAATTTTGTATGCATTAAAATTTTTATGTACTTTCCCTTAAATTCCTGACACTTCTGTTACTTCTCTTGGCACAAATACTGTGCAGCACCAAACTGATAGTAAGTCTGAGCAAGATATAATATTGTGATGTGCTTATAATTTTCAAATTGATTCCCCATCTACATTTACTATTATTAATACCAGACAAGGAAAATGGCTCAGCAGTGGCTACAGGCATTTTCTGTGAAAACATCCTGACGTGAGTGAGATCAAGAGAGGTAAAGGAGGAAGGGAACAAGGGCATTCTGACATCACAATCTGCTCTGTGGCACATGTGCATGTGGACACATACTCATCATATGTAGTAAAATAATAAATGGAAATTGTAAACGTAAACTTAAAATTTCCTGTTACTTCACAGTAAGGTTTCCAAAGGGATAAGAATCCTTATAATTAATTCTTTTTTTTCCATCTGTAAATTTAAGTTCTTTACTGTTATTCTTCTATATATTGAAGTGAATTATATCTACTCTTTTCTTTTTTTGAGGGGGGGTTCCTCAATTTCTGTTGTTTTTTTTTAATTTTTATTTTCTATATTCTATGTTTACATTCCAAAGGCTTTCCCCTTTCCCAGTTCCCCCCCACCATACGTCCCATAATTCCTCTCCCTCCCAACTATTCCCAAATCATTCCCCCTCCCGCCAGTTTCTCTACAAAACTGGATCCAATCTTTACAGGCCCAGGGTCCTCTCCTTTCTTCTTCTTGGGAATCATTTGACTTGCTAATTGTGCCTTGAGTATTTAGGGCTTCTGGGCTCATTAATATCCACTTATCAGTGATTGTATTTCATGTGTATTCTTTTGTGATTGGGTTAACTCACTCAGGATGATATTTTCCAGGTCTGACCATTTACCTACAAATTGCATGAATTCATTATTTTTAATTGCTGAGTAGTATTCCATTGTATAAATATACCACATTTTCTGTATCCATTCCACCTTTGAGGGATATTTGGGCTCCTTCCAATTTCTGGCTCTTATAAACAAGGCTGCTATAAACATAGTGGAGCATGTGTCTTTATTGTATGCCGAGGAATCCTCTGGGTATATGCCCAGGAGTGGTATGCCAGGGTCCTCTGGAAGTGACATGCCCAATTTTCTGAGAACCACCAAACTGATTTCCAGAGTGGTTTTACCATTTTGCAATCCCACCAACAGTGGAGGAGTGTTCCTCTTTCTCCACATCCTCACCAGCACTTGTTGTCTCTTGAGTTTTTAATCTTAGCCACTCTGACTCGTGTGAGGTGGAATCTCAGGGTTGTTTTGATTTGCATTTCCCTGATGACTAATGATATTGAACATCTCTTAAGGAGTTTCTCGGCCATCCGAATTTCTTCTGGTGAAAATTCTTTGTTTAGCTCTGTACCCCATTTTTGATAGGGTTATTTGGTTCTTTGTGGTCTAATTTCTTGAGTTCTTCGTATATATTGGATATTAGCCCTCTGTCGGATGTGGGGTTGGTGAAGATCATTTCCCACTTTGTTGGTTGCCGTTTTGTCCTTCTGACAGTGTCCTTTGCCTTACAGAAGCTTTGTAATTTTATGAGGTCTCATTTGTCAATTCTTGATCTTAGTGCGTAAGCTATTGGAGTTCTGTTCAGGAACTTTCCCCCTGTGCCCATGTCCTCCAGAGTCTTCCCAGGTTTCTTTTCTAATAGTTTCGGTGTGTCTGGTTTTATGTGGAGGTCCTTGATCCACTTGGCGTTGATCTTAGTGCAAAGAGATAAGAGTGGGTCAATTCGCATTCTTCTGCATGTTGACCTCCAGTTGAATCAGCACCATTTGTTGAAAAGGCTATCTTTATTCCACTGGATGGTTGTGGCTTCTTTATCAAAGATCAAGTGACCATAAGTCTGTGAGTTAATTTCTGGGTCTTCAATCCTATTCCATTGATCTACTTGCCTGTTGCTGTGCCAATACCATGCAGTTTTTAACACAATTTCTATGTAGTACTGCTTAAGGTCAGGGATATTGATTCCCCCAGAAGTCCTTTTATTGTTGAGAATAGTTTTAGCTATCCTGGGTTTCTTGTTGCTCTAGATGAATTTGAGAATTGCTCTTTCTAGATCTATGAAGAATTGAGTTGGGATTTTGATGGGGGTCGCATTGAATCTGTATATTGCTTTTGGCAAGATGGCCATTTTTACTATATTGATCCTGCCAATCCAGGAACAAGAAATATTTTTCCATCTTCTGAGGTCTTTGATTTCTTTCTTCAAGGACTTGAAGTTCCTGTCATACAGATCTTTTGCTTGTTTGGTTAGAGTTATGCTAAGGTACTTTATGTTGTTTGTGGCTATTGTGAAGGGTGTTATTTCCCTAACTTCTTTCTCAGCCTGCTTGTCCTTTGAGTACAAGAAGGCTACTGATTTGCTTGAGTTAATTTTATAACCAGCCACTTTGCTGAAGTTGTTTATCAGCTTTAGAAGTTCTCTGGTGGAGTTTTTTGGGTTGCTTAAGTAAACTATCATATCATCTGCAAATAATGATACTTTGACTTCTTCCTTTCCAATTTGTATCCCTTTGACTTCCTTATGTTGTCTAATGGCTCTCGATAGAACTTCAAGTACTATATTGAAAAGACATGGAGAGAGAGGGCAGCCTTGTCTAGTCCCTGATTTTAGTGGGATTGCTTCAAGTTTCCATTTATTTTGATGTTGGCTACTGGTTTGCTGTAGATTGCTTTTACTATGTTTAGGTATGGGCCTTGAATTCCTGCTCTTTCCAAGACTTTTAGAATGAAAGGATGCTGAATTTTGTCGAATGCTTTTTTTAGCATCTAATGGGATGACCATGTGGTTTTTTTTCTTTTAGTTTGTTTATGTAGTAGATTACATTGATGGATTTCGGTATATTGAACCATCCCTGCATCCCTGGGATGAAGCCTACTTGATCGTGGTGAATGATCGTTTTGATGTGCTCTTGGATTCAGTTGACAAGAATTATATTTAGTATTTTTGCATCGATATTCATAAGAGAAATTGGCCTGTAGTTCTCTTTCTTTGTTGGATCTTTTTGTGGTTTAGGTATTAGTGTAATTGTGGCTTCGAAGAATGAGTTGGGCACTGTCCCTTCTGTCTCTCTTTTGTGGAATAGTTTGAAAAGTATTGGTGTTAAGTCTTCTTTGAAGGTCTGGTAGAATTCTGCACTAAAACCATCTGGTCCTGTACGTTTTTTGGTTGGGAGGCTTTCTATAACCCCTTCTATTTCTTTAGGGGTTATGGGACTATTTAGCTGATCTACTTGATGCTTATTTAATTTTGGTATTTGGTATCTGTCTAGGAAATTGTCCATTTCCTCCAGATTCTCCAGTTGTTTTGAGTATAGACCTTTGTAGTAGGATCTGATGATCTTTTGAATTTCCTCAGTTTCTGTTGTTATGTCTCCCTTTTCATTTCTAATTTTGTTAATTTGTATACTGTCTCTGTGTCCTTTGGTTAGTCTGGCTAAGGGTTTATCTATCTTGTTGATTTTCGCAAAGTACCAGCTCCTGGTCTTGTTGATTTTTTGTATGGTTTCCTTTGTTTCTATTTGATTGATTTCAGCCCTGAGTTTGATGATTTCTTGTCTTCTACTCTTCCTGGGTGAATTAACTTCTTTTTTCTTCCAGGGCTTTAAGGTGTGCCGTTAAGCTCCTAGTGTATGCTCTCTCCAGTTTCTTTTTGGATGCACTTAGAGCTATGAGTTTTCCTCTTAGCACTGCTTTCATTGTGTCCCATAGATTTGGGTAGGTTGTACCTTCATTTTCATTAAATTCTAAAAAGTCTTTGATTTCTTTTTTTTATTTCTTCCTTGACCAAGGTGTCATTGAGTAGAGTATTGTTCAGTTTCCATGTGTATGTGGGCTTTCTGTTGTTTTTGTTGCTATTGAAGACTACTCTTACTCCATGGTGATCTGATAGGAAGCATGGGATTAGCTCAATCTTCTTGTATTTGTTGACATCTGTCTTGTGACCAATTATATGATCAATTTTGGAGAAGGTACCATGCAGTGCTGAGAAAAAGGTATATTCTTTAGCTTTAGGATGAAATGTTCTATGTTTATATCTGTTAAATCCAATTGGTCCAAAGTTTGAATTAGTTTCACTGTGTCCCTGTTTAGTTTCTGCTTTCCTGATTGGTCCATTGAAGAGAGTGGAGTGTTGAAGTCACCCACAATTATTGTGTTAGGTGTAATGTGTGCTTTAAGCTTTAGTAAGGTTTCTCTTACGAAGGAGGGTGCCCTTGCATTTGGAGCATAGATGTTCAGTATTGAGAGCTCTTCTTGGTGGATTTTCCCTTTGGCCAGCAAGAAGTGACCTTCTGAGTCTCTTTTGATGACTTTAGGTTGGAAGTCAATTTTATCTGATATTAGAATGGCTACTCCAGCTTGTTTCCTGAGACCATTTGCTTGTAAAATTGTCTTCTAGCCTTTTATTCTAAGGCAGTGTTTGTCTTTAACACTGAGATGTGTTTCCTGTATGCAGCAAAATGTAGGGTCCTGTTTCCATATCCAGTCTGTTAATCTATGTCTTTTTATTGGGGAATTGAGTCCATTGATGTTAAGAGATATTAAGGAATAGTAATTATTACCTCCAGACATTTTTGAAATTATATTTATTTATTTATTTATTTATTTATTTATTTATTTTATATTCGAGAGGTTATCTTCTTTTGGGTTTGATGAGAGGAGGTTTCTATCTTGCTTCTTCCCAGGTGTAGTTTCTGTCCTTGCCTTGGTGTTTTCCCCCTATTATCCCTTGTAGGGCTGGATTTGTGGAAAGATATCATGCAAATTTGGTTTTGTCATGGAATACCTTGATGTCTCCATCTATGGTGATTGAGAGTTTTGCTGGGTAAAGTAGTTTTGGCTGAAATTTGTGTTCTCTTAGAGTTTGCATGATATCTGCCCAGGATCTTCTAGCTTTCATGGTCTCAGGTGAGAAGTCTGGTGTTATTCTGATAGGTCTTCCTTTATATGTTACTTGGCCTTTTTCTCTTGCTGCCTTTAATATTCTTTTTTTGTTTAGTACATTTGGAGTTTTGATTATTATGTGACGGGATATATTTCTGTTCTGGTCCAGTCTGTTTGGGGTTCTATAGGCTTCTTGTATATTCATGGGCATCTCTCTCTTTAGGTTGGGGAAGTTTTCTTCCATAATTTTGTAGAAGATATTTGCTGTCTACCTGGGCCTCTCCAGCTGTGTCCTGGTTGCAATATCTATAATTAATTCTCAAAGGGACTATATTTTTATTTTAAAATGAAGCATTTCTATTGTGAGGATATTCAATAGAAAAGAAGTAAGGTAGCTCCCAAATAAGATTTCTCTTTTGCTTTAACTATGCCTTTTATCTTTTTTTCTTATATTAAAAGTTAAGTGTTATTATGGGACTTTGCTAGAGTGAGTCTATTATTCATACTAGCTCCTGTACCTTTGCAGTCCCATACATAGCTCTAGAAGAAAAATAAGCATAAATTAAAAAATGGAATTCAAGATAAAACCAACTGATAAATATTCTATTCCAATAAGTTGAACTGTTACTAATGTTTTGACTTGTTTTCTGGTACTTAGCATAATTATACATTACACCTTTTACATATAATCAGAAATAATTTCAGCAGGTGTCTTATGTAAAATCAATTTGCAAACCTAGTCAGTTCAATTTATGTCCCAATATTTTGACTTTGTCTATTTGTACCTATACAGTCAAAAAGGGTATAATTTGGCCTTACAGATACTACAGCTCATACTATTCACCCAAATCTTCATTTTCTACTTTTTGTGGACTCCTTTTGTATTGCTTTGTCATGGTAATGTCACTGTTCTTAACAGTTGTTGTGGGTGGGAAAGGTGGTGTGTCACCCCATCTGAAACTGCAAAGTTGTGCTCTTCTGACATGGACTATTTAACCTCGCCTACTGGATCAATGAACAGGATCCACTGAAGAGTTGGAGGTGCCTAGTGGAGTAGAGGGGATCCTGGAGACAAAGAGCCTATGTCCCTACCAACAATCTGGAAACACAAGAAAACTAATGATATGTGTTCGCATTTGAATTTGAAGTCCAGAGAGCTAGGAGGGTCAATGGTGCTGGTCCAGCAACTGAGATGCTCTATTGATTTGAATTAAAGTAGGGGAAACTCAATGACCCAGATTGTCTTAATTAGGGTTTTACTGCTGTGAATAGACACCATGACCAAGGCAACTCTTATAAAGAACAACATTTAATTGTTCTTAGAGTTTCAGAAGTTTAGTCCATTATCATCAAGGTGGGAACATGGCAGCTTCTGGGCAGGCACAGTACAGGTGGAACTGAGAGTTCTTCATCTTTATCTGAAGACTAGTAACAGAATCCTGGCTTCCAGGAAGCTAAAATGAGGGTCTTAAAGCCCACATCCATAGTGACATACTTATTCCAACAAGGCTACACCTATTCCAACAGGGCCACACCTTTTAATAGTGCTACTCCCTGGGCTGAGTATATACACCCAGAATAAAGCTCTCATGCTATAGGAACTGTCCTTTGCAATTTCTTTTGATTTATTCAAGGCCCCTCCGCTCCCGACCACATAAATAATAATGAATCCATAATTACAACAGTAGCACCGTCAAAGTTCTTCCTTTTTATATGAAAGACAGACATGCAAAATCAAGAGTGTGCCTTCATATTAGCAATAGACTCCTAGAAACAGCTTTAAACTCCTATTTAATATAGCTATCCACACAAATCTTACTTGTTCAATAATCAAGTTGAATATTAATTTCATCCTGATATATATTTATATATACACCAAAAAAAATGACATAATATTTCACATGGCCTGGACTAGTCAACACACATGGCTTGCTATCATAAAGTCTTAAAATACAAAGTATACCAAAATACACATATTCAAAATACAAATAAAAGGGAAAATAGTTATATGTAAGTAGCCAATGTCCTAGCACATGGAAATGAAGCTATTGTATTCTAGAAATGACAAGGGCCAAGACTTTGCCATATTCCCACTAAACTATCCTGTTTATTTATTGCACTCTAGTCCCATTTCTTGTGCTGATATGACAGTCTATTACTGAATACTTCTGAATATTCTCACAGTATGTCCACAGTGGCTCAACCTTCTTTACTTCAATTATGAGCCCTTCATCAATAACCTTCCTGTAGCTCTGACAAACCATATTCTTCAGAGCACTGCACCAAATTTGCAACCTCGTTACTGAAGTGAAGCTTGCTCCTGTTTCTAAGTTCTGAAAAATGTCCATACTTGATACCATTTGCCAGCAGACACTGTTCTGCACTATGATAGTGAAGAAAACGGGCCTGGAATTGCGCGGCTGTGGCTTTAAAACCTGGCTCTGCCACTTGTAACTTGCATTGCTCTGGAAAACAAAAGTAATCACTCCAAGCCTTACTTTTCTCACCTGAACA